>QCXZ01000086.1:19946796-20503490 GCA_025024175.1 Rhyzopertha dominica | reverse complement strand
GTTTTTTAAGTAAGTACCGGTTTTGGGAATTAAAAAAAGACGTGGCAAAAGATATCGCAATAATTTTATCTTACATGAAAGCCTGTACCTTAATCTACTTGTCTACATAATTTCCGTGAATATTGAGGCACTTGTCATAACGTAGCACCAGTTTTTGAATACCATCCTCATAAAATTCTGCCGCCTGACTTGTAACCACTGTATCACAATGTTTCGACTTCGTTATTGTCTTGAAGACGCTGACCACCCAGGTGTTTCTTCAAGTGCAGGAACAAATTGGTAGTCGCTGGACGCCAGATCAGGGCTGTATGGAGGATGATCTAGAGTTTCCCATTTAAAAAGATTTGATGAGATCTTTGGTCCGATTAGCCACATGTGGACGGGCATTGTCATGCAGCAAAACGATACCCCTTACTCAACTTGCCAGGTCTTTTTGTTCTGGATTGCACGACGCAGATTGTTCAATGTCTTACAATAAGACGCTGCATTGATTGTCTCATTACGAGGCAGAAACTCCACTAGCAATACTCCTTTTCTGTCCCAAAAAACTGTGCACATAATTTTCCGGGCAGAAATTGTTTGCTTAAACTTCACTTTTTCGGGTGATGATGAATGTCGCCATTCCATGGATTGTTGTTTCGATTCTGGTGTGACGTAGGCCACACATGTTTCGTCACCAGTAAACAATTTGGTCTAAAAAATCTTCACCTTTATTCTGGTACCGCTCAAGGAAAGTCAATTCACTGCCTAAACGTTGGGTTTTGTGCAAATCCGTCAACATTTTCGGAACCCAACGTGAACACAATTTCCGGTAATTCAAGTTCTCGGTCACAATGCGATACAAAACACTACGAGAATATTGAGGAAAGCAGTCGCACAATGATGAAATTGGTAAAGCGTCTGTTTTCTCTCACCTTTTCGTTCACTTTCTGCACCAAATCTTCATTAACGACCGAAGGACGCCCACTCCGTTCTTCATCATGCACATTTGTGCGGCCATCTTTAAATGCTCTCACCCATTTCCTTACCATTCCATCACTCGTAATGTTTTGTCCGTAAACTTCACAGATCTCAGGATGAATATCGATCGGTTTTACTCCTTTAGCACTAAGAAATCGTATAACAGCCCGTACTTCACAATCGGCGGGACTCACGATTGTCGGAGGCATCTTAGACACTCAGTAAAACAACGTATACAATGAATAATCAAACTGTAATGGCGTCAGTGCGTAGACAAGAGATGTAGGTAACCAGCGTGCATGCGCGGAACGCCGACCGTAGCGCTCCGGCGGCGGAATCGCAAAACGGTACTTACTTAAAAAACATGCCTCGTATTTGCGCATGCTGGCATAAAACATTACTTTTCAGCAGCCATTTCATCCGCGTTTTGAACGATATAATCGTGGATATAATGATAATTGATAAACAAAATCCAAAATACATACGAGGGTTACTAAGAGGTGGTGACGCTCGTTGTTCGTCTGGAACGCTGACAATAACACACAGCTGCTGCCAATCACAAGCGGCAAGGTAAACCTACGTCACACATTCAAATATTTAAACTTTACTATTTTTTAACGTTCCTCTAAACGATTTGGAAAAAATGAAAAAGCACGGGTCTATTATTATTTATTCTGCAATAAAAAATATTGTTTACAACCCCAATTTTGTGCGCATAATAAGGCTCAATTACGACAGCGGAACACTGATTTTTTGTATACGAATAAATTAATGCCGCAGCGCAAACTTCACTAGCATTGGACAGGTGCTTGTTAATCATCGTTTTATGGAGGTATCCCAAATGCTAAACACGCATGAGGTTGACGATCTCATGTTCCGTTAACATCTTAATCTTCAGCAGTTTTATGTCACTTAATACATTGAATCCTACCGAGATCATTTATTATGCCCATGTGGTTGTTAATTGACGAGTCTATAACCATCCTCGATCGTTAATTGTTATTACGTCTTCCTCGAGAGGCAAGAGTCCCAACAAAATCCAGGTAGCTGTCAATTGGAAATGAAGAAAAAATATGCTAATATATAGTCATATCGTGCGTGTAATTTATTTAATCTCTAATCGCTCTTTTATATCTCTAAGAACATCACTTAGGTTGTTCCAAAAGTAGTAATAGTTGAACACCTGATCTCGAGCCATCTCGTATTTGGACGATCCGCATGCCTAAAACTTGACGTACGTGAAATAATCTCTAAAACTAATGCCGGAAACTGGATTACATCTCGTAAAACGGGATAGCGTGTGGTTTGCCTCTAGGCCAGGCCACTAAAGAAAAAACAGCCAATTGATGGGCGCTGGAAGCCAGACTGTCGCTTGTATTGATACAAACCGGTATTAGGCCGTTCACCTATGCTAGCTATCCTGTGCGATGATTATAAAAAGGTTTTATCCTTTCCATCGAGAGAAGAAGAAAAAACAGTTGTTGCTTGTCTCGTGCAAATTTCTACTTTCTTGGTCTACTCGGAATCAAGCGACAACATGCGCAACTACATCACTGGCGGTGAAGGATCAACAGAAAATCGTCTGAATTTTGAACACTACCAATGCCTCCTTACATACATCAAACGTTGAAGTTCAGAAATTTAACGATATTGACATATTTATAGGTGCTTTTTAATTATTTTAACTTCTTTCGAGTTCAAAACATGGATATTTATGGAAAGTTACTAGATTGTTCTATGCTAGACACTTCCACACCATCTATCTGTTACTTTACAGTCCTATTAACACATTAGGTTTGCATACCCGCAGCTCTGGTCCTTAGATTGCGCTACCCTCAACCGCTGATGCGTAACAATATGAAATCACGTTTTCCAAGTTTGTTCCTTGCTTTCCCAGTATTATTGTTTGAAAGAAAATACCAACAAGTAAGTATTCAGCAGTAGTATATTTTGGAAAATTCTCACTACATTTAAATATATGTTGATTTAATGCGAAAGCTGCTACTCTGATAGGAATTAAAACAGCATGCGAATTCGGTAAAACTAAATAGATAATCTAAAGCAGGCAAAAATCCAGCACAATCATCTTGAGCAAATGTTTTGAAGTACCATCTTATTAAAATCTGTCCTCGTCTCACATGTATTTATTGTACTGTTTAAAATATAAATCGCATGTAACTCTTTGTACAATTTCAACAAAATAATGTTTGTTAGCTTTGACTTTTTAATGCATTTCAGATAAAGTATAACTTAATAGTGCATTGGTTTTATTAAAATTAGAAAATATTTATTTTCTAAGTGCTTAGTACGAAAACGTAGGTATTTACATTCTTTTCTGGAAGTGTTAATTCTGTTGACACATTTATCTCACTGAGCACACAATGAATCACGACAAAAATCAAGAACACTGAACAAATTTATTCTAACAATGGTAACAAGACAACGAAATTCATGGAACAGGAAACAGTCGTTTTACGCAATTCTGCAACCTGCTTGTAATAACTACGAGTGGGAAAGAGAAATGAAAAAATATATATTGTTTTAATTTTGTTTATACATTGTTGGAGGAGTGAAATTTTGAACTGGGGGCAGAGCTGAAGACAACAAGGATGGTACCAGTACCCAAAAGGGGAAATATTGAAGAGTATGTCAACTATAAGCCAGTATCGATTAGCTACATATATGCAAAATATTTAAAGCACTAATAAAAAACAGAATCGGAACAAATATTAAAGAAAATACGTCGTGGTTTTAGAAGAAATAAATCGATAACTTGGAAGTATGCAGTTATCAAGGGCATTTGATGTAAATCACCAAAACTTGTTAACCAAATTAGAATAGAGAAGCTAATGAAATCCTATTTTGAAAACAGGTTCCAGATTGTAGACTCCGCTAAACGTCTGATAAAGCACGGAGTACCGCATGGATCTATATTGGGGCCTGTATTATTTATTCTGTGCGTAGTAATTTGACAAAACCACATCGTGGCGATTTCCTCCTCGCTGACGTTTTTCCCACTGCTGTGGTGAGCATCTTCAGAGCCGAGCCCGTCGAGGACGTAACTCGGGTCTGAAGATGCTCACAACAGCAGTGGACGAAACTTTAGCGTGGAGGAAATCGCCACAACAACGGCCAACTAACCCGGAATTTTATTCTCAGCATTACTTCTTAACATTGTTGCAATAATGAGGGTGTCAAAGGAGTTTAGGGAGGGCCATACAACGTACCATCATTGACATGATAAACGAGCTTATTCTTGCCAACAGAAAAATAATAAGAATAATCAATAGATTATCTTGGGGGCTTTATGGCATGGTACCGATAAGAGGGAAAAGAGAAGCCATACTATTTTTATATCGTATTACTGCGCAATTAGGGTTGTAAACATTATACCAGCACAGTTAGTTTATGTATGAGTCAACGCTTAAGATTACTGCAATATCTACGCGAGATTGAGTATCTTTAAGGAAGAATGTATTTGCCTTATGCACAACGCTTTATTACGAGATATAAGAGCACAATGCTGTCTTTCTAAATATTTGTGGGGCTTGCAAAATTTAACGCGATTGTAAGATTCAACACTGCATTTTAATCAGCCGCCGCGACGAGTGAAATGTTCAGTGTGAGGAATATATTTGTCCAAGAATTACCCAGGCCTGCTGGAAGTAATTAATTAATTCTGCTGCTGCTGCTTGAAGTGAACGTCCACCTTGGGTTTTTTCTGACATATGTAAGTTGTAGCGGCCATTAAGTGTCTAGAGGCTTTTAACTGTTTTATTGGTACGACAATTTCCATCTACGGACGAGTCCATCGGATGTGGTCCCACATGGCATCCGATCGCTCGCGTCTTGCAGACGATGCCAGAGTTCCAGTTCCACTTGCGCAGCGTTACACATAAGAATGGGCCTTTTGTTTGCGGCTTTTGATCTCCAAGACCCTCATCCGGTCTTTGATACCATCCCGCGAGTATATCATGTAGGTTTACAATATTGTATTCACCTTCCCACGCGGCTGTGCCACCACTGGATGATAACCAGGATAAAACAATTGCGGCCCACGGACAAGAATGGGTGGGAACGATTGTCTAATGAGTTACTAACTGCTTACCAACAAATTGCACACTTATTACTTTTAATTAAGCTGTGGAAGTGTCTGTATTGAGATCACGGACGCTTCTTGTTGGGCTAGGCTCGGGATGAGTCTATAATATCATCTGCTAGCGTTTGATCGATGAAGAATGACGTATAATAATGGCCTTTCCACAAATTTATGAGTATTAAACATCCTCATAACCACATGCATTGGGAAAAATCTTGCGTGCACTTAGGGAGCTTTTAGCACCTTAATTTAAAACATTTCTAGGTTAATTCTAATCAGCTGTCAAGTTTAGTACCTACAAAACGCTACTGGCTTTCAAACTACGTCGTAGAGGAAATGTATGGTTACGTACATCTCATACGCCATAAAGTTTCACATGTTTATATGGAATTTGAAGAAAAGTGATCCAAAAATGAGTACTTAGGCTACTCTTTCTTATTTTATTTTCATATATTTAGAAATAACCTTTTCAAAGAGCCCCGTTATTGAGATATCAGCTTATCAAGTCATGTAGTCATGCAATGGCCATAATGCCATAATGTTCGGGTCTAGCGAACAATAGCTGATTTACCGTATCAAAACATTACCCGTTAACTCCATACTTTTCTTCTAGAATGCTCAATTTAATTATCAGCAGACTTACACCCTGAATAATGCTGCTGCTACAGAAGAGGTAAGTAAAGTATACAAGGTCGCTACAAAATATGGAATCAGCGCGATATTTCAGGTTCTGTTCGACCGATTAAATAGCATTTTCTGGAATTTTTTCAACTCGGTGTCAGCTCTCTTTTCCGAGATATGGGCGCAAGTTCCATTTTTTAATGGATAGAGGGTCAAAAGGCACATCATTGAAAAGGATGTTTTACCTGATTTCAAAAATGTATCACACTTTTACAGTTTATGGCTTCTGAGTTGAGAAAAGGGTGAATACAATAATTGAACTTGACAAAGAACGAAAAGAATGAAAACAATTTATCGCTAAAATGGACAAAAAAGCCAGGTGTTACCATTTTTCCTTGACGTGATAATTTTGGTCTAGTTTGATCAATTTATTGCGAATCGGGTACCCTAAAAGTAAAAAAGATTTACATTATAGAAGATGCTCAAAATGCTCCCCATTTACTTCCTGGCAGTAAGAGTAAAAATTTCTGCCCTGATTCGTCCCTTTAAATCGTCTGCATTATGTGGCCGATCAGCATAAATACGATTTTTCAGATACCCCCACAGAAAAAATCAAGCGGCGTCATATCAGGGGAACGTGCTGGCCATTCTATCGCTACGCGCCTACCAATCCATCTGCCTAGAAATATCGCATTCAAATATCCACGAACGTTGATTCCAAAATGGAGCGGTGCACCATCTTGCTGAAACCATATCTGTTCAGAAGGATGCGCAGCATTAGGGAACAGACGAATAAGTTCTGGTGTAATATGTTCGCGCAAGAGCTGTACATACTTGACCGCATTCAAATTTCCATCGATTAAAAAAGCCTCAATAATGTGCTCACCGATAACACCACACCAGACATTCACTTTCTGAAGGTGTTGTGTGTGGACTTGTTCCATTCAATGTGGATTTGTGTCCGACCAAAATCTACAATTATATCTATTCACATTACCATTGAGGGAAAAACTCGCTTCATAAGAAAACATAATCCAATATAAAATATTTTTATCTTCATCTATCATGTTCATAGCAGTTTCGCAAAATTCTGTCCTACGATCGAATCATCTTCGCTCAGTTTTTGTATGGATGATCCTAATATGGTGAGTGAGAGCACGCTGTTGTACGGAACACTTGGGATTCTCTTGCACATCTAAAAGAACATTAAAGCTACTTATTTCCTCACTCGTAACAACCGGAGGTCCTGGTTTTTGACGATTTTTAACACCGCTGGTTTAGTCAAAACGTTGGAATGTTTTAATAACTAGTGATCTGGCAATTGGTTCACGATCTTCATGAATTGCATTGTAGAGTGCAACTACTTCCGAATAACTTCGGCTTTTATCTTCATAATCAATCATCAAAATTTCGATGCGATCATATTCAGTTAACTGCGGCATTGCGATTGTAAATAACAAAGTGAATTAAAATTATCACCAGTCTTGAGGAAAATGAAGACACCTTAGCGATAACGAATATGGTTTTTATCCAGAAATTTTGCTAAGACCCAAGTTTGTTATCACACTTTTCTCAACTCAGAAGCAATAAATTGTACAAGTGTCCTATATTTTTGAAATCACGATATATATACGATATTTTACATTTAATTTGAGAGAGAGATTTTTCGATTTTACCGGTTTGAGCTTGGCTGCTATCTCGTGATTGAAAATCGACGTTTCGAGAAGTCATAGAACATTCTAGAAGATTCATCGCAGAAGGAAAGTGGAATGTCTAACGAATATCGCCAGATTTGACTCAAATTATACAAAAGATACTTATGGTTCTATCAAAAATCATAATAATTAAGTTCTATAACACTCAATAATAAAACAATTGATAGAAACAGATTTTGTTTGATCTTCAGTCGATTTATATAACAGTTTTTTAGCCGAGATATCACGTACGTTAAAAATGTCTCGGCACAATTTCACTTAACGCCTTCACTATTATCAAGCTATTTAATGCAATTATGCAAAAGCATATTTCGTATTACGTTTCGTTTAGGTGGCAGAAGGAAGATGATAAGTATGTTCATAATAAGGTTTTTATTCTAATCTAATCCGGTTACGTTACTTCTTTCATCGACGATAATTATCTCTGATGAAAAGAGAGCCCCAAAATTTCGGCCGGTTGTTTTAAAAAAAACTAACAGCCAACGGACGTACTTTACTACCGCGCTGTTTTTCCTTCATTTTCACACACACACGCATGAGATTATTTTTGCAACACTTACGTGGAACTATTTTTGCTTGGCGTTTATTTGATTTGTTTATAATTTAAGTACGCTTTGCGCTAGCTCGTTAATTCTTCCAGGAAATGCTCTAAGCGAAACCGTTGCAACGCTGCAGAAAATTCTGTTGAGCGATGCAAACGGTACTCGGATAATGTTACCGTATTCGTATAGTGTTTTCTGGTGTTGAGTGGAGAAAATTACCGGTCATGCGATACGAGCAGCACCGTTTAGCGCATTCAGAGAAACTTTCGCTAAGCATTTTGGCCATAAAATCGACGCTATAGCTATTTTGCGGCAATAAGCATGGTATACGTTTTATCGCGTTAATTTCTGCTTTTACAAATTAACATTATTACCATTTTTTTAATATCTGAAATTCGACAATTCAGGGGAGGCTTCTCTTTGTATTTTCCTAGATACGCTCTGGTGGTATTGACGTTCTCTAAAAAATCACGAATATTTTAGAAAGCATGAAAAATTTTATTGAACATATCAAAATATTTTTTTATTTTCATAAATTTTGCATCTTGATTTTTGAATGATACAAAATAAATTTCAGGAAAGCCGAAAAATTAGTATGGTTTCGGTGAAAGTAATATGATTGTTAGCGCATTTTTTTAGACCATTTCAAAAATTAGAATTGTCACTTGAAGAAAGTGGAAGTGTTGCTTACACAAAATCCGAAAGGCGACGTTCTGCTAAAAATAAACAAAATTAATTCATTTGATGTAATGCTAAATTTGATGAAGAATCCACATACGAACGCCACAGAATCAGAGAAAATACCACATACAACTCCTGCAAGACCGGAACGCCGTTTTGTAAATGGACAAATGCAATTAGACAAAATCCGCACTTTTATCCAATGAAAACGCAACATTCCATAAAAATGTTTCTGTTAATAAACAAAATCTCCATTATTGTTCTTCCCAAAATCCCAAGTTTATGGGAATTTTTAACAATGAGCACATATGATCTATTAACGTCGGGGACACAATTGTAGGAGATTATGTTATTGGGCCATACTTTTTATCAAACTCGTTGGGTGGGCCACCTCAAGTATGAATTTTTTAAACCAAAGATGCGAACACAAATTGATTGGTAGAGGTGGACCGATAAACTGACCATCCAGGTCCCCAGATATGACAAAATCATATTTTTTTGTGGGTATACATAAAAAACACTGAACACCACTTACTATAATGTATATATTACTAAAAAATGATAGACAATATGTTCAATATTTAATTTAAACAAGTTGTTTGGTTTTAGTTATCACTCTTTTTATATGTTTCTGTTCTCCCAATATCTTTTTATAATTCAATATAATTTACGAGTAGATTTACCAATGCATCAAAAAGGGTTAAAGGCCTATATGTATATTAATAAACTCAAAAGATAAATAATTCCGCGTAAGCACATGCAGAAAAAATATACCGTTCTGTTTAAAAAAATCATTATCCATAATACGACTTTCCGAAATTGCAAAAATTATGAATATAAAATATTAACAAATAAATACCTTCGAAACAAGCTATGTAGGCAAATGTATGCTTGCTAAAAGGGACAAACAGGGGCACCCTGTATATTCTTGAAGTTTACTTTAATAACTGTAAAATTAAGAAATCGAGAGAAAAGTCAAAATGGTTTTTGTTTAATTGATACTTGTGTTTATGTATCGTCACATCCTGTAGAGTGTAAGGAAAAGGATGTTGATCTAATTGGTTTATGTGCGTACAGCTCCAACAAATTAATTATAAACATACCCATTAATAGTGTAGTTTTTTCCTTATCGTATATATTGCTCGTTTGAGGCAATCTATAATAATTTAGTCTTCGACAGTAAAGATAAAGATGTGTCGTGTATAATCTGCAGTACAGTTATCATTATGCATACTGCATATTATCTGCGCGCATGTGATAGCAAATTTAATTTATTGTTTTCGTATAATATTTAGTACTGTTTGTTGCCACAACTCCTGCAACCAACTGGCGGCATTGAAATAAAGGATTTAAGAGCTTTTATGAATTCATAAATGTCAGCTCTTTTGATTCGTTCCAGTCAAGGCTATTATAGAGACGCTGGGATACAATAGATAATTAGGTTTCTGTTTTGAATATCGTTGCCAAACGGAGAGAAAGTTGCGCCATATAGATCAGAGCGTTTAAACAATAAGAGGCAAAAACGTCTGCTCTGCGGCAGATTAAGCAATAACGGCACAGGCTCATGTGAGCGTCGTCGTCTCTGACAATTGCTAGGGACTGAAAAAGACTAAATTTTGGAGAAAGCATTCAGTCACACATGAGAAGCGGAACCATACATGTGTGTCGATGCTTTAAGACACTGCTATAATATAAATTTGTTACGCAAGGATAACGTGCGATAAAGATTCTTTCAATTGTAAATACAGAAGTTTAGCAAAAATTGGTAGTGACAGGAACTATTTGCATAACCATATATCATAGCATTGGCAGGTTTCATTGCTCAACTAACTACTCACACTAGGTGATATAAAAAATGTAGTGCTTAGTAAAAACAAATAAAGACAAAGCTTCACTAGGTTTTTTGTTAATATTGGTTACGTGCTTAATCAGTTTCAGCAAAGTATCTTGCACAGAACTGTTCTTGGATGCTTAAGAATCCAGCAGTACCTCAAGATATCAGAAAAAAGCGAGATCCAGAGGAATCGAAACCCCTTCGTCTTACGGTCTTCCAAAAATTCATAAAAGGCCCATTGTTAGCACTATCGACTCACCCACTTCTAGCATCGCCAAATTTTTAGCGAATCTTCTGAAGGACTACACGGGGAAAACATCTTCACATGTTCTCAGTTCCAAACACTCTGTAAATATTCTATCGGAACTCACCATCGACTCAGGGGACATTTTGATCAGTTTCGACGTCACGTCCTTATTTACAAAACTTCCCCTTTCAATACTTTGAGACTTGGTTGACGTACTTCATATTTTATGGTCAACTCTACCGACAAATTTCTGGTACACCTAAGAGTTTCCCATTGTCAGCAGTAATGGAAGCCTTTGCAAAAATTGCTTTAGAGTCATCAGATGTGAAACCTAAAATTTGGCTTCCTTATGTCGACGACACTTTCATTCATTATATGGCCAGCACCCTAACACGATGATAATTATCAGATCCAGACTTCAGGTTCGTCACTTCATTTTTCAAGTCGTTAACTTCATCTTTTAATTCGCTACATTTCTCAACAAAAGATGCATTTGAGTGCAAACAATCCTCACAGAAGAAAACCAACATCCTTTTTCCTAGCTCGAAAGCTCTTTGTTCAGTAGCACTCAACAGAGAGCATTTCTTAGATGTATGGAACTTTACTCTGCAACTGTCGCACTGGATACAACGAAGAACTTCTCTTAAGGATGTTAGTTTGTCTTGTGTGTTAAACCGAAGTTTACAAATTATACTGCCAGGCATAATTTTCGTAACGTTTAACATATACGAAAACCTTGATGATGTTTGCGATACCTACAAAATTTTCTGTTTCTTAGTAACGAGAAAATCACGTACGTTAATGGTAAGCTTACTAAAACTCTCTAACATCAACTATTTCGGTAACAGTACCACACAGTCTGGCGTATGGATACTGGAATGGAATTTGGAAATCAAAAAATCTAATAGAAATGGGATGTTTCATTTAAGATAACAAAATTATTTGCATTTCCGATATAAGCACAAGACGACAGTTTTTGAAAATGAATTTAAATTATTCAGCGCGAAATTTTGATATGTCACACGGTTTTTGTTTTGTCGACGATTTTGAAGTTATGGAAGAATCATGCCGTGGTGAGATGCGCTGTAAAAACGTAATTTAATTGCATAAGAGATATAAAAATCAAAAATATCGTGCTAGTAGAATTCCATCTAACACGAACATTATGCACTTTTTTATTTTAATTACGTTTGATCCTGAAAACTTGCAGAAGCGATTTTCCCTCAGTAAATTTAGACTATTTGTGGCAGTTCTTTGCCGACAAAAACTCTGGCGCGTCTCCAATAAACACATGTGAGACTAAGCTAGGTGCAAGCGCGGAAAGAGTAAATTACTGTGTTCCTGATAATTACAAATCTTCATTGCATTCCTCGTTCGACTCGTAGCAATTGAACCGTGTTCTAATGAAGAATAATAACATTCGCCAGTTTACTCAATTACGTAACGTCATTTGTAATTCATTCAGCGTTGGATTGCTGTATTGTTTGTCATGGTAGACGTCCAACAATTATTAAGGAGCAAATTATCATAGTTATTTTAAATGAATCAAGCCCGTAGCAGAGGTCAGTAATGAGTAAGATTACAGCGATGACGAGTTTCCCAATCAAGTCCGCTGCCTTAACAAGATTTATGCCCGTAATGAACTTCCTGAAGTTACATCTGCTATTGTGCACCGTATTTTTAGCGCTCTTTGTCATTGTCTGGATTATTCTTGGCACAGAAAAATGAAATTACACCGAATGATTTGCGTAGACGTCGTGTTTTTCTCCTACGCCCGGAGCCATTGTTAAAGGATAATAAAAGGATTTGTGGTTACAGACCGACAATGCATCCCGCAATAAAAGGATTTGAATTTTAGTAATTTGCTAGTTAAAAAGCCACCCATCTTTTCTGCCTGCTGAAAAACGTGTGGGCCGTTGGATGCGTCATGGACCTCCCATCTAATTACTACCTTTATGACGCTTGCGGTTTTTCGCTTCAAACTGCCGTTGACACATTACGATTTTTAGTCTTTAGTGGCCTACGCTTAAACATAAAGGGACCGCAAAACAGTGCCAAAAAACTGAAGGAGCCACAGGCTAATATTTTCTACTTTTGTCGACCGCAAGATAAATGAACGGCCGATTAATAACGGGAAAGGAAATGCCTAATACCATGAGTGGTTCAAGCTTCGAGCAAAGCTCGCTCGTTTGTAAAACGCACGGAACCACTTCAGAGCTAATTAAAAATAAATTTCAATTACATGATTGATTAAGTCGAGAATATGAGATACTTGAGTGAAAGTCGTCAGGCTACGAAGCGAGGGTTATAGTTCATCAACATCTGTCATTTGTTACTATAATAATGCGAATTTAACCAAACGTTTGGGTGATTAGAATTGAGCAACTCGTCCTCTAGTGGTGCTCCAAAACTAACTTCTCTCTTTCTTTTCAGAACTGCCATCAATCGGTGATGCCGCCGCAGACCCCTTGAAGCAACGTGTTCTTCGAACACGTTCACCACGACGCCCATTATGTTCGGCACATGGAGAGTATGCGGCCACATGCGTCGACAGCTAAAGATCTTCTTGGTGTTAACGCTGAGGTGGACCATCTGCCACGCGTGGCTTCCGGATACGTCTTCGAAACTCACGAATGACTTCTTCCAAGTGCACTTGTCTAGCTCAACATTCATTGGGAACGCATCGTTCCCGGATCACTTTATTGTCTTGAATCAAGACGCCAACTCAATCGTATTAGGAGGTAGAAACATAGTTTACAATTTAAGTACGTATGACTTGACTGAACACAGAGAATCGCGGATCGATTGGCCATCGAGCGATGCACATGCCCAACTATGCTCGCTGAAGGGAAAGAGCGAGGACGATTGTCAAAACTACATTCGAATATTGGTGTCAACCGCTCCGGGGAAATTGATGATCTGCGGCACCAACTCGTATAAGCCTTTGTGCCGGCACTACTCCATCAAGGTAAATCTCCCTCCTGGCATTTTAATTAGGTATCAACTATAATTATACTCTTACAGAGCGGCAAATATAGAATAGACCGTGAAGTCGAAGGTGTAGGATTGTGCCCATTTAATCCCGAGCACAACAGCACTGCGGTCTATAGTAACGACCAGCTTTTCTCGGCCACGGTAGCCGACTTTTCTGGGACGGATCCTTTAATTTATAGGCACCCGTTAAGAACAGAACTTTCTGATCTCAAGCAGCTCAATGGTATTTCTTAAAATAACGATACTGCTACCAGTTACTAACATTATAATTTTTAGATCCAAATTTTGTTAGTTCTATACCATATGGAGATCATATTTTCTTCTTCTACAGAGAAACTGCAGTTGAATACATCAACTGTGGCAAGGTAAAACTTCCACCCGAAAAATATGAGCATCTCTCAAATTAACCACCCTTTTTTTAGATTATATATTCCCGGGTTGCGAGAGTTTGCCGTGAAGACAAAGGAGGTCCGCATCAATTTCGAGATCGATGGACTTCCTTCTTGAAGGCTCGCCTGAACTGTTCAGTTCCGGGAGAGTACCCATTCTATTTCGACGAAATCCAGTCGACCAGTGATATAATCGAAGGGCATTACGGTTCCAATAACTCCGAGCAAATCATCTACGGGACGTTAACGACGCCCGTAAATGCTATAGGTGGATCGGCGATTTGCGCTTACAGCGTTAAAGACATTTTGGATGTGTTCGAGGGTAGCTTCAAACACCAAGAAAGCATCAACGCAAATTGGCTTCCGTTTCCACGCGAGAAGGTTCCCGAACCGAGACCAGGCCGATGTGTTCCCGACAGTCGCGTACTCCCGGAAAGCAACATCAATTTCGTCAAGACTCATTCTTTGATGGAGGAAGCCGTACCGGCGCTTTTTGGTCGTCCGTTGTTAATACGGGTCAGCCTCCATTACAGATTCACGACAATTACTGTTGATGCTCAGGTCCAAACTGTKAATAAAGAAACKTTTGACGTCCTCTACATCGGAACAGGTATAATAAATACATTCTGCAATGAGTTTGCTTGTACTATTTTCTTTTAACTCTCGTGAACGGAAATGCGATTTCAAAAGTGTGTTTATGTTTATTACAGGGTTTGTTCTAAAAATAATTGGATTTATACTAACAAAGGTAATTTATTAAGGATATATGAGGTAGCTGGTGTAGACTCCGTCGCGAGACGGCTTCGACAATGTGCCACACTTGGAGGTTCTCTACTCATCGTTCGAATTTTCTAAAATTTTCTCCGACTTATAGACACGTTGGTTTTCGACATCTCCACCCCGAGACGGTTACGAAAATGGGCCGCGCTTGGGAGTTTTTCGTCTTCTATTGAATATTCCAGAATGTTCTATTTCTTCTCGAAACGTCGGTTTTCGACATCTTTATTCGTCTGCTGATGAATTTTCCAGAATTTCCTCACCCCATACCTCCCCAATGCTCATGGTCATCCCAACCATCCTGTTCCATTATCAGTGAGAAAATGTAGGTTATCCATGCCCTACAACCACGAATCCATGGACTTAGAGATTGCAGATAAAAGTGATATATATATGAATTGATTATGAATAACGGTCGCAACTTGTTGAATGTTCACCCTTCAGAAGTAGGGGGTATTCAACCTTTTGGTTTAATAAAATTAAGCGAACTCTTTTTTCATTGCCAAGCTTTCGTCTTTATTTAAGACATCATCAGGGCTTCTACAATAAATTTACAATGGAGTAAGCATATCATAACAATACTAGTTTTTACGTAAATCTTACCAAAAGTGAGATTAATTTAAAGAAGTTTTATGTTGTGAGTTATTTTTCCGATATACCATGTAATTTCTTCATCTTCGTGCGTCTAGAAGTTCGACTTAACAAGAAATAGATACTTGATCGTAGAATATTGAAATACAGCTTAAAATTGTACGTTTAAATTCAACAACTCCTTTTCCGGGACGCTTCCAAAGTATCTGTTGAAACTTTGGCTGTGCTGCCACACTCCAACAATTCGTGAGAGATTGCCACACTTTTGTGATGTACAATTGTTGTATCACAGTTTCGTAAAGTGGCGTTTTGGGCAAGTTTAGTTCATCCATGATTTAATCGTACACTCTTTCGTCAATCAGCGTTCAAATTTTCACGCACTTCGATTTGTTTTGGTTGTGGAAAGTCAACCCACCCGTCTCTCATTGTCAACCTCTTCTCTCCCTTCCTTGAAGCCTTATGCTAGTTAAAAACCATGAATCGTTTCAAATGTACATTACTGTATGCTGTCTCTTAAGATTTCAAGTCTCCATCCCGGATTCCCCGAGTTTGACACAAACTGCGCAGTAGAAAAGCATATCCAATTAGTTTCAGGACATGCCCTGTATTAACACTCATCAGGTAGAATACCTACATGCAATCTACTAGGATGGGCATAATTCTATGTACACTTCATTATCGCACTAGTGCAGAAAGTTGACGCTTCCCGCATCGTGAAATCCGAGTATTTCGCTGTCAATCTGTAGGGTCGCGAAATCGCATTCCTCACTCCAACATTAAATAATTTGAATTAAGTAAATGAAAATTTTCGTTACTGATCGTTTTTATTTCAGATAATGGTAAAGTGTTAAAAGTGGTAAACATTCCCGCCTCTGTAACCGCCAAAGCTGTAGTGATCTCAGAAAATACAGTTTTTCAAAGTGGAGCAGCTGTAAAACAACTAAAGATGTCTGGTAGAAGTGGAAAAGTTGTTGTTGTGGGAAAGGATGAAGTCAAATTGGTAAACCTACACCACTGTGGACACGTCCATCAGTGTTCGTAAGTATGACAATATGATATTTTGGACTTGACACAAGCCTTGCACTGCAGCGTTCTAGGCAAAACAATATTAATTTGGGTTACAGCTTTGATTCTTATGTACTTAGGTTCTGTTAAACTGCAAAGACAACGACGGGTCTTTACATTAGTCTTGATTTAATAGTTAATCATTAAAAATATAATCGGGAGCACTGGAATTTTGAAAAATTGAACTTTTTTCCACCGCAGATACATTGAATAAATCACAGCAATGACAAAAGGTGTATTGATGCACGGGGGTCTATCCGCCATATGGCAGGGTTATTTCATACATTAATAAACACTGATGGTGGTCATCTATCCAAATGTTTAACCCATTAATAATAATACCAATACCAGATATTGTATCATATCTGAAAACAGGTCAGATAAAGTTGAATTACATGTATTAAAACAAAATTTCTATAAATCGGTGATTACAGCAGTATAAAGAAACGTCTATCAATATGCCTATGCCATGCTGCCTGCATCAGAACAGCCGCGTACAGCTGTTTTTTAAGTTTTACTTTTGAAGATCAAATATTGTATATATTCATGTATTATAAACAGAATTGTTCAAATACATTAAAAATTCTAGTGGTATAAGTTCTTGACAGAATCTGTGATATTATATGGATGACGTTAACGTTAGACTATATAATGTATTAGACCTAAACCGCCTGCTGTAGCAACACTAATTTATTTTTACATTTTATTAAATTAGTATCAAAAAAAGTCATTCAGTATGAGTATAAAAAACCTTCCCAATTTTTTGGATGAATTTGATTCTAAACAAATACACATTCCCTCCAAATAATGAAACCAAAATAGTCAGATAAAAATCACTAGAAATATATCACAAATTTTATTTTCAGTGCATGTATTGCTCTACAAGATCCACATTGTGCTTGGGACAAAAAGCAAGAAGTTTGTGTAGATGTATCTCTGGCGACACTAAGAAGTCCATTAATTCAAGATGTCATAAATGGTGACAGTAGGATGTGTGCCTCGGTGACCTCCAACAAAGATTCACAGAATACAGAGGAGGTCACTCAGAAGAACATCATTTCAAACGATATCGATGACAATGATATTGAAAGTCCGTTATTAAAGACAGGCATGGACAACATCGATTGTGAGGGCGATGTGAACACCAACCAAATCAGTGGTTGTGCGGTTAGGCAAAGGGCAGTTATTTATACGGCCGAAACTCTGCATCTTGTCGTCTTTGGTACTTGTCTGTCCGGCCTTTTCATTGGGTTCTTAGCTGGGTACTTTGTTTCACGCAGGTTCAGTACTATGCCACATTATCCAGATGCACCATTTATTGAACAACGGAATCACCTAGAAAGGTAAGGTGTTTTAAATGGTATATTTGGATTAATATTAAGAAGCAAGTTTTTTCAGACTGAGTGGAAATCAGAATGGTTTCCTGACACCACGAGCAAACAAAGCGGTTAATCTTGAAGTCAACGTCCCTACAAACCCTCCTCCTCCTAAAAAAGACAATCTAGACATTAGCAAGGATTTAAACATCGCGAGTGATGGCACTTTGCAAAAAATAAAGAAGACTTACATATAAGTGTCTTAAGTGGTGTGTGAGACAGTAAAACTGTGTGTATTTAGAGTACCTGCAATTTGTTAGAACAAATGTTTTTATTCTGTGCTTGGTTTTTGTTGTTTCGGTTTCCCAAAAATAAATACATTTCTACTTTTTTGTTATGAGGCAGCTTCTTGTCGTAGGTGAACTTTATTATTATTAAAAATATTTACTATTGTGTACATAACTTTATGTAAATATAGGTATTCAGAATGCAAAAAAAATATGACTGCTAAAAGATAATATTAATTGTGATAATCTGCAAGTAGGAATATTTTAAGCTGTTTGTCAATGTCTTGTGTAATTTTAGTATTACTGTAAGGATTTTATTGTTTAGCCAATCATTTTCAAGCAAGTATTAGTGTCAATGAAGAATATGTCATTTAGTCACATTTGCTTTATATATTATTTCAGTGTTGATTTTTTTGCGCACCATAAGCATTATACTGAGATAATTAATCATGTCAAATCTTTTAAATCAGTGAATTATTTACAAATTGCATACAGTGTTATTGTGTATTTTATTATTTGTTACTGTATCTGTGGCTGTGAGCAATGTGTCTAAATTTAATCATTTTGCCTTTGTCAGTGCCTATTCGATAAAAGATTACAATTATTGTGTCACACACTCCAATCATTGTGTACTGCATCAAGGCAGAAGTCACAGTGCTATTATGGTATTTATCATCTCAATAATTACAAAAATGTACAAATTTGCTTAGCAGTAGTACTAATACATTCCATATGTTACTCACAGAAATGTGTTAATTTATGAATCATTAAAATATAACATATTCTGTGTGTCTGGTGTTGTTCTTTAATCACTTACTAAACCTTCTTACATTGTTATTAGGTGTATATGTAACAATAACAATAAAGACCTTAATTTCAACATAAGTAACAAAGAAGTAAAGTACGTAGAAAAGTGAAACAACTACACAAGGCACTAGCCTAAGTCTGAAGTCTAGAATATCTGCTACAACTGTATTCTTATGTTTACTAGACCTAATTAATTACTTCCACATCCAACGGATGGAACATATTGTATTGCGAAAAAAAATTTGTATTTGCTCATTCACTTTAAAATGGTCGAAAACGCAAAAAAAAAAATTCTTGTCTGTGTGTGTGGTTTTGTTTGTCGACACAATAACTTTCAGAAAAACTTAGTATATGAACTTGAAATTTGGCAAACGTATAAATCTCAACTACTAGAAGATATTAGCAAAAAAGCGTCACTTAAAGAAAACGGTTTTTCCTAAATATCTCCGAATATATTTAATATATTCAAAAAATGAAAATACCATCAGATAGAAAATAAAATTTCTCACAAAAAATGTCTCAGAAAATTTATCCAAAATTTTGACATTTTGAAATATTCCCAAAAAACCTATTTTGGACCCTGCTATCACAATTTTTGTTAAATTTTGGTATTATATAGAAAATCAAATTTCTGATCCGAAAGCACTCTTGTAATTTTTTTTGTTAAGTTAATAATTTTCGAGTTATTTGGAAAAAAATGATTTTAAAAATTTATATATTTTTACTAATATCACGAGGACCGTTTGTCTTAGAAAAAATGTATGGAGAGAAAAAATTTTCAAAACCTGATTACTAATCGTATAGTATAAGAAATAAAAACGTAAATGTCATTTTGACAATTGGATGTGGTAGTATTGATTCAATTTGCAGCAGTTTTTTTATGGTGGTAATTACACGGAGAATATTTAAATAGGAACTCCACCCGCTTCAGATCTTTACACTCAAGTATAATTTACACATTATGCCTGCAACAAAAGCTTTCCGAAGAAAGGCCATTCATCAAGAAGCAATTGCAACCGGTATTTTGGTGGTCAGATGAGATAGCCGTCAGACGCAGTGTCTGAGGGCTCGTAGAAGATACAAAAGAGCAAGAAAAAGCATGAGACCAGAGTACACGCAGGGACTGCTAAGTGTTTACAAAGACATGAAAAGAGAACTAAATAGGAAAATTGAAAATGCCAAAAAAACCATATTAGCATCTGGTCAACGAGTTAGAGAACATTTGGGCGACGCGAGGAAAAAGCTCAAGGTGCAGAGACCGCATACTCTATCAGTTAATGGCCGACATTAGAAAGCTTTTCTCCTCCCACCCGAAGGTGAGATGGCAAAGGAGTAGATCTAGTGAGCAAGATCCACTACCATTTACAGCGGACGAATTGAGAATGGCGGTAAAAGGCATGAAGAACGGCAAAGCTCCAGGTCCCGATAACATCCTAACGTCTATCGTAAGGACGGTACCCAATTGCAGGAGGACTACCGTCTCGAATGGACTATGGAGAAGAAAGGTATTTTTCCAAACTATGGAAGATAAGAATACTGGTGATGATACCAAAACCACAAAAGGCAAGTGATTCGTCGCCGAGTTTTAGAAGCATTGACAAAAGTCAATGAAAGCATTAAAGAGAACCATAAGTAAATTAGTGTGCAATGCAAAGAAAATGGGTCTACAAATAAATCAACAAAAGACAAAATTACATGATGATGGTCAGGATAATGAAGATAAAAACCTAGTTGTAAAGATCGAAAATGAAAGACTGAGCTTTGATAAAGTTGAAGAGTTTACTTACTTAATTGGGGTGGTGATAGCACAGGACGGTAAGGGGATAAAAGAAGTAAAAACAAGAATAACAAAAGGAAATAAAGTAATGGGGGCAATGAGGAAGTTACTAAAATCAAAAAATACAAGGAAAAGTGTGAATTTATACGACAATTATAAGAGCAACAGTTACATATGCAGCGGAAACCTAGATAATAAATAATGCAGAATAGCAGAAATTAGAAAGATGGGAAAAAAAGGTAAGGACTATATACGGTGCAAAAAAGGTAGATGGTAAGTGGTGCGGTAGTTTATGAACTTTATAATGAGCCGGACATAATAAAAATAGTGAGACGTATGCAGTTACGGTGGTTAGGTCATCTTCGTAGATTGCCGCAGCATAGAACAGCTAGATTTGTTTTGCATGGTTGGGGTCTTGGGAGTAAGAAAGAGGGGGCGACCAAGAAAGAGGTGGTTGGAGTTGCTGGAAGAAGAGCTAAAGATAAAAATAAATAATTGGCAAAACATAGCAAGAGACTTAGGGGGGGTTGCACAAATGTGGATCAAAGTTAATACGGGTTTAATCCACGGTCGTTGTCAAGCAACGTCATGAATCCAGTGATCTGATTGGTGTTACTATCGCAACGACCGCGGCTTACACCCGGATTAACTTTGATTATTGATATTATAATTTACACTTAATTCTTAAAGTAGTCACACAAAAAATATATTTCTTTGAAAAAAATAATAATAGAAAGAGGATACTATCAGAAAAGGAAGAAATTGAAACAGCTATGTAGGAAGAAGAAAAGGCAGCTGACAGAAGAAGCAATAAGCAGAATTAAAAACTGTTTTATGAATGAAATAAGAAACTTGTACCAGGAAGTTAAGAGAGGAAAGAAATAGTACAGAAATCTGATGTGCAAGGTGTCCCATTTTCGTTGTAATTGTAGAATATCTCAGTAACTATTAATGCTAAAGGGTTGCGATTTCGACATTACTTTTTTGTTGGGAGTTGAACTGTACCATTGCCATTTTCTCGTCTTTTTTTCAAAGCTATAGCCAACTTATGAATAATGTAACATTTCTTCAATTCTCAATGTTTTACTTGGGTATGTAGATGCAAAAAAAAATGTGAAGATCATTTTTATAAATATTTTTATTTTTAATTCAGTGGCGTACTCAGATTTCTTTAGGGGGTCTCATTTTTCAAATATAACACAAACTGCATTTTATTAAATGGAAACCATAGTTGACTTTGCTGTGGGTAAAAAGACCTATTTTTTCAAATTAGAAAACATGATATTGTTAAATTTATGGAACAATAAAACATAAAATTTTTTAATCTATTAGAAAGAAAATATGCCTATTTGGATAGATACATAAAGAAGGTCATGCAAATCTTTTTTCCTGTAAATTAGGGTGCCATATAACTAATGAAAATAATTGTTTATTTGGAGAAAGTACCTATGCATTGTTGAGCATTAATTTTTTACATCCATTTTGCAGAAAAGCATAAAATTTCAATTTACTCAAAAAATAAAATACCATAATTAGTAAAAGTAAACCTAACAATGTAAACATTTTCTTAATCAGAAAAATAGGTCTTTTCAACCATAGCAAAGCCAACTATGGTTTTCATTTTAAAAAATACAACCCTCACAAAAAATTCTGAGTACGCCACTAGGTTCAAAATAAAAATATCTATCAAACACGCTCTAGTGAGATATTGCAAACTAAAGAAATATTACATTATTAAAAGTTGGCTATAGCTTTAAATTAAAAGATGATAGAAAAATGACGAAACCGCAACCCTCTAGCATTAATAGTTAATGAAATACCCTACAATTACAACTAATATGGGATACCCTGTACTGTAAAAACAAGGACGGCCAACTGTTGGGGAGCATGGACACACGATTGGAAAGATGCGTTTTATTGTCTGTTCTCAATTTTTGTTTGTTTAACTATTGTAATGATCTGTTATGTGGTTTTGAAGAATTATTGGGTGATACATTGTTTTGTTTATTTAATGAATATGTGGTCGAGACAGGACTGTGTGTTACCTGTAATTCCGTTGGTTCATTAATCAACGATATATTCCCATATTCTGCTAGTATATTTAGATATTCTATAACAAAAATATCACCATCAGGGCTGTCAATATTGATATCTTCCAGAAAATCAGCATTGGAGTTGTTACCTAGATATTTCTAAGATTATTATTAAACGTAATTGAAGAATTAATCAGTGTTTAGTTTTTTTTAAATGTAATTTTTCACAGCTGGATTATAAATAGTATTGCCTATTCATATCGAATACATTTGTTATTCAAATATGGTAGAGCAAAATAATATTCGATATAAATATTTGTATTCTTTTTATTCGGAATCGAATAAATGAATATTAGTACCTACTTGTTTTATACCGAAACAAATAAAAAAGCGAAAATTAAATGTTGGTATTAGTTTTATTTAAATATTCGGAATGCATTCAATAAATTTATTCAGTTTTAAATGTTATTCGTTTTTTGACCATATTCCCTTTCAAATCTAAAGTGTTTTTTAATAATACGAGTCTTCGAACAATTTTTATAGTGAACAAAGAAATAATAATACCTTATTATAAGTCCAGCAGATCAGAAAGGACTATAGTGGAGATACAAGCACTTGCAAATTACAAAGAAAATAAACATATACTTGTATATACAATAAACAGAAAAAAGAGACAGTTAAAACTTATAAGAAAGTGCATTAAATACAGCTGCCGGTCCTTTCTGATGATGCACCTGATCAAATGCTTTGTAGATCAATATAAATAGTATCAACCTGACATCGATTGTCAATGGCCGAAGACACAAGGTGAGTAAATTCAAACAAATTGGTTACAGTATGAAACAATGCTGCTCAGGCACAATACCACACATAAAGAGGAATATATGAAAGCTTATAAGCTAAGATACCTTCAAATAATTTCGCAAAGTTTGACATCAATGCGATAGGTCGACAGTTTACAACATTTGCTTTATCTCCAGACATGTGCACTGGAATTCCTCAAGATGTTTCCCACTAATGTGGATAACAAGCTGACGCGATAATTAAATTAAATATTTTATACAGTGGTGTAGCTAAATAGATATATGTAGTTGCATAGCGGCTGCTTTCATTCAAATATTTGTTTTTGAATAAAATGAATATGAATATTCGGTTTTGAATAAGAGCAATACGAATATATTAGGAATTTCTCCATATTGGAATATCAAATACAAGGATTCCGTATTCTGACAGCACTAGTAAATATCATACTGTGTTCTAATTAAAAGATTTAGGTCTCATAAAATAGTATTTAATGTTAAATGTATACTGCACGAAATAAGTCTTCTTTTAAAATGTTTTTTCTATGTAGAATACGCGACCGAAGAAAATGGAACGGGTAGCTAATTTTAAAAATCGTGAAGTACTTATTTTACCTCACAAACAGGGACTATAAATACTAGCAAAATGTATTTATTTGATACTTAACAATGTAATGTAATATACCAAGTTACAGATTGCTAGCAAGAGGGGTAGGTAAATGTCCAAAGACAGTATGAGTCACATTTACCCGTGTAAAAGCAATGCTGCTTTTACTCTGTTCCGTATTCTATGGTTTGGAGGGACAGTAATGCTTCATGTTGAGACATTTACCAACATTTACAAAACTAACGAAATTAGAGTTATCATTTGCAGGTAAAAAACATATTATTCTTAATATCTTTGAATAAATAAAGCTAACATGAATCATCAAAATAATATAGGCAGTAAAACATTTGTTAATTACCATATTGTTTAATTAAAATTTGAACCTATACATACAGGAATTTATCGAACAAAGACAAGGTATCTAAAACAGGTGAGATCTCTAATATAAAAATACTATAGTTTATTGCCGGTCATTTCGTCAAGGAGAGCAGCCATAGAGGTGCATTCTTTAGTTTTTTGGTCTAGTGCCAAACGGACAGATTCATTCTTTATCTCCAACCTCTTCACGAGAGTGGTTAGTCTGCTTATTTCAGTTTCGAGAGATTCACGCTGCTGCATGATCTCCTTGCTGGCATTTTCGAGCTGTCCCTTAGCATGTGCTTTCAAAGCTTCGTACTTCTCTTCATTTTTACGTAATATTTCTTCATATAAAGTTAAATTCTTGCGCAAAGTCTGCTCATTAGTTTTGAAACCTTCGATTATGTTCTTGCAACGCTCATATTTTCTGTAACAGATGTCAGTAGATCGAAAATTTATTTAGTTTAATAACTGTATGTACTCACTGTAGGAGATCATTAAATGCAGATTCTAAGGTAGACAAGTGTCGATTTGCACATTCATATTCAGTTTTAACGTTCCGTAAATCTTCATTTTGGCTGGCAAATTGACTGGAATACTCGGTACAAATGTTACTGGAACAGTTCTATAAGAATCTATAATTTAAAGTGAGATTTACTTACTTCATCTGTTCAGCTTCATCCAGGAAGGTCATCATCTTTGCTCTCAAAACTTCGTTTTCTTTTGCAATAGCTTCCTTCTCATCTAAAGCATTTTTCAACTGACGCTGTAAATCCATATTTACTTCCTCGTGCTGTTTCTGGTCGGTCATTTCAGTGGCAGAAATTTGTAAAATGGGGCACGATGTATTTTCACATGGGTGGTTTTCTGGAAGATCTAAATCAAAAGTGCACCGGCGGTTAACAAAATAGGTAGGGATGGTGCTGGTCTAAACATTTACACACACAATATTATAACGGACCTGGCACACTGAAATGCCATAAAGAAGTTAGTCAAAAGTAGCATAAAACAATTTGCAGTGTTCTCTATGCCAGTATATTTACCTTCAACACAAAATGTTTCGTCAGATTTTTTTTCTGAGAATTCTAAATCGATGGTGGGAGAGTCGTTGTTATTTACAGATACTGTAGATAGTGGTCCTGGACTGAAACAAAATGTTAAAACATGTTAATGGCAAAAACCGATTATTCATCAAATAAATAACAGAATAGAGAACAAAATTTACTGATATATCGCATATTAGCAATTAACCAATACTATAGAGAAATATACAGTATAACCATAAACGGCTTTTGGCGTACTTTTGTTTATAGTAAAGCGATCTAAAAAGTATGAATTATAGTATTATTAAATTATTCGCAAATAACGAACTTTCAGATCAAATAAACCTTAAATTTTTTTTTCTAACCGCAAAAGTTGTCGGATATGACAAGCTTAAAACTGAATTTTGTCGAAGAAGCAGGGATTCCCTGAAATCTGCTGATAAATAAATTAGTTCACTTTTTTCTCAGATATATGACACAAAGTATTATAAGTACCTTTGACAGAATCCTATTTGCTATTTTTTAAGTTTTCAGAATATGTATATCTAGCTTGCTTATAAAATTATAAGAAACATCTGAGAAATTCAAAGTTTTCCGTTTTTCAAATTATTATTAGAGAGAAACAATATAAATGCTAGAACATCTTGTTCTGACAGCAAGATTGTGACAGCTAGAGGCAGCAAAATAAGGATGGCATTCACCATGCAAGAGAAGTATGACATGTACATTATATATTGAAAACAGAAAAAATCTGGAAGTTACAAGAAACATGTATGCCCTGCTAGTTTGCCAGAGCTGACCCCTTAAAAATTTTTTATATTTTATATATTATTTTATTTATATATATTATATTTTAAAGACAAAAGCCATTTCTCACAATTTTATAAGCAAACTATATATATTCTAAAAGCTTAAAAAATAGCTAATCAGAATCTGTCAAAGCCACCTATTACTGCTATTTACAAAAAACAGTTTTGTATCATATCTCAGAAACAAATGAATTTTTTATTTGTTTATGTAATTTGTCAAATTCAATGTGAAATTCTGTATCAAAAAATGGATTTAAGCATTTTTCATATCTTTCCAAATAATGATGTTATTTGATATTTTAAAATTCCAAAAGTTTGAATTTGGGCCTCTAGCGCAGAAATGAAATGTCATGCAGGAAATCTGAGTTGACTTAAAAACTATGCTCAAGAAATCGATCTGGAAAATGTCTTAAGTTTTTTCTGTATCTTACGGTTACCGAGATACTCTGAAAAACACAGAATTCTGGACACCCTGTACACAATCCTACATAAATTCAACAATCAAAAACTCGATTAATTTTGCTACTTTACATGAACCAGTTGTTTCCTAGTAATCTAAAAAACTGAAAAACGGATTAAAGGAAATAGTAAGTTCAGTCAAAAGTAGCATGAAACTGAAATCATTTAAATTCAACAATCTTTTTTTTAATATGTTTTTTATATTCTGTTTAACACAATGCATTATTTTGCTATATTTCGTAATATTTCCAAATAAAGGGGAGAACAGCATTCCATAGATACTCAATATTGAATTTTCAATGTTGCACAGCCCTGAAGCAGTGACAACTAGCATTTTTTATAAACGGACTGACATGCACAACTCATAGTGGGTACTTACCTGTTCCGAAACAGGGGATCAAACTGGCGAAGTAATGATAATCTGCTGTCCTGCTTCCTGTCTGTAAAATTCAACAAATTATTGCATACGACAGGTCAACATTATGACTTGATTGTTGAATCTCTCCAGGTGCATTAATCAATGCAAATTACATGACACTAATATCAATCTGACAATTATTGTTTAATAACGTTTACAAACAACATGTGTCAGATTCACCAGCCAAGACTGTGTGCCCACGTAAAATTATGACATCACCAAAGGATAGATTGAAACCACCATTATATCTTCCAAGCGCTACCGCGTTGCCAGGTTTATGATTATTAAATCGGGTCTAAATTTGAATACATTCGATACAATTATATTATCAGAATTCCATAATACAATTTGTATAAAAACTTATATATAATATTAAACGACATGTCAGATTACAGCAAAAGGTGTTACCGGCGATTTAATTTATAAATAAATATCAAGTTGCACACTCAGGTTGTTGCACAAAAAGGGCTTAAAAAGAAAAGCTTGTTAACCAGGCTTATGCAACTGGGCCTTATTAATAAACCATCATTTTTTTAATTCAAATTAAATTCTCGCAAAAATACAATCATAGACATCGTTTCGTTTTAACTTTGAAAATTGACGATACACGATACAAAGTAGTATAACGCATACTTGAACCTACTGGCAACCCTGTTACGGTGCTATCTCGATGCATTCCCCCACTCATTCTTTCTTTTCGCAATGACTTTCAGAAACCATAATTACAATTTTTGAATTTTAAGGAATCAATTAACAATTGTAGTATAAAACCAATACGCACCTGTTCCGTTTACTTTTAGACCATCTCCATCTGCAGCTAGAAGGGTTGCATCCTGTTTGCATGATTCCTGAACAGTAAACAAATTCATACAGAAACAATCAAAGCGAATTTTAATCATGTTAACGTACCGTCTCCGGTTCACTGGCAAATAGCGCATCTGTTGAGGGTTTTTGTTCCAATTCATTCGTGTCCTAGGACAACAAAACAAATAATGAAATGGGAAAATCCGAAAAACACAATCAACTAGAAACACCCGCACCTCAGTTAGTTCCTCTTTAGCGTCAGTTTCAACTTTACTTCCAGAACTAACATATTTATTTAACAGGTTTGATACTAAGTACATTTTAACAGCAGCAGCGTTGCTAGTATCGAAACAAAACTGAGCTGCCAAAAATTTCGTTTACCACAGCGAGTAATACATCGATCTATATTTATCTTAAAGAGCGGCGCTAATACAACAAAAAAAGCGTTTTATGATGAGCAGAAGCTCTGACTGTACGTATTCAAAAGTACAGACGAAAAACGCAGGTTCAAAAAAACTGCATGACGGTTCTAAACTGAGCGAAAACGCATAAATTAAATATTGGCAGCATACTTATATGATCCGTATCCAATAACACTAACAATACACAGTACTACGTTTAACAGTAAACTTGAACTATAAAACACTCGTGACAAAAACCATGCTAAAAACTTACATTGCAACAATCCACATATTCCTCGGCTATTTCATCCGAAACGTTATTACTCATGGTAAACCCTGGAATACAATGCAAAATAAACATCAGCAATCAAACTAATAATCATGAAATATTTACAAGCTCAGAGAAATTCACCATACAGTTTGAATAATTTGAGGTTAGAAAAACCGGTAAACAATTTTCACAGAAATTGCCGTATTTCGGATGAACAACATCGCTGATTTAGACGGTAAATAAGTTCAAGGGAGATAAATGCACCGTATAATTATACGTATATTGTATGTAACAATATAATAACTTACCTATAAGTACAAAAAAGTTTCACTGGACAAAATCTTTGAAATCGACCGTTAGCGACAACGACGTCCAATGAGCAATACGGATGGTAACGGGCAGCGGGCAGATTGCACACTCGCTCTTTGCGCGTCACCTATTGATAACACAGCTAACTTATACCCTTTACACTAAAATAGAAATCTTGAATTCAATTTAAAAACAACTTAATAATTGTTAATCAAATTCAGTATCAAGAAGCAATAAAAATGTTTTAATTCTAAATTCTCTAGTATGGTTTGTCTAAAATAGAATGAAAGGAACAGCTGATTATGTAGATATAAAACATGAACACAAACTACCTGTAATAAATCGCAGGATATTGCTTAAGTGGCACACACTATTTCGCACAAATAAATAGTAAACGATTTTTTTTAATGAACAAAGTTTTTTTGTTTGCATAACGAACGATTGATTTGCTGACGCCTCCGGTAAAGCGTTGTACGAACTGATTTAATTTGGCATAGGCTATTCTTTCAGCTGAAACTGAGCCAAACCTTCAATAAGGCTGGTTTACACGTTACGACTTTTATTGTACGTATTGCATGAAATGACAAATCGTAACCAGAAGAATGGAACTTGTGAACAGAAAATCGTACGTCTTGTATCTTGCTGAATTTGAATGAAATCCAGGATTGATGAATATCCACTCTATATCACTATTATCCACATAATATCCTTATCACAAATGGATATACATTAGATATCCAGGGTCGCTACAAAATATGGAACCAGCAGGATATTTCAGGTTCTGTTCGATCGATTTTTCTGAAATTGTGCATGAGCCTATATATGGGTAATTAAAATGCATTTTCTGGTATTTTTTTCAACTCCGTGTCAGCTCTCGTTTCTGAGATATGGGCACAAGTTGCATTTTTTTAAATGGAAAGGGGTATCAAAAGGCATATCATTGAAAAAGATATTTTTTCCTGATTTCAAAAATGTAATACTTGTACAGTTTATTGCTCTCGAGTTGAGAAAAGTGTGAAAACAAACTTGGGTTTTGCAAAAAACTTCGGGATACAAACCATATTCGTTGTCGTTAAGTAAGAACAAAAACTCCAGGTGTCTCCATTTGTCTCATGACTGGTGATAATTTTCATTCACTTTGTTATTTGCAATCGCAATGTCACAGTTAACTAAACATGATCGAATCGAAACTTTGATGATGATTGGTTATGGAGATAGAAGGCGAAGTTATTCGGAAGTAGTTGCACTCTACAATGCAAGTCATGAAGATCGTGAACCAACTGCCAGATCAACAGTTATCAAAACATTGCAACGTTTTGAGGAAACCGGCGGTGTTAAAAATTGTCAAAAACCAGGACGTCCAAAGGTTGCTACGAGTGAGGAAAGTAGCTTGAATGTCCTTTTAGATGTGCAAGAGAATCCCAAGTATGAAACAACAGCGTGCTCTCTGTTCAGAAAATTTTGAAAAAAAAGAGAAGTTTCATCCATACAAAATTCGCTTATAACAAGAACTGAGCGAATATATGATTTCGATCGTAGGATAGAATTTTGCGAAACTGCCGTGAACATGATGGATGAAAATAGAAACATTTTAAATTGAATTATGTTTTCTGACGAAACGACTTTTTGCCTCAATGGTAATGTGAATAGACATAATTGCAGATATTGGTTGAACACAAATCCACACTGGATGGAACAATTCCACACACAACACCCTCAGAAAGTGAATGTCTGGTGTCATATTATCGGTGAGCACATTATTGGGCCTTTTTTCATTGATGGAAATTTGGATGCGGTCAAGTATTTACAGCTCTTGCGCGAACACATTATACCAGAACGCATTCGCCTGTTCCCTAATCGTGAAAATGCTGGGCGTCCTTCTGAACAGATATGGTTTCAGCAAGACGGTGCACCACCCCATTTTGCAGTAAACATTGATGGATATTTGAATGCGATATTTCCAGACAGATGGACTGGTAGGCGCGAAGCGATAGAATGCCCAGCACGTTCCCCTGATCTGACGCCGCTTGATTTTTTCCTGTGGGGGTATCTGAAAAATCGTATTTATTCGTAAGAACATTAGAAAACTTTTACTCAAGGCTGCATAACTGCCAGGAAGTAAATGGGGAACATTTTGAGCATCTTCTGTAATGTAAATCTGAAAAATACAGCATTCTTCATGGAATCAAGTTTTTCTTTTTTACTTTTTGGGTACCCGATTCGCCATAAATTGATCAAACTAGACGAAAATTATCGCCAGTCAAGGAAAAATCGTAATACCTGGCTTTTTTTGTCCAGTTTAGCGATAAAGAAAATTGTTTTCATTCTTTTCGTTCTTTGTCAGGCTTAATTACACTTTTCTCGGCTCAGAAGCAATAAATTGTATAAGCGTGATACATTTTTGGAATCAGGAATACTTTTCAATACGCCTTTTGACCCCCCTTTGCATTTAAAAAATGCAACTTGCGCCCATATCTCGGAAACGAGAGCTGACACGGAGTTGAAAAAATTCCAGAAAATGCATTTTAATTACTCATAGCCACATGTACAAACATGAAATATCCTGCTGGTTCCATACTTTGTAGCGACCCGGTATAGCAATTTAACACGCATCGTAAAATAATTCCATTATAAATTAATTTAAAACTGAGCTTCTGTTACTAGGTGCCTACAACTTGCTTATCGGCAGATATTTAATTAAGATGACTTTATGTGTATTTAGTTGCAGGTACGGCAATCGTATAGCTGCAAATGTGATATAAGTATTATGTGAGTACCCATAAACCGTGATTGCCATTTAAAATCGGTGTCAATTGCGCATGGTTAATTTTATGAAATAATGTATTTGCAAAACCGCTTAGTTTTAAACAAAAGTATGCATTACAAGGAGACAATTGACCCAATTAATCAATGCGACGGCTACATCCGAGACCCGGTACCATCCTAGCACCGTTTGCCAAAGACCTAGAGCCATAACCGAACATTTGATCAATGCGGAAGCCGCATACTTTACGAAGGGCGTATGCGAACTTGACTAAGTGGAATCCGAAAAATATTATCACTTAGTGTTCCACATACAATTTAAGAGCGCCTTAATTTTTACGTTTCCCGTTTTAATCTTCGGACCGTGTAAAAATGCAGCGCGCACGGTTCAAGTTCAGTTTCAGTGGTGAAATCATCGCACTCATGCTGCTGATGCCGACGCGTTTTGCAAAAATTTCGTGGGCCTGTACTCATTTCAGGTCGGTCTTACGACCTCAGGTGGAATAATCGTTCGTTATTTTTTCTCGGCTCACCGATTCCACACTACTTACTGTTATTACGATGGCCGATCCGAACGGTACTACACAGTGAATGGTGACATATAATAATAGGTAAGGGGTGTAGTTTATTTAATCTGCGTATTTGCGTTACMGATTATTATGGAACGCCGTTTTAGCATTTATTGGCAAATATTTTCATGTAACATTTTAAAAATAAACAATTTTAAATATTCATTTTAAATGGTTCTTGATTGTTGTTTAAAATTTAATTTTGAAGTTTTAATATGTTTGATTGGGAATCTCAGTGTAATCTTCATATTCAACTATCAAATTAAGTCAACTCACATTTTTATTAAGCTTCATTTCCACAACAAACAAAAGTTGTTACAAGATAAGCAACCCAAATATTGAATAGTAGCCAAATTTGTATGAAAAAATATAAAAAGCAGTTTTATACTAGACTTGTAGTTTCTTGTGTATCCAAACAATTTAATGATCTTAATTTAAATTCACCTTGAATTATTGTTTGAATGTTACTTGTTCTACTGGAACCTAATAAAAAGTTGAATAATTTTCTTGGGTAAATAAAGCTTGTAGACTTTCCAAACAAACGTAAAAATAATTCGAAATTAAATTATAGAAAACAGACAGTTTAATGCAAAATTCAAAAAATAAATAAATGCCAGTACTTTAATCTAAAAAGCTCACTAATGTGTACTAATTATTATGTTTGTTAGTAATTTTAATTCGTCGCTGTATATAGCGGACATTGCGTGAACTAAAAACAGATGTATGTAAACTTGGCAACTATGCCATTACTATAAAAAGACGGGAATTGACACAGAAATCGTATATTTTAATAAATATTGAATTGAGCACAATTTTATGGCGATTTTTGTCGTTTGGGTGTGCTTTGAGGTTAGATTCCGTTGCATAGTTGTCATATTTACGCTCTGTTAGTTCATACTGTGTCCACTGTTCGCAGCGACGAATTAAAATTACCGACAAACAACAATTCACGGTGAACGCAAAATGTTTTCAGTTAAAAAATCCTTCATTTTTATGTTTGTTGAAATAAAATATTACTTGAATAGAAATATTTGTTTTCCACAGTTCAAATTCAAGGTATTAATATATTATTTGTTTCGAAGTGTAAGAACAACGTTTCTATCAAACTAACAAAATTAWTCATCAAACATTTTTATTCTGTTTAATTTGCACAACAAACAAAAATTGTTTGATAWAAATCCAAGAACCATTTAAAAAAATTGTTTKCTTTTAAAAATGTTACGTGAAAATATTTGTTAATAAATGCTWAAACKGCRTTCCATAGGTTTTTGTAGTCGTTTCACCCCTTTTTTGAAAAATTATCGAATTTAGTTGAGGTCGTCAGTACACGTGAATGAATATGTCTTATTTTAAAAAGGAGAAAATTGTTGTGTTTTTCAATTTCACTTCGAAAATGATGACCGAAGCCCTCCTAGCACAGAAGTTTGTTATTATATCCTTAGCGTCACACATCTGTATTGTCTCTAAAGATTTAGATTTAGACGGATGCTTTGAGAAGATTTATGTGTTGTTTGATGGGCTCGAGGAAATTTTATTGTTTGTTGATTACACATGACTTCATTCAAAACGAGAACGAGGAGAGATGAGTTGTAACTGAAACGGATGGGGTAAGATAGAAATGTCCAAATATATCATCGTGTCGTACTAAACGGGTAGGCAGGTTCTTTTAATGTTGGTCACTAGGGCAGTACGTCCCGCCTGTCAGCACCACCGTAAAACCACTGCAAATCCAAGTGCATTTGTTATATATTTGCTAGACGCGTGCCGTCTGTATCGCTCAAATTGCCTTTTACGCTTTAATAAACGCGGAAATGTGTATGATTTTGTTTATACGTAACGGTAGTGCACATAGGCTGAGCTAACTTTGGACCCAAATACGCTACCACCACAGTCGAGGAACGTGCGCTGGTGTTTGTGTTCGGAATAGTTTTTGATCGGTTTGCGCGGTAGCGAGATGCAAATTTTGGATTAAACTGTCTCAGTCACATCGATGCTAATTGAAGTTAACGGACTTACCAGTCGCAGATCTGGTTTCGGAATGCGAGTCCATGTCGTTTTTTTCGTCCTCCTGAGTTCTGCGAGCATCAGGGCCCAGGAAGGTGAAGGTGCCGAATACCTACAGAGCGCGATCTCGGAACTCAAAAACATGAATTCGCACCAGAACAGGAGGGTGGATCCTACGCCATCCAGACGACTACAGCGAGCGGGAGTACCTCCTTTAACATTGACGAAGGGTATGTTTTATTTTATTTCATTGGGTTGGAACATTACAGCAAAGTCAGTCGGTTGCAAAATTAATAAAACTGTGGTTTTAAATCTCCCTGTACGAGCTAATTACGGCAAAAATATGTCCTCTCCTGTATACAAAAAATAAACAACATTTGTCGAGTCTATATAGTTTCGGTGTTCATATTGCATTAATTTTGCAACCAGCTGTACATAGTAAATTAAACAACCTAAATAAAATGAGGCCCTTCTGCTTAAAAAATCAGTTTTACAATAGACACGACAAAAACCGTATTTCACTAAAGGTATAAGAACAGATAAGGAAAAAAATATACATATTTTTATAACAGACATATTTCTTGTATAATAAATGTTAATAATAAAATTAAATAATTTAAGCAAAATATAAATTTTTAGAAGAACACGATTATCAATTAACATTTTATTTACTACTGGTTTGCATTTTCATCGTAGTTCTATAAAGCCCCACTGAATAAAAATTGTGGATATGATATTACAGAAACCTTGCAATAATGTAGGCTGTAATGTTTATATATCGATTATACTACACTATCATTATAATGTCTACCTACACATTAACAACAAGAATGAAAAGTGATGATTAGTACAAGAAAAGGCTACATAAACGTCATGGAAGACGGGATATATGAAAAGAGTAACGGCATACAATGTCCGCCTTAAACTTAAAGAAGAACACAAATTACATGTGAAGAGCAGTCATAACAAGAGTATTTATTACATTCCTTAACAATATGAATAGCCACAATCTGTATCTCTGTGCTTAACTATATGATATCCCTTGAGATAGTTTATTCACATAATCTAAAAAAATAAATAGATCCTTATATTTACAGAAATAGCATAATAATGTCAATGAACTGCAATTGAATAAACTGTTGTTATTATTATTATATAAATATTAAAATTAAGACACCATACGAATGAGTAATATACAAATTTGATTCTTACAAATACATAAAATAGTTTCAAAATATAAGCAATGGTGTTGAAGCCCTTAATTTGCCGTTTTATCAAAAATGATTCCAAATCTTTTATCTTAGATATACGAGCTAATTCAGTACCATTAATACTATAATGATAAACAATCGGATTCTGGATCCTACTAAATGAAATAACTTTACATTTAACGACAATTACATTCATTTTATTTTCTGCGTACCACCCAGAAAACTGTTCAAGATCATTTTACACCACCGCACAATCCTCCACAGATCTCTGCAATCTCTAAGTCATCAGCGATTTAAAAGTAGAAAGAAACATCGCTAAATACGACAAAAACAGTAGAGGACCCAGATGGAACCTTGTACTACTCCGCTACATGTCTGGCATGGCTTAGATCTATAACCTCAATATTCAACATTAAAAAACAATAATAAACATAACTGGAAGTTCCGCAAACAAAATCTGGTGATCAACGACATCAAATGCCTTTCATAATTCGCTGTACCTATAGTTAACGTCAGTTTGTACTCTGTTTTCAAGATCATCTGCGTTGACCTTCATTTATAAATATTTACATTTGATTGTACAGGTATTTTGAAATACTATAGACTCAAAAATTTTGGCAAACACTAACACTATTATAAATTAATAGATATTTAATACAAATAGTAATACAACAATATTGATGCACGCATAGTGAAGGGCCAGAGAGTTAATTTATTTAATATTTAGCAAACCCAATAAGCCACACCTGTTAGGGCTTCATAGAATGCAAGAGCTCCTTCAACTACAAACCACTTAATGAAGTTCTAGCAAACATAGAATATTTTGATTCGTTTTTTAGTTTAAAGACTTGTATTTGGTTGTTAGAAACTTCAACATATGTGTAGTAAACGATTTTTTAAATAAAGGTTCAGAAAATCCGTTGACAACGTCCCTTATGATTTTTTTAAACTTACAAAGATTTGTTGCATTGACTCTTTCGATTTTGCTTTTTTCTTTCTTATAAAACTGTATTTTCTATACTTAAAAATGAAATTAAATACATCTCGACGATACAAGAAAAATGTGCAAAGCCTCTTTCCCCGAAAGACCAATATTTTCCGGCTAATTATACATAAAATGCTTTTTTATTTTTCTCGGGTAAACAATAGAGCCAAAGTAGTCTCTTGTAAAAACACCACTAGTACACTAATGGGGACATGGATATTCTGTTTAAAACGAAGAGAACTTCCATATTTTCATTTTCTTTAGCGTTTGACAGACGTTCAAATAAAATAAATTCTTTGTAAAGCTTGATTTTCATTATAAGAAATCTTCGCGTCATATCTGAGTAAAAATCAGAATGAGATCGAATACAGTTGTAGTTATCTATAGTGTACAATATAATAACCAAGTACACATTTTGGGCTGAGTGATCTCCATTATTAATGCAATTTTGTAATATTTATGTCACCTCTGAAGCTAAAAACATTTAGTTTGACATCTAATAAAAACAGAATATCGCTTGTAAAAACCAAAACCATTTGAATGATCCAGAATTACACCATCACAGTTCTTATTTCTGTAAAACAAATACGGCATCACTTACTGATATTTAAATATAAATCGTCATCCAAAATCAAGCGAGTAATTCCCATGGCCTCTATTTTATGTTGTAAAATATAATGGCCACTCTTATGAAATGATTTACTGAAGTCGGTCTGTAATAAAATTGACAAAAATGGTTCAAATGAAAGTTATCAGAATAAGTGCTCGACAAATTAAAAATATTTACATGGTATTGCGCCATTTTGAATATCTTCGAAACGAAAATTGTTAGGAGGATAGGGTTTTCATGATTCATTTCCAGAAATAATTTAGCGAACCATTTGCAGATATTAAATTGATAAGTCCGTTCTAATTTTTGCTAATTCAAACAAAAATAAGTCATTATTTAATATGCTGCGATGTTTTTTATCCAACGATTAGATGTAGAATAAAAAATTCTTTTTAATGACATAAGGCTGTCGATATAAATTGCGGGTATAATTTCTGAGATATTTACGTTTTTCTTGTAAATTGTGACATTTGTTGTTATCAATATCATGTTAACCGTGATTCTTAGCGCTTGTTTAGTAAATGATATGTAGTCAAAATGTTGGTTGACTGTAATTTTCCGATTAATGTACATACGACAACGACTAAGAAAAGTATAACGACTATTTTGTGAATAAAAACGAATAATTATTTACCCCTTTCGGAAGCAAACAGAAATCCATTAGGTACGTGCTTCCATTATGTATCATCAGTGCATTTACCACTTGAAAGTTTGGAATGAACTGTCTGTTTATACGATAAAAAAAGTAAAGCACAACATCGATGACCGATTCGTAATATTTGCAGCACCGCTTATACAGGGTCGCTACAAAGTACGTAACCAGCACATATTTCAGGTTCTGTTCGACCGATTTTTTCTGAAATTGTGCATGCGCCTATGGGTAATTTAAATGCATTTTCTGGAATTTTTTCAATTCCGAGTCGGCTCTCGTTTCCGAGATATGGGCACAAATTGCATTTTTTTAAATGGGAAGGAGGGTCAAAAGGCACATCATCGAAAAGAATATTTTTTCCTGATTCCAAAAATGTATCACACTTGTACAATTTATTGCTTTTGAGTTGAGAAAGGTGTAAATACAATAATTGAACCTGGCAAAGAACGAGAAGAATGAAAACAATTTTCTTTATCGCTAAAATGGACAAAAAAGCCAGGTATTACCATTTTTCCTTGGCTGGTGATAATTTTCGTCTAGTTTGATCAATTTATTGCGAATCGGGTACCCTCAAAGTAAAAAAGGAAAACATGATTCCGTGAAAAATGCTGTATTTTTCAGATTTACATTACAGAAGATGCTCAAAATGATCACCATCTTACTTCTTCTTCTCTAATGTTCTTTGTAGCATATTTGGAGGTAAGTTCTGAATTTCTGCCCTGATACGTCCGTTTAAATCTTCTGCATTATGTGGCCGATCAGCATAAATACGATTTTTCAGATAACCCTACAGGAAAAAATCAAGCGGCGTCAGATCAAGGGAACGTGCTGGCCATTCTTTAAATACATGACCGCATTCAAATTTTTATCGATAAAAAAGGCCCAATAATGTGCTCACCGATAATACCACACCAGGCATTTACTTTCTGAGGGTGTTGTATGTGGACTTGTTCTATCCAATGTGGATTTGTGTCCCGCCAATATCTGCAATTATGTCTATTCACGTTACCATTGAGGCAAAAAGTCGCTTCATCAGAACACATAATCTAATTTAAAATATTTCTATCTTCATCTATCATGTCCATAGCAATTTCGCAAAATTCTATCCTACGATCGAAATCATCTTCGCTCAGTTCTTGTAATAAGTGAATTTTGTATGGATGAAACTTCTCTTTTTTCGAAATTTTCTAAACAGATCTTCTGCTAATATGGGTAGTGAGAGCACGCTGTTGTACGGAACACTTGGGATTCTCTTGCACATCTAAAAGGACATTCAAGCTACTTTCTTCACTCGTAGCAACATTTGGACGTCCTAGTTTTTGACGATTTTTAACACCGCCGGTTTCGTCAAAACGTTGCAATGTTTTAATAACTGTTGATCTGGCAATTGGTTCGCTATCTTCATGAATTGCATTGTACAACTACTTCCGAATAACTTCGCCTTCCATCTCCATAACCAATCATCATCAAAATTTCGATGCGATCATGTTCAGGCCCATGCACAATTTCAGGAAAATCGGTTGAAAAGAACCTGAAATACTTTGTAGCGACCCGGTAAATAACAAATAGCACAACAAATCAAAAACAAAAAAACAATCAAATAAAAATGTTCCACATTTAATTTAAATTTAAAATATTTTAAAGTGAATTATTCACATTTGTCAGTATATTTTCACTAACACTACTAAATGCGTTGCGTATTCGTTCCACTATGTATTCCCGAGTGGTTAGGGTATCCCTATAAAATAACTGTTGGACGTGATCTTACAAAAAAAAATCAAGTTTCGTTAGGTCGGGAGATCGCGCTGGGCGCGCCGTGAGACCTTGAAACCTAATCTTTCAATGCATCTGTTTAGAAATACTTTAGTTAGGTACTCCCTTACGTTTCTAGCATAATGTCCCGGCGCTCCGTCATGCTGGTACCATATTAGTTGTCTTGTCGCAAGTGTAGATAAATTTCAACATTCAAGTTTCCATCAAAATGTCTTATCCAGTGAGGATTCTCTATACTATAGTATATAATGGCAGCTGCGTGTCTTGGAATGGAACTGTTTTTTGTAAAATGATGATTTATCTGTAAAAAGACATAATAAAAAAAGTTGTTKTGCTCMTCAAGTTTAGMTATGTTTGATTGAAAGGATCTGCCGGCATACTTAAATACCGTTGCCCAGGGGACGCCCGAAAGTGCTATAAACTAATCTGTCTTTTATTGCACTTTCTTCTGGAAGGCTCCTTTCATGTCCCCCAACAAAGAGAAAATCACCTGATCCAATAAACGGAATTTTTTAACCAATCGCGGATATTCATGGCAATTCGTAATTGTATTAGAATATTTTTAGGTGTTCTGCAAGCCTTATTGGGAAGGTCTTCTGATAAAAATTTTATTTTTAATTTGAGTCTTCCCTTTCGAAGTCGAAGTCGTTGATTGTAAAAACTGATGTAACTCATTTTACAGGAGAGCGGATTAAAGTTTAATGCTAGATGTGTCGTAAGACCTTAGCATAATAACTAGAATAAATTGCGTTTAAAATAATTATCATTTGGCCCTTGAACACAAATCATTTGTACCATCACTTCAGGAATTCAAAAATGAGTATAGGATGAATTGATACATGTCTGGTCAATTTGCCTGACAATATGCCTTTATTCTACGTAGATATTTAAGACGCATCTGTTGAATATGTGGTTTTTCCATAAGCAGCTTGCGATTAGTTTGTATCTTCACCCATCGAAAACCCATTTTCTGTATCACTCGTCTATTACTAGTTTCAGAACCCGTATAATTATGTTCGTTCTTGAATTTTCTTCAATGTGGGTGTCTAATAAATTAGAAATTAGCATGTTTTAATAAAAGGAGCCATAACTGTAACCAGACCATACCTTTTTTCCAGTGTTTCAGTTTGGAACTAAATTCCACGATAAAATTGAAACACACACTGAACGTAGGTATAGGTATCACTAAAAGCACACTTCCAATGGTATGGTAATATTCTTTTAAAGTGCCTCTGAGTTACTGAAAATTTAGGACAGGTTTCTTCCCCCATCTTCTGAGAAAAATCCCTAATTTTAATCTGCACATTACGATTTAATGTTTGAAATTCTAAAAGCCATTAGATACAACTAACTCATTATATGAAATGTTGCTTCCCACGTTGCTTATTTGACCTTGACGTTTCGGCACTGCTGAGAAGACATAAGATAATGACCATCTTAACCGCCCCGGAAAAGATAGCTAACGCCTTTCCGAAATATCGTTCGAGGACTGAGGAGCTACAAACACAAGGTGTGTACTCGTATAGCATCCCATGCAGCTGTAGGGAGGTTTACATCAGCCAAACCGGAAGGCACATCAGCATGAGAATCAAGGAGCACATCAGGGACCGGCAATGTGACATGTCGGCTGTAGCAGAACACCGAATGGAGACTGGTCACATCATCAAATTCGAGGAGGCACAAATGCTGTCAAAGGAAGCGAGATTCTGGCCAAGGCTGTACAAGGAAGCCGTCGAAATCCAGAAGAATCCCCACAATTATAATCGAGACCGAGGCATCGAACTACCTGGAATCTGGAAACCGATCATGCGTAACAACGCCCGCGCATCAGTGAACCGGACGAGTATAAATACGGGAGCGGACCTGGACACTTCAGTTTCGGAGCTACTTCTGAGAAAGACACCGACATGAGTGTCGAAACGTCAAGGTCAAATAAGCAACGTCGGATGCAACCCGGAAAACAACGTCATCGATAACAGCCTCGGAAGCCTTTAAACCTAACTCATTGTATGTGCTGTTTGTTTGCTCCAAAGTCTAGGCCCAAAATACTGCGCATCTATTGCTCTGCCGATTTCACTCGCACAGATATCTGACGGTACCAATACATACTGATAATTGTTAGACGAAAACAATAAGCATATTCTGCTAGAGTTACTTCTGCTAATAAGTGATCCCATGTCTGGTAACCTGTCACTATGTTTTCTATGTCAGAACAAATCAGCTAGTTTCACATTTGGGACCTCCTATTTTATCCATTTCAACAGCTCCTATTTCGTTCGCGTTTTCAAGCATAGTCTTCACAGTCGGAAATATCCAGCGTATTTAAAAAAAGTTTTACGTACGCCAACACGGTTCTGGTCCACTGAAAAATAATGACGAAAATTATAGTATTCTATTTACGTGATATATCACTATTTTTGATGTTTTCTGTTTAGTTACCGTATATAAATTCAGCATGACAAGACTATAAACTCCCCTTAGCGATTGTATTATTTGTAATATTTTTGTATTATTGTAAATTGAAAGTTTGAATTTGATACATATGTATTGTCGGTTAGCTTAGGACTATTTTTCAGCTTATATTCATGAAGGGTACAAAAGTAACAACCCCTAGTTTTTAAACTGTACTTTTCTGTCATTTTGTTAGAAGACTCTTCCTTAAAATATCTGTTACAGTACATTTAATCTCAATCATTTTTTAAAATTTGATTTGTAGGTGAGCTAGCTGCGCTCTATGAAGCCGCTGTTTCCAAGGGTCAGGCTGTTAACATCGAACACGGAAATGGACCGCCGATACATGCACCAGTACATGAAATCGTAGATGATCAACCGAAATGGGCGGTACCTGATGATACGAAACAGTCCCAAGGACCAGACGAAGACGAAACAGCGTACTACTACTATTTCTACCCCCTGAAGAGCTTCATGGACGAGCTCAGTTCACAGTCATCTTCATTGGATGTAAGTAGCAAAGCTGTGTAGCTTAAATTCGGGTCAAATATTATCTACAGGATGCAGCACCCAACATAGCTTCTTTACCGTAAAAGATATCGAAAAAAGTCTAAGTCATCGGCTTAATAATGAAAGTTGTGGCGATAAGCTACACCATCTTTATGGAAAATAAAATTCTTATTGGTCGTTTTACACTTTTTGAAACGTACGTGCTGATACGCCAATAAACAATTCCTGCAGCATTTTCCAATAATAAATACCATGTCAAGCATTTCTTCTCACGTTTGGAGCATTTTTGCAACGTTTATTAGAAATGAGTATGTTTAGGTACCAATGAAAAAATTGGAGTTTTGGCTATCAGAAGCTTTTTTTAGGAGGGTGCCATTTAAAATTTTCGAAAAAATTTCTATTTGCAAAGGTCAACCAAAAATTTTCKTCTTTTGATAAAGTATCCCAAAAAAATTAAGTGAAGGTATTTAAGAGGTCTTAGCATGTTTCTCAATTTAAAGCGTAGCCGTAAAATGGTCAAATTAAGAGGAGAATAGGTCAAAATAGCGAAACCGCTGAAGTTAGAGATACTTATAACATGTTACATAAAGAAGTAAGTTCCTACTCTTCGAGTATTTTCCAATTCTGCAATAAAATATAGGGTGTTCCATTAAAAAACATAAGGTTGATACGTCACTGGTAGCCTGAAATATTTAAGGAACATAGCAATTTTACTTTTAGGCTTCTTTAATATCTTTTTTGGCAAAGGAAGGATCTTATGCACCCTGTATTGTTATGTGCACAGTAGCGATACTGATCAATTCGTGCGAAGGAATAAGAAATTTAGAATTATACAGAGTGCTTCATTTCACAATGACAGTTCATTGTTACTATTGTTAATTTTGTTTATGCAGAACACACGAATCAGTAAGTAATATAGGTAATGTTGCTTTCAAAATAATTGAATGAAAAGGCAGACCCCAAAATTTGACTTTTATACCGAGTGTCGATAAAGTAACACATAATATTCAAAATAAGATTATTTGAAAAAAATTCGAAAAAAAAACGTAAATAGAAACCGTAAATGTCTAATTTGCACGGTTTCTAAAATAATCGCATCTCAATGGATGTGGCTTTAAGAAATAATAACAACTAAATAGCGCTAAAATGGTACATTTTACTTTCCACGCATATCGTTTGGCTTGAATGAAAAGAATAACTAGTTTATATGATACTTATTTTAGTCACATGAAAGAAGGCATCAACACACGACCTCTTGTGGTATTATTAGCCAACGGTAGCTATAAAAATAAGGTAAAAAGTACAAAAACACGCTTACATTTAGACCAATGTATATGATACCGTAGAAACTATGTAAATATTTGTTTTCCGCTACTCCTCATAATAATATATTCATTCATTCACAAAGAACGACCGTGTTCTTGTAGCAGCAGTACTTTTCTAAAAACTAAAGCGGCTTACTTTCATGTTTGCACTGTGGATTACCCGTTCGCACATTTGCATCACTTGTCTCTATAATAGCGCACCAAACGATTTTAATTTTTCTCTTCTAGAGCCACGTCCAGGAAAACCATATTCATCACGTTACTGAATCGCCTGTTGTAGCGCAATACCATTCCCATACGCATAAGGTAAGTAATAAAAAAGACGCTGCAAAATGAATCAAAACTTCCACATCAAATTGTCAAAAAGACATTTACGCTTTTACTTCTTATATTATACAATCAATAACGATCTGATGGTATTAATGTATTAAGTATTTTCGTTTTTTTTTAAGTGACGGCTTTTTGCTAATATCTTCTAAAGAGTTTACTCCACCGAAAATTTATAGGGACGAATAGTACTCGAAATTATACTACTAATCACATACTAAAACGAAAAAATATACAAATTTGCAAAAAAGGCAATTACCCCCCAATTTTACCCCCTTCCTTATGCCCTACTTACCCCAAAAACAATAGGCCGCTTTGGGTAGTTGAGATTTGTATGTATGCCAAATTTCAAGTTCATATGTTAAGTCTTTCGAAAGTTATCGCGTCCACATACAGACAAGAAATTTTTTGCTCAAATTTTGTTTTTGGACGTTTTCGAGCATTTTAAAGCGATTGAGCAAATATAAATTTTTGCAATTGTTTTTCGCGATACAATACTCCGAACCAATACACAACATTTGCAAACATTCAAGGTCTATTGAATTTCACTAAGAATATTATAGAAATAACAAAATGCCATATTTTTTCTAGCACACGTTGGAGATAAAGTCGAAAGATATGGACAAAGATAAGAAATCAAAACTTCTTGAGCCGCTCTTCATGGCCGTTTCTGGATTCATCGGTATGGCGTTGATGTTCGTCCTGTCGGCGGTCGTCTTACCAAAACTGGGAATAATGAAGTCCCGAGGGACTGAAGAAGATGCTTCTACGATAGCACGTATTGCACTTCGCGCCATTGAAGGGCGAGAATGTCCCGAAAGGCTGGCTTGTGAACTTGGACAAAGGACAAGGGCATTCAACTTATACGATAACCGATTTGTAAAGTATGCGATGCTATATTATTTTCACATTTAGTTCACATAAGGGGTGTCTGGAAAATCAATGAAATATTACAGTTTTTCTCCACGTGTTGTAGTTTTTCAAAATTACAGATTCAGTCGGGTAGATGATAGGTACCCAGCGCAAAAGCCGGACTTCAATACATGCGGTGTCCTTTAGAATTAGAAGTTTATTTAATAACAAAGGCGAATTATTTTTAAATTAAAATTGGAGTACATTTTTCTAACAGTACCTACCTACCTACATTATACATCGTACCAAGCCTTTGGTATATAGGCAAAACCAGTTCCATGCCATGCGGTCTGCACTAGACCTAAACTGCACTGATGAGTTATAACGATAGCGAAAATAGATCTATCTGCAGTTGGTTGTAGAGAAGATAGCATAGCACAGACATGCATTTAAAGTACCTACCTATGTTTTTTACACACAACTGCTACAAAACTTTCATGTTCATGAAAAGCTTGAGTATTAATKTGAAGTTAATTAAATAAATAAATAAGTAGATATGTTTAATGCACAACTCACATTTTAAAAACAATACCAACTCTTGTATMTTGATTTTCTATTAACAAAAAAGAATTGTCAGTTACTGTCTTACCAATATTTTCAGATTAACTTTTATTATTTTTCTTACTAGATGTTAAACATTTGAACACAGAAGTCAAAACACTATTTTAAAATACTGAAATGTTCTTTATCACATAAACATGATGGTCATGTAGGATATTTTATAACAAAACCTAAAGGTAAAATTACCATTTTTCTTGCAATACTTGAAAGAGCCATTTAATTTTAAAGATTGACCTAAAAAATTAAATTTAAAATTGGTGTAGCTTGGTTAATTTGATAGTTTAGTTTAAGATAATTTTTTTATTTAATAATCTGTAAATAAATTATATTGTCAGTCCTACCCTTAACTAAGCTCTATCATTTTTGTACAAAACTGTCTTTTGTCAAATAAAGTGGTGGAAGTGGGTGAATGTTGGAATAAGATATGAATAATCTCAGGTTTGAGTTAACAAATTTAGATGGGTCAGGTATCATTTTCAAGAGCTTTTAACACTCTTATCTGTAGTATTAAGTGGTAGCAAGCAATTTATGAGAGAGAGTACCAAGGGGGCATTTTCTGAAAGTTCCACCTAAACATGGATTTTCAAGATTTTTAAATACAATGATATGAGACATTTTGCATGATTAAAATGAAAACTGAATGTAGATTAAATTGTTTTACTTTCAAAAATATATTGTATTTATTTTTAATTTTTTTAAACAACAATTATATTAATTATTAATGTGGTTGAGTGAAAGAATTTTTTTTCTTCACTCAATAAGTAGGAGTGACATTTTAGTAGCTCAAACTATAAAAAATGTAGCAGAACAAACCCAAATACACCGAACATTTGGTGATGGTATTTTAGTGATTTCTAAAGATTTCATATCTCTGCCATTTTTTCTAACCATAAATAGTTTGATGGGGAGGCCAATTAATACCACAAGTATGAAAGTTATCAGCCCCCTAGCAAAGACTATAATTATCACTATGGTGATTGGGATACACAATATTTGCATTTTATTGGTATTCAAATTAAATAGCCAACATATAAAACGACTATGCCTTTTATATCTATGTAGATTTATATCCTAGAAAGCAGAATATTTTGACACTATTTCACTATTTTAATTTAACTAATTAATTTTCGAAAAATGTTTTGCCAGTATAATCTATCACATTTCCTTTTAGTGATGTAAAAGCTTACAAATTATTGTATTAAAAAAATCTATATTTGGGTAGATATTTGACAAAACACCCCCTTGTGCTAACAATTAATATTGTGGTTTTTAGAGGAATTAAAGCTCTTGGAAATGAAACCCTGTTCAGTTAAATTGGTTCAGGTCAAACCCAAAATATTTATCATTTCCTTTTTCAATATTCATCAGCACTCCTTCAACAATTAACAAAACAATGTTTCATACAAAAATGAAGAATTTGGTTCAAAAAATAATAATTTAATATAATAATAATTGCAGCATATTTTAATTATGATAAAGATGGCAGCAATTCTTTTGGCTGCATTAGGTACGTCATTTTTCCCGGAAAATTTTAAGGCTACTGCATGAGGCGAGCCATCTCCCTTAGTTGCTCTCCCTGTATAACGGACAACTTCTATATTACCTTCACTTGTGACGTTCGCTTGAGCATAAACTGCACCTAGTCCAATAAAGTTCCACATTACATTCTCAATACATAAATAAATATCATTATGAAGGTGTAGATAAACCGATCTACAAATAAATTTTCAGGTACTTATATTTTCAGACAAATTTTAAAAGATGATTTACTTTTGAACAAAATCCTTTAATCACTAGATAACTGGAGAATATGACAAAATCTAAGACAATTTCTTTTGTTGTTCAAAAGCGTTAAACATTCGCAGTAGCTCCATTTGTCTGTTCCCCATTGCACATATATTTTCAATTTCTAGGCACCCTGTATTTCGCTTCATTGAATGATCAATATTTTTAAATGCATGTTTATGCTATGCTGTCTGCACCACAATGACATATAGATCTGTTTCACTAATACTGCAGCTCCTGAGTGCAATCTACCTCTAGTGCAGACAGCATCGAACATGCAACATGGGATAGAACTGGTTTTGCCTATATACCAAAGCAACGAATGAAGTTAGTCAWAGAATAGTTGGCAATGACATCTGTTAGCAATAAATTGACATGATAAAGCCATCCCCAGCTTTCTTTAAGAAGTTCCCGATAAGGCAGCTAGGTGGCTCAGCCGACACTGCCATCTACTCTTCCACTAATTAATGTTTTATTAATTAAAAAAATATGTAGTAATAGGAGAAAGCTTTTAATTCTGTAACAAACAACACTACCTTGTAAATGTGGCATGTCTTTAGGTTGTCTTTCATATTCAGGCAGAATAATTTAAAATATCTTCAATATACTTCTAGGTGGATTAAATACTATTACACTTTGATGATTGTAGGTTGTTAAAAAGGATAGCCCCAGGATTCTTTGGGAAGCACATAGACAGGGTGTCCAAATACACCGACAAGAAACAGAAGTGTGCAATGATCAAATGCAAAAGAAAACTGGTCCCGCCCAAGAAAAGCAAACCACAGGAAAAGAAGAGCGCGCCACCAACAAGATCGAGCATTTCACAGGCTTCCACTTAGTTTACCACAGTTTTGTAAGTTAATTTATTTATAATAAAACAAATGCACAGTACATGACACTTTTATTTATAAAAAAATAAACCAAGCATTATTAAAAATGTATAAAAAAGGCGCCAAAAAAAAACATAATCCTGCAATCAGTGTCTGATATTCGATAAATTCGTTATATCCTGGCTCGACAATTCTATGCATCTAAATGAAGACTGTAGACATCGAACTCCAGATAATTCCATCATAAAATTCTTCCGACCTACACCATGGTCTGTGATAGTTAAAGAACCTAAGAATAACTAAACAGCATAATCACTTTGGGTTGTAAAAGATAAAAAAAGATGGTTTATATACAAATTTCAGTACAAAATTGACATACACAATTTAAAAAGTTTATACAAAGACACAGCGAAGTTAACTAAGCACTACCAGTACAAAGCATGTATATATAAAATTAGTCTTGTACGAGTTAATAAATTATTATCTAAAACTGATAATATATTACTTTGAACCAATACAGTTAAATATCAGTCTAAAACTTCCCATGAAGGAAACATGTCACAAAGGAAGTTGTTAATTAAAACATATGTACAAATCAATCACACGAGCGCAATGTAACGAGTATTGAGCAGATCCGAAAACAAAACGACACGTTTCTTTTAATGCTTTGGTTTCAAAACAGCAAATGATCCAGTGCATAAATACTTGGTTCTGATTACACGAATCTTACAGAACTAAAAAAAATGATACAATTTCACCAACTACACGTACATGCTTGATATTTCTGCCTAGTATGTACAGTAGCGAAGGTAATGGAATAGATCATGGCACTGATACCTTACACTTTAGCTTCTTAAGCATCACAGAGTCCATGCAACTCAGCATAATTCACAATTGCCCGGTGCAAAAACTCGTACTGGGCCTGCAAAAAAAAACAATTTTATGGCACATATACAGGGTGAATGTCATTTAAATAAAGATTAAATAACTACTAAAATGGTTCACTATGTCTAATGTCACTAGTTTGATCTAGTGCTGTCAACAGTGATCGCCGTATCCGCTTTGGCGGTTACAACGAATTTAACCGGTTATGAAAAATAACTGGTTTTCATAAAAATGATTGAACCGTCGTTTAACCAGTTGACCAGTTCACCTTAACCGGTTAACCGGCCTATGTTAACCGATTAACCGGTTAAACGAGATAAGACTGTTAACCGGTTTAAATTGACTGGTTAACCAGTTTCAGTTCACCGGTTAATCGGTCTTCCCCTTAGTTGGCTAACATACCTGTATATTCTATACCATCTCATACTCGAAAATTTAAAAAAGACGTTTTCTTCTAATATATAATACTAATAATTGAAAATGAAATGAAAAAAAGTCTTTGATAAAGATATTAATGGATATTTAGTTTGAWCCAGTTTTGCGTTTAACCTAACGCGATGAACGTACGTCGGAATGTACGTAATTGTCCACCAATTTTTAATTGTTAATTAATAAAACATACCAACCGTTAATTTGATTTAACATTCAAATTTTTGTTCGTTATTTTTTAAGGTATTCCGCTGTAGATGTATGTGTTCTTGAGTCTGGGCTGAACACTAAATACTTGCATTTCTAATTTATTTAGTTATTTTTGAGCGGGTATCATAACTGGTTAGTCTTTAACCGGTTCATAACCGGTCAATTTTTAACCGCATCATAACCGGTCCATTTTTAACCGGTTCGTAACCGGTCAATTTTTAACCGGTTTATAAACGGTTAACCTTTAACCGGTTGTTCCAGGGTTGTTTATTACTGTTAATATTGGAATATCCTAACCGGTTAACCGTAACCATTCACAGCACTAGTTTGACCACATACACTATTCATGCACCTGCCAATGTACTTTCAGTGTTGCCATATTTTATCTGTTTGTGCCCTTAGTAAAAAGTCCTCCTAGTTTTTAAAAGGGGAAATAAAAATACATCGGTAAACATTCTCACTTACATAGGAGCTGATCATGGCCTGTCGTTGTGAACGCAATTTCCTAACCACTGTGAAAATGTCAACCCGTTTCTCCACCCTAAGCTGTTGCACTAAAATGCTGAGTCCAACGAACATTGAACTTCGGTCTGAGCCGATCCCGCAGTGTATCACCATCGAAGCTGGGAATCCATGTTGCACCAATGCGGACTGTGAATGATCGACAAGTTCAATGAGTCCTCTAGTGACTTCTGGCACTTCTCCATCAACCGTTGGCCAACCGTGATATTGCAAATGRGTKACCCTAAAATCTWCTCCGTCACGGTTTTTAATGTACATTTCTCGTCGAGTGTAATACGGGCAGCTCTCAGCTTGGACATACCGCACCGATATCTGGCCATAAGAGGTCTCATCCTCTGGCCAGTACCTCGGGCACTTGCCTTCACCCAGTTCAGAAAGCATTACAATTACGCTGATGCCTTGCTCAGCGACCATTCGCCAGAAATCAGCGATCGTTGTGTCCTGTGAAAATAAAGATAGAATCAAGTTTTTCCAAATGATGCAGGGAATTACCATGGGATCTTGTGTAATAATGAAAGATTCTGAGTTATCGTAGCCTTCAATAAATGAGGCGTTTATGTATGTGGAATGTTCTTTCCCAGCCAGGGGTGTAAGTATTACCCTATTTCTATCGTAAGGAACAACAATATCACTTCGATTCTTTTCTCGATTCTCTTCCCCGCTAGCTACTGAACACGACTTTCTATCTTCGAAAGCAGATATGATGTTCTAAAATAATATAATTCTTAGAATCTTTAGTCCAGTTAATGATTTAGGCTTACCTCAAAATCCTCTTCCATTTTGCACTTCATCGTGTCTTTATCACAGTACCGTAATTTCTCTACAGTGCCTTTCAAGTCTGAAGCCAGAATTTCTGTATCACCATATTGAGCTACCTCCATCAATGCTCTGTATATAAAAATATACTGCTTCTATAACATAAATTAGCCATTAGACTGGCTCTTAACCAAAAACAAAATATAACTTACAAGAGACTGTACTAAGAAATTCCTCTGATGGCGCAGATCGCAGATAGTATTGAAAATAGCCACCTGGCCTTCATCTTTGAGCTGTTGAAGCAAACAGTCTAACGCGACTAAAGTACCAGTCCTGCCAACTCCAGCACTGCAATGTACCAAAATGGAGCCCTTCTCGATTGAGTATGCCTCATTCATTCGCTTAATGAATTTGATGATGCCATGAGGATGCTCAGGTGCCATGAAGTCTTTCCAAACTAGGTAGTGATATTGCACAATATGCCGTTCCTCTTTCTCTCTGCTGCCGCTCTTGCTTATTTTTAGCTCCCGTACAATATAATCCGAGAATCTCGTTTCTTGGAAGTATGTGACTGTTAAATCACCGAAAACTTTCTCCCCCTCACTTTTCTCCGGCCAGTACTTAGCGCACTTTGTTTTACTGTATTCCTCCAGATTTGTAAGCATCAAAATTAGTTCTAAGTGCTGTTCCCAAATCATTCTCCAGAAATCATTTACTGTGGTATCCATTGGACCTAGAAGAAGGAATTTTAAAGACATAATTTTCCACGGCACAGTAGTAATCTAAGCAAAATTAGAAGTTCATTCAATAGCAATAATCTTAAATCAACCTCCATAGTATTTTATATTGTGTTGCACAATAATACTTGTGAGGACCATGTTATGAATGTTCAAAACAATGTTTTGCAAAGGCCCAAAACCAGATAATATAATGAAGGAATAAAAAATTATTTTCAACTATTATTATTAAATATATACAGGGTCCGCCACTTAAAACTCCCCAGGCTCGTATTTTCGCTATTTTTTTAGGTACAACCTTAAGTTATATATGAAATTGTAGGTCTTTTTAAACCCTTTAAAAATAGAATATTGGGTCCCCAAATTTTTTTTTGGTTAATTATCATAATTTGCAAATAAAGTTAATTTTTGTAAATATTTTTTAACCTTACCCATATAATAAATATTGCTTTATAGTTGGATGCCGCCTTTTATTTTCTTCAATTTGTGTCTTTACCATGTATGCATAATTTTTACTCCTTCTTAGTGAAAAACAAGAAAAACTATTCGCCGACATTTTTGTTAATAAGGTTATTCAGAATTTTTTAAATGTTATTTTAGTAGGTTATTACGGTACAAATTATGCCTACATACCCATCGCTGCACACAAAACCCCAAAATTTGGAGTAAGTTTTTAATAAATAAAGTACAAAGTTCGTTCTACACAGAGAGAGGCTAGAAAACTAAACCCTGCAATGAGGCTAGTTTGGTTTTCTACATCACGCACTAGCCTCATCGCAGGGTTTCGTTTCCTAGCCTCTCTCGCTGTAGAATGAACTTTGTACTTTATTTATTTAAAAGTTACTTCAAATTTTGGGGTTTTGTGTGCAGCGATGGGTATGTAGGCATAATTTGTACGGTAATAGCCTACTAAAATAACATTAAAAAAATTCTGAACAACCTTATTAACAAAAATGGTGGCGAATAGTTTTTCTTGATTTTCACTAAGAAGGAGTAAAAATTACGCATACATGGTAAAGACACAAATTGAAGAAAATAAAAGGCGGCATCCAACTATAAGTAATATTTATTATATGGGGTAAGGTTAAAATATATTTACAAAAATTAATTTTATTTGCAAAATATGATAATCTACAAAGAAATTTTTGGACATCCAATATTCTATTTTTAAAGAGTTTAAAAAGACCTACAATTTGACATATAACTTAAGGTTGTACCTAAAAAAAAAGAAAATACGAGCCTGGGGAGTTTTAGGTGACGGACCCTGTATACACTTTAATTTGTTTTTGTTACGATTCGATTTTTCACATAGTGGAAACATGAGGCTTCTGTCAGTTAATAATAAAAAGTCAAACTTTGATTTGCTAAATTTGTGCATTTAATAAATGAAGTACATACAAGTAATAATTAAACATTCTAGATACTTAATATGCTACTTGTCTACAAAGAAAAAACAATTTATAATAAAATGAATCTAATGTTAAAATAACATATCAATTCAAAACTAAAGCTTTTTCTTAGTTTCAAAGTACAAGAACTACATTTTATTTTAAGAGCTGAGGATAAAATTAAAAGTGAGCATTGCAGCTTGCAGAATAAAKTATATTCATGGTATTCAGGACTCCCTACTTTCATTCATAAATTTTATTTCTTAAACTTCTTATATTCATCTAAAGTATCTTTAAGTTTTCAGTTGCCATATAACTAGTAACCCCAAATATAGTGTCCCATCATATTTTCATCGTATTGGCCTTGATAATGTTCGAAGTTCATAATATCTTGATGGAAACGTTCTCCTTGGTCTTCTAATTACGCTCTCATGTTATTTTTAAATTTATCTAAATGAACATGCAGCATATGCACTTTTAACGACACCCTACGTCCCACGGACTTGAAGTTTTTTAACATATTTTCAACCAGTTTTTGGTTGTTGTTATTTCCTAAAAATCCACAGACTACTGCTTTAAGACTGTTACAACTTGCTCTTTGAGCTTTACTAAGTAAGTTTGGAAATTCTTCATACGCAAAAATTTTGTTTTAATTTGCGGACCAACAAAAACTCCAGTTTTAACCTGCTTCTGACAACTTGAGAGAAAAATTTTTTTAATACAAAAACTTCTGACTTTTCTTCCAGTTGTTTCATAAATTGTTTCATTAACCCTAATTTAAAGTGCAAAGACAAACTCTATTCGAAATAACCAGAGTTGTAACAAGCATATTACGCAGAAGTGGAAAGTTGGCGTATGGGCCGCGTGGCGGCGAGTAACGCAATTCCACGAGAGCGTAATTGCCATACAACTCGAGTAATGTACTATACTTTTTCTACAACACCTATATTGTTATAATTTTATATAGACTTTTTTCGACAAAAACAAATAGGTTAATCACAGTAACTGAGAGTAATAACAAAACGTTGACAAACGTAAGATTGACTTCGAAAATGAAGTAATCGCTTACAGTAATTGGACATTTTATTTTTATTTTATAATTATTTAGATATAATGTAAATACATTTTGAATGGCAAAAACATGAACCAAAAAAATATAAAGTAAAAACATAAACTATTTCCTGTGACATCTCTAACAATTAACTGAAATGGGATAACATCATGTAAACGCTTTGTCAAAGTTGAAACTGTAACGTAATAAAAAAAAATATGTGCTAGTCATAACATAACACCATGTGTAATAACAACTTTACCAATCAAGTACACAGTGCATTATAAGCAGTTTACTAAGAAAAAGGTATTTTTTGTTCACTTTTGCACATAACAAAACAGGAAAATCATAAAATACACTTTAGGACAAAAAACGAAAATTTGTTTTCTAAACTTGTAGTTAAACAGCTGGTTGTTGTTTATCACTCGAGTGCCATCTGAAGGCACTGTAAATACCCCACTTTCATCTCACGGGATTTTTTAATATAACAAAATTAATTAAAATTCTTATAAAAACTTGAAAATGAGGATTATTATTATAACTATCACAAAAGCAAACTTTATTCGAAAAAAAGCTATATTTTCTTCATTTTTGCACGAAATAAACAGGAAAATCGTAAAATAAATTTTAGGACAAAAAACGAAAAAATTTTTGTTGAGCAGTGTAATTGATCCAAATCTTCATTTTTTTTCTTCAGATTAATCTTCCCATTTACAACATAAGCTTTTTCACAGGTTTTTCTCTATTTATGTCCCCGTCCTTCTTGAAGATCATCTGGTTATGTTTAGTTAGATCTTCATTAAAATAAATGTTTTTTTGTTCCCCCGGAACACTTATTAATTTTAATCTTGCTTTGGTATCCTTTTCCTTTTGCTTCTGCTCTATTATACAATGAGAAAATGACATTGTACTGCAAACCTACTTACATTCAATTTAGCACAAACCAGTTTCATCAAAAATCTTACGTACTGTATAGGAAATGTTTTTCCAATCTATACCACACAGTCTAAGTTTTCAGGTATCTTACTAGCAAATATACAACAAATTAAGGTTTTCATTTTACGTAAAATGAAGTTAGATACAAGTGATAACAAAACACTTACCCTGCGCACAAATAAACTTCTTGCGCTCCTTGTACCCCAGAACATAATTAGCATTGATGTAATCTGATCCAGCTATGCTATCGACTTGTGATAGTTTCACTCGTGTTTGATCATACGCCTTTATGTCTGGATAACGGTTCTTGTAAACGTTCTCTCTTGCATCTGATGCCCTAGTAGTTCTGTCGGTAAATCTGTCAGGCAATAATTCGAATTCTTGTTGAAAGCCATAATCTGAGTCACGATGGCGTTCAATATATGCAGCTACCAGTTCAGACCTCGAAATTGGACACATGTCTGGGGGATTCAGTGATACTAAGCGCTGTCTACCCCGGAGACTCCTACAGAGATGCCTATGTCCAATTATTAACAAACAAAGAAAGGCATATCGTGTTAGAATAGTATGTTGATGAAAGAGTATTAAAACAGAAAAGGTGTGATTATTTGTGACATTACCAGGTGCTAGAACATACACAAACTGAAAATAGCATGGGGAATTATTGAGAACTGCACTTGCAGTGGCTTCAGTGGTTTTAATTGTAGTTTTAAAAAGAGCCTAGCAATTGGACAGTTATCTTATGTGTATTCAGTCTTTAATCATAGATACAGAGTGTTCACGGTAACAGTCTACAATTGATAACTTTTTTATTTGACATTGTAGATTAGTGGTTTAACGGATTTAAATGAGGAGGTCTTTTGAACCCTTGAGAAGGATTTTGTGGCGTTTACAAAAAAACAATTTAACCTCAACTGACCGAGATATTGATTACAATATTATTATTTTAAATTTTTCAAGTAAAAAAGTTTGCTATTGTATACTCTTTCGTGATCAGCAATTATTGAACATGAGATACCTCAAAAACTTGTACTCAATATCTCACTATGTTGATGTTTGATGGTTTTTTTGTAAACAACACAAAATTGTTCTCAAAAATTCCTCATTTAAACCACTTGTCGACGACGTTAAATAAAAAAGTTAGCTATTGTGAACACAAAATAATATTTATCAAATATCTTAAAAACAAATGACTATAGGGTGTTGGTGTCTTAAAACTTTTTGGTTTAATTTGATGCCCTTAATCAAATGCAATTGTCAAAATGACATTTACGTTTTTATTTCTTATACTATATGATTAGTAATCAGGTTTTGAGCATTTTTTTCTCCCTACACATTTTTTCTAAGACAAACGGTCCTCGTGATATTAGCAAAAATACATAAATTTTTAAAATCGGTTTTTTCCAATTAACTGGAAAAGTATTAAACTAACAAAAAAATTACAAGAGTGCTTTCCGATCAGAAATTTGATTTTCTATATAATACCAATATTTTAAAAAATCGTACGAACAGGGTCCAAAATACGTTTTTTGGAAATATTTGGAAAATGTCAAAATTTTAAATAAATTTTCTAAGACACTTTTTGTGAGAAATTTTATTTTCTATCTGACGGTATTTTCATTTTTTGAATATATTACATATATTCCGAGATATTCAGGAAAAACCGTTTTCTTTAAGTGACGCTTTTTTGCTAATATCTTCTAAACAATTTGTTGCACCAAAAATTTGTAAGGGCGAATAATACTCGCAGTTATACTACTAATCACATACTAAAACAAAAAAAAATAAAAATTTGCAAAAAGGGTAGTTACCTCCCAATTTTGCCCCCTTCCCGATACCCTACTTACCCCAAAAACAATAGGTCGCTTTGGGTAGTTGAGATATATATGTTTGCCAAATTTCAAGTTCATACATTAGGTCTTTCGAAAGTTATCGTGTCCACAAACAAAACCACAGACGCACAGACAAGAAATTTTTTTGCTCAGATTTTGTTTTTTACGTTTTCGACTAAATAAAATGGGGTTGTTCTAAGTAAAGTAACAAAATTTACAAATAATGTTTGATTACTTTTTTGTTAACATCATAAAATTCTATGTGAGAATACGAAGGCTGAAGCCCTCGGTGCCATCTAAAAATCATAAAATTCTTCTCAAAAATTCATAAAACTACCCAATTTATACCACTAGTCTGCTGAAAATAATAGTTTTCAATTCATATTAAGCAAAATGTTAAAGACACTCCAAAGAACACTACTTTTTAGTGTTTTAGTTTTTAACTGTTTTGAAATATGACAAAAAAAAGATAATATTGGCTTCATTTTGCAAAAAAAACTGGACAGACTAAAAAATTACTGTAAAACAGAATTTCTTGCTAACTATTACACCAAATTAAAAAAAAAACTTATTGCAATTATTGAATAGGTAGGTTATTCGTTATATGTCAATGACTTACTAACATATTCCAGTTATGAATTCAATATTAGCATATCATTATTAATTTTTGGTATATTGTTTAGTTATATTTGGTTTATTGTTATTGTCAAGTCATTTTCATGTGTAAGATTGTCTTATTTCTAAAAGTTCCTTAACGGCATTTTGCTACAACTTATAAATTTTAAATGGTCATGCCCATATTCCCATCTAACATTCTTATGTTATATTAAATCATTGTTTCAACAAATACAGCAATAGACAAAAAGAAAAGTTTGCTAAATGTGTAAATTTTTTTACCAGATCGTTGAAGTATGTTACTGTATATTAAAATAAATTCGGTTTGCTGGCATGCTATTTTCATTTTGAACCATTGTACCTGGCACATCAAAAATAATACAGGAGCCGTTCAAAGAAGTCCCGAATTCACAAAATGGGAAATTCTTTAGAAGGACCCCAAAGAGAAACAGAGATAGTCAGGGGCTTACCTTAAAGATGTACGAAAGGTAATCATTTCAACAGCTTGCGCATGTGCTTGTTTTGTATACCGATGCAAAAGACAAAGAGCAGTTAGTAATAGCAGCGTAATAACTACCAAACCACACAAGACCTGAACAAAAATGCCCAAGCCACTATCCAAAGGGGCGGCAACTACATCCGGTCCCGGGTTCATCATTACCAGATAGTTACTGTACGCCGCCAGTATCTGGTTTGGGTCTGCACCTCGAACTGCACACATGTGTTACAAGCGGCACACAAACCAATGGGAAGACTTCAAGTGCACACAAAGATATTTATGTGCACTAGAACTCTTGCCAAAACAATCCTAAGCATCCAGCTTACCTGTTACTTCAACAAATGCTGTGTAGTTACTACTAGAATATAGTTCCCCATCATATGGAACTAATACATTTTTGACTTCACCCATCTCATCCAGTCTTTCTTCCTCTTGAAGCACACGATTCGATGTACTATTTGTTGATTGAAGTTTTTCTGCATACGGACGAAGACCAATGCATTCATCACAAGACGAACCAGTCACGTTAAAAACTTGTTCCTCATCACCCAACAGGATTTTGGAATGGAAAGCATCACTAAAAAACAGTGTTAAGAGAAAAAGCATGACTAATGGTACTTACAGCATTTACCTGGTAAACATTTCAGCAACATATGCCCCTCCCCCTAAGTCATTATGTGCCATGTCATACGAAACCACAGGTAAGTTTTCAGGAGGGGGCAATTCCGTGAATTTTTGGTAAGGTTCCATGCGCACCAAAAAAATTCTGTAGCAACATATGGGACCATTTCTCTCAGAGAGTCTCGGCAAAGACATCTGAAACATCCATTTCTGATCTTTCTGCAATTTTTCCCAAGACAAACGAGACAGTTTCTGTTTGCTAGGTGTGGTAATTGGCATGGTGCAACCCTTTTCCACAACGTTGCCGTTTCTCTTGGATCGTGTCACAGCAGAAACTTTGACTGTGTAGTTCGTGTTGGCAGAAACATTGTGGAACCTTTGATTTAAAATGTCCTGACGCACACTGGTGGCTTTAGGACCCCAAGTTACATTCTCCAAAATTCCCTGTTTGTTTATAAAAGAAGCACTACCTTCCAATACAACCTACAAATATAAATTTCCTACAGTTAAAATCCCAAATGGCATTATAAGCCCAGAATCACCAAATGGTGCAAATGCAAGTGTTCTAATGCTGTACTGTACAAGCTCTTAAAAGTGCTTATACCGCAAATAAAGTATTACAATGTGAAACGTAACCTCACCATCCATAAATGTGGTATACCACATGGTTCCCACTTGAGGCCAACATTGTTTGCGAAGTTTTGAATACTGTAAAGCACTTTTGTCTGTTGACGATTTAAAGTGATTTAGGCAATATCTTTTATTGTACTTTAACCCTTGGGAATCATATCAACACACTGAAGAGTTTTAAGAAATATTAATAGTACACAGCAGGTACAAGTTTTACAAAAGACAAAAAATGTTTAAAATTGATGTAGCTTCAACAAGAAAATAGTCAGTTATAATATTAAAAGAGAGTGAGCATAAATTGAATATAACTCGACAGAACTTCAAGAACTGTTGTCTACGTCTCTCGTGGCTATTGCCAATTGGCAACAGTTCAAAATATGCATGTGGTATGAAATTAAAACTATCTATTAGTTTTTAGAAACGTCAAAAATGATCAGTTTAATCAGATGACACAAAAAAATATGTGATGAATTTTGTTACGAAAATGATACTTCAACAGTTTCGAAGTTGTCACAAAAAAGAAATAATAACACCATAATATCAGGTTTTAATAGTGCTATAGTGCTGCAAAGTTTTTATAAAATTGCATAATATATACGAAGTTATAATAAAAATTTTGTTTTACGATTTTGAATCAAGAAATATATGGTTGCTCTGCAGGACCATCTTTCTGGGATACTCTGTACCCCTTGTACTCCCTTGTCAGACAAAAATTTTCACTCTAGATTGAATTTAATGGAAATAATCCATTGTATTAATCAATACAAAAATAGGTTCTTTTGTGTAAAAAACTCAAATATCTGGTTCTTAATACTTTTCAAAGGAGAATACTCTTCAGGGTATCTATGTGTGTACACGTGCTGTATACAGCAATGAAAATGATTTTAAGAACCATTTATCAACAAAATGACTAAGATTGTCCCCCAAAACAATTGAGTTCAAAGTGAACTCAACACTAAAATAATGATTTACTGTTTATTACCATTCATCAGATTTATCTTATGCTCTTGACGAAAAAAGAATCCACTTGTTCAAGAGCACTTTGTCCTTTGGAAAATGAAAATATATAAGTGCCTTTTGTTGTCTTGCTATAATTGGCATATTTAGCATCTGCGCACCCAGGCATTGTCTGTCAGTGCGCAAAACAGGTCTATTTTACAATTTTAAAATGGTGGATACACAAAACAATTTCTAATCGTTGCCTTAGCCGTACAGAACTGACCATTTTGCTTTGCAGTAACGTCACCTACGCGGGTACGACAAATTTACGCTGCAGATGTCGCATACCACGGTATAAGCGTATCAAGATTTATTTGGTATCCCTACCATGTTTTTTAAATGGTATATTCTGTATATTGTTTCTACATTAAATTCTAATGTGACATAATAAGGTCTAGGATCATCTGTTTTGACATTATTTGGTAATTTGCAAGTTGTTAGTAAGTAAAAATTAAAATTCCCTTTCTGTTAGTATAAGAATGTTTGTTTGGAAGAAAGTATGAAAAAAAAACATTGAAATTTTTAACTTTTTTTTTTATCATGTTAGCTCATTTTAGCCACAGTCAATTGTTTACTTTATTGCATAGTCAATTAATATCAAAAAGAAAATACAGTGTAAACAAATAAAAAATAAAACAGGCATAATTTGTCAATTAATGTGCAAAAAACAAGTAAAATAATTCAAATGGGAAATAATAATGCAGTGTTCTGTATTGTACCAGCAGAATAACTTACTTGTTTAATTATCCAACGTAAAATTGTTGTATTTAATTTACTCAAAATGATTTTGACATATCTACAATATTAAGATCTATTTTTTTTAAATCACTTTATTCACGGATTTTAAAGTCAAGAACTTTCCCTTGAGGATTCTCTCCAAAAAAATTGAATGATAATTATGCAACATGCAATAGTGCATAAATCCTTATTTACATAACAAAAATCTCACAAAAACAAAAAATTGACCTTAATTAAAAATAAATTGCACGTCGTGATTTTTATATATGCTATAKGATGTGATTCTGGGCTTGTATAAAACTGMAACTTACATTGTAATTTAGAATAGTTCCATGTGGGCTAACCGGGGGTTTCCAGCTGGCATAGACGAAGCTGGTGTGACTAATGCTATCGAACTCACATTCAACAGTCAAATTAACAATAGGGCCTGACGAACCATCCATAGTCGTACCATTCACCTTTTCCGACCAATTTCCACAAGAATTAGTGAATTCACTACATGCGGCAACTTGAAAATTGTAAGTTGTAGCGGGCTTTAGGTCAGTGAACATGTAAAGGTTTTCATCAGAAGTGGGATACACTGCTTCTAGCCTCTCACTAGAATTAACAGCTTGTGATATGAGCTTGTAAGTGTGTACGTAATCTTTTAGATCATCTGATGGACTCTCCCATTTGATGGTGATAGATGTTGGTGTAACTCCATTGACCTTTACCTCTGGGATAAACTCTGGATCGGCGGGAAGCATTCGAAATGAATTAGGGGTGGTATGGTACTGACTGTCGCCTTCGGAATTTTTAGCCTGCATACGCAGTTTATAGTTTGTATCTGGCTTAAATACACCTTCCAAAACGTACGAACGGTTTCCACCACCTATATCATGGGTGTAGTAAACCCACGAAGAATCTCCGTCCTCTCCGTATTGTATGGTATATGACAAGCTAGAAGGAGCGTTTCCATCATTTACCGTCCAATTTAAATATAACTTGTTCCTGCCAATTGGTTTAACAAAATCTATAGTGACTTGTGGTTTGTCCAACACCAACACAGAGATAGATGCATTTGCTGTGTTATATCCCGCATTGACAGAACAAATGTAGGTACCGTTGTTGTTACGAGTTAACTGTGGAATTTCCAGCGTCATATTCATGGTTGTCTGATTGATGGGAGTAACTTTACGATCACCGCTTATTTCACCGCTTTCTTTACGCCATTCGAACGTTTCGAAAGGATAGCCTTCAACAATACAATATAATTGAGCTTTCTGGTGTAGTCTGGCCTTAACAACTTCAGATTTGAAAGCAATTTTTGCTGGAGAGGTAACATTGAGTATCTTCTTTGCAAAATCAATCTCGTCTTTCTTTTTCTTTGCTGCATGACATGTATACTCCCCAACATGACTGAAGTTAACATTAATTATGTGCAATATAGATACTTCATACTTTTTGCCTTGCTCTTTGTTAATGTTTTCACTTTCTTTTTCCGTTATGTATCTAAAATGTAAAACTGATGTTATTAAAATTAAGGTGATTAGTTACTGCATACCCTTCGTGTTCAGTACAATTTCTGTCATTGAATGTCCACCAAATAACACAGTCTTCAAATTTGGTTTTACAAAGAAGGGTGACATTTTTCCCTAGTGGTAACTGTGATGGTTCGTAATCAAGCACTTGGATTATTGTTAAGAGATCATCTGGAAATTCTTCTGCACATAAAACAAAATGACTTATTATAGGGATGTGTCGTTCCAAGTGGAACGGTTACTTTGGAACGTTACCTTGTAGGAACGTTATGGAACGTTACTCGGATCCGCGGTAACGCGTTACTCAGGAACGAATGTACTGCCACGTTTTTAAAGAGAACGGTTGCGTATTGAGGTAACTAATACAGTATGGTCTCATATCGACTGTCGCTGTTCTTCGCGTCAAATGAAACGAACTTCGTCTGTTTGAGTATCGTTACCAATCATGTTCCTAAAACCCGACTTCCCGATCACACCTAATAACACTCGACGCTACGTGTTACCGCGAGTTCCGCGTTTCAAAATAATGAATCGTCCTTTTTGTAACGTAAATGTACGAATATCTAATACGTTTTCCAACCTCCAGTACAATAGAAATGGAATAACGAATGCATTGTAATTGTATCGAGTAAATTAACTGTTGTTGAAAAAACTTAAAACGAACGAAATTAGTAGTTTTAATTGCCTGATTCTGTTCGTCTGATCGTATAAATGTGTATTAGGATAAATAAAGTATTACTAATGAATTAAATCAATAGGAGTAAATGAAATAAATTTTCGCAAAACAAATATTTTTTACCTTCATGTTACTACTACTACAAAGTTGAAAGATAATTAATAAGTAAAAAAATAAATACTACATAATAAAAACAGTAATATATATAACGAATTAACGATCTTCCAATTTTGTAGTCACTTATATGAAACAAAAGAAAAACTATATGTATAAAAGAATATCATATGTGTATTATAAGCTCAAAATATTCTGAAAATCTTTAAAAAATAAACTCACTGATCACATACATATTTGTTATACTGAACAAATAATAACTGCTTAAGCTTTGAAGCACTTAATCTGCTTCTGCGATCGGTCAAAATTTGTCCTGTTTTTGAAAAGAGCCTTTCGCATGGCACGGATGTTGCTACTGGTATAAAAGACGTTTTTACAATACTGTGTTTCTATTGGATTTAAGCCGAGAGGGGTGGTAGTGGGGGGGAATATCGGTTAAAATTTTAAAAGCGCTGTTTAAGTAGATAAACAGAAAATTCGTATGGCAAAGTTGAGATGAAAAAAGTAACGCGAATCTGCATTATCGGATCTGCTTTGCCAGAAGACAGAAAAAGTATGGTAACATGCTTTAAATAATTTATTAAATTGTTGTATGTTCTCCATTAACGCTAGTTCACCATCGGCAGGTGTACACGAAGGGGAACGAGCAGTTCCGACAATACCGCATAGTAGTTATAATAGCAAAGGAATAAAGGAAACGTACAGCGACGCGCCGCACCGCATCGTTCCACAGTAACGGTTACTTAGGAACGTTCTTCTTAAGGAACGATAACGTTTGGAACGTTCCCGACGAGGAACCGTTTTTCCCATTCCTAACTTATTAAGACCCTTACTACCCTAATAACAGTAATTCATACTTGTCATTTCATACAACAAAAAGGTTGAATGAAAACATCACTTTGAATTATGTAAACAAACGTAACCTAAATGATACAAAGGTAATGGTGTATCCCAAAGTTAAACACACATATAAGAGGGAAAATCACTTACCAATAACGTTCAAATTTACACTTTCATCGCAACCGCTGAAAACCGTAACTGCAATTAAAAAATAAAGGGCTTGGCATTTGAACATGGCGTCTAAACCCGCAACACTTTCTTAGCGAATTCTTGACGTAAACCACCATAACCTGACACCATTTACGTTAGAACTTCTTCGTACACCTTCATTTAAAAATCTATGTACTCATCACCCTGGCTAGTGCTGTAAATCATGTATTAATACTTCGACAATCCCAGCAAACAACCCCTTCTACTAGTACTTGCCGGCCACTAAGCATTTACGTTAAAATGACAGAAAACTCATATGTCATGTCTCAAAATGCGTTGATGATTTGCAAGAGTGTCCAGCACTTTATGAAGGGTAAATAGCACTTTATTACATCCTGCGTTATGTAATTACTACGGTAACCCCAACATAGACGGAAAATTAAATAGGTTCTTGTAATTACAAGAGTACTACAATACCGCGAAACAACGAGAAGTTAGCTGTTGTTCGCTTAATTTTATAAAAACGTAAATATTTTTCATTTTACATAACTAACCTTACTGTACAGATAAAATTAACAGAGGTGCATTGAAAAAACAATTGTGTACAGTTTTTTCTATTGCATTAAAAAAAATGTAAACATTTCTTGCCCACCTGCGTGCCATACGACAGTGTAAAACTGGTTGCCTATACGCCGGCCTTATTTGAAAGTTCGCAATTTGTGGGTAAATTGCCGTCGCAATACCCTACTTATACTAGTTCAAAAAGTTAGCAGTTGCGAATGTTTGAAATCAAAGGTATGTAAAAAAATATGTAAAATATTTATGATTTAGGTACCAATAACGAATTATTTTTTGAGACGATGTATCTTGTCACTACATGCGCAGCTCAACCTGTTTTATTTCTGCTGAAGATTCGAGAAGCTGAAGATTGAAGAATGCCAGCATCTATAATAAGAAATTCGGCGTAAATTGGGTTAAGGTTACGCGTACGGTAGTCAGTAGTTCTCCCTCTCCAGCTAGTTAAAATTAAACAGCGTGTGACGCAAGATGTCCAATTGTAGATTTAAATAGGTATGAATAAGCCAGGGCGATTCCCGGTAATAGTCAACGGCCTGCCGCTGAAGAGTAGCCCTTGCGGCCGCTATTACATGGTTGCTGACTCATGGTTCACATCCACTTCGAACGCGAGGCATTCCGCTATAGATACCTTTGGCCTGCCGAGTCTAGTCAATGCTAATTTCAGCATAAACGCTTGCTCTGTTGTTGATGTGTTAGTTTTGTTTACAAAATAAACAGTTCCACCAAATTAAATAACAGTAAATGTTAATTGGAAAGCTAAACGGGTGAATACCACAAGGTGTATTGCTCAGAGATGCCGTTCTGGTTTCATTGTGACAAATTGTGACAGAGCCTTAGTACCTAATTTTAAAACGATACACTTAGTAAAGTGTCGTAATATCACCTTCGTGCTTGTAATTAGCTAGCAGTGAATAGGAAAATTACTTTACGTGGCTTTATATGTCCGTATTAGGTAGGAATCCACACTTAAAGACTTTGAGTTCTAATAAGGAAATAATAATTTCTAMTAATATAAATGACGTTAGCGGTCAAAGTAAGAATCTTGCTACAAATAAAGCTTATATTCAGATTACCGGATGCCTATAAGCATCTACGTTTAATATTCTTTGGAATCCCCCACTATGAAGACGAATTCTTGATGTAATAGTAATGATCAATAAGCTGTTTCCGGAGACAAACCCTAAGCTACCTATCAAAGCCGGTAATATGAAGCAAAGGGAGAGAAGTCTTTTACTACTCTGATCAAAATCAAAGATAAACAAGAATGGACTGTCCCATTAGCAAAACACAACCAACTCCAAACAAGAAATAACAATTCAACCTATGATTAATTGCTACAGCTGTGCTTAAAGCTATAACGTCCTAAAGCTGCTCTTACTGCCCACAAACTTTCAAAGTGCCCTTCAACATCCAGGTGTCCTTCTCAGGCCAAGCTCCACCAGGATCACCTGACTTTACACACACACCAGGCAGACACATAACTGCACAAACTTAACGATTCTTTTTAATACAATAAAACACCCTCGTCGTCGACACTAGCTTTTGCATCTAACTATGATCAGAGCAAGTACAGAAATGATTTCATAACGCCTTTGGAACAATACTCTTTCAGTACGTGATTTTATCCAAACAATTTTCGCCAATATGGGCCTTCGGTGTACTCATAATTGTGGGGATACCTAGTATTCAGGTATTGAGAAACATTTCCTTTCATGTTCTCGGTCATTATTGTGTTTTGACAAATATTGATTCTAATAACAAGATCAAATATAAAAGTATATTTACTGCGTGTTGTTAGGGCACACCGCTTGTTTGCCTGTTTTTAAAACAAATACTTTAATGAACTAAGAACTAAAAAATTCTTTAAAATAATTCTTTAATTTTTTGCAATTTTTCACCAAAACTATTCCTATTAGTTTTTATCAGGTGTAAATTGCCGCACGTAAAATGTGTGTGCCTTTTTTCCAATAATTCACTGCTTCCCGCATATACAGGGTGAAAAATAAATATGGAAGCAATTCCTGTAAAAAATATAAGATCATTTTTAATATTTGTGTGGGCTTTTATGTAACTTGCAATTGCTTTGAGATACAACATTTTTTTTTAAATGTGACGATATGTTGCAAACAGCGTCAAGTGAGAAAAATGCTGTATAACTGTACTATCAGAGCTGGGAAAGTTACTTTTGAAATGTAACTAAGTTTCTTTGCATAGTTACTTAATAGAAAGTAACTTTAGTTACTCAAGTAAATAGATACTTATACTTAAAAATTTAACTTAGTTACAAGGTGGAAGTAACTTTAAAAAAATAGTTCTTTTTATATAGTTATTTTCGGAGGGAGTAAAATAAAAGGTAGGTTTTAAGGTCAAGTAAATAATTAGAACACGATTGAACGTCTTAGAAGTTTGACTATACTGCCTGGTCTAAGCTGCATCTTACAGAAAGCTGCATTTTACTTGAGGAGTATAACTTTATGTTGTGCAGTGTTAGCAGAGCATTGAAAGTTCAAAACATCTGCCCACGAAGTTGTTTTTTAAATTGGTTTGTATCTATGAGTTTGATTGCATATAAAACATGCTTTAAAAATGTATATTTTATAAGATATTAGCATCAGATAATGCTGCACAACCTAGTACATTTTTGACAATTACTTTGTACATCGAGAAAAAAGTAACTAGCAACACTGGCCCAATTAACCGTCAGCGTCAATCTCATACTCTTCAGTCGTTTTAGCTTTTACAGTTTTTCTGGTGCTAGCGACTCAAGATGCAACAACTTGTTTATCCATGTCGGGGCACACGTATTATTAGATCAAAAAAGTTACTCCGAAGTAACTAAGTTACATCAGAATAAATAAATTACGACGGTAACTTAGTTATTTTGATGTAACTTAGTTACGTTACAACAACAAAAAAGGTACAGTTACAGTTACATTTTTAAAACGGAACTACGTTATTACTTACTTTTTAACCCAAAAAACTAAGTTACTGTAACTAAGTTACCAAATATAACTTAGTTACTAAAAAGTATCTTAGTTACAAGTTCTTTCCCGGGTCTGAAAGACAGTGTGTATTACTTAATGGTTTTCTAAGACAAGTGCGTAGGTAATGAAATACGTTATTTAATCCAGCGCACAGAACTGGCAGTGCCAAACCTACCTAGCATAAGGGAATTGCAAACTGCATTGAGCAATTGTATTACAAATCGCAAGTATATCTAACGAATTCGAATGCAAAGGAAGGAAGCGCATATCTATTGCCACCTTCTAAAGCGTGCGACTGGGATTCGGCAATGCAAGATCAGCCGGGCTGAAGCGGATAGAGAGTTAAATTAACAAAACTGTTTTAAGTACCTATAAGAAAGACAGTGTGTAATACTTGATGGTTCATTTGCTTGTCTATAAGACAAGTACGTAGGTCATGAAATGCGTTATTTAATCCAGCACACAGAACTGGCAGTGCCAAACCTACCTAGCATAAGGGAATTGCAAACTGCATTGAGCAATTGTATTACAAATCGCAAGTATATCTAACGAATTCGAATGCAAAGGAAGGAAGCGCATATCTATTGCCACCTTCTAAAGCGTGCGACTGGGATTCGGCAATGCAAGATCAGCCGGGCTGAAGCGGATAGAGAGTTAAATTAACAAAACTGTTTTAAGTACCTATAAGAAAGACAGTGTGTAATACTTGATGGTTCATTTGCTTGTCTATAAGACAAGTACGTAGGTCATGAAATGCGTTATTTAATCCAGCACACAGAACTGGCAGTGCCAAACCTACCTAGCATAAGGGAATTGCAAACTGCATTGAGCAATTGTATTACAAATCGCAAGTATATCTAACGAATAACGAACGAAATAACCACCTTTACAACCGAGTATAAATAACAGTATGAAAGAACGTAGGCTTTCACGACCAGAGTTAGATAGAAATCTCATTCTTTTGGGATTAGAGCGCGTCTGATTTCTTTATAAGGTCGACGTTTCGCCCGCATTTGTAACGGGCATCATCAGGACAGGAATAAGGAATATGGTACAAACTGCACGCGAGAAACACGTCCGAACTGAACTAAATCCCAAGGACGATCGTGGTGCTTATAGTTTCATTACAAATTGGTTGAGTCAGGAAAGCTGAAATAACTGAATGGTCCATTTTGTGACTCTTGGATGAAAAATAATTGGTTTAATAAAAGATCCGCCTAAAAGTCTAAAGATCAGTACAAAAAAAAGCTTAAAAGATTGCGCCAAAGTGTGAAGCCAGAAAAGCATCAATCAGAAACACGAGTTTCGGTGCATATGAGGATGTTACTTTAGACATCTGAATAAACCCAGCAACTATGTGTGTTAATGACAAAAATATTAGTGTAGCTGAAATCATTATGAACATCAACGTAGATGAGCAAGCTGCGCATCGCTGATACCAGAAGTAGTAGTTTGGTTAAGAAATTGAAATACTGTTTACATTGCGTTCATCCGACATAATAGGAAATACCCCACATCCGCCAGGTATTTTTGTTGTCGTACCGCACCCCCATAAATAAACATAACGTTAATGAAGATAGTAAATGACATAATTAGAAGAGCAAAGTCAAGTATAAATTTATGTGGTGTCTTAATTATTTGGCTAAACACGTACAGACACGTCAGATGGTTGGCTTTCCTTTGGCGTAATGCTGCCGCTTTTCAGCACCATTTGAAACGCGTTCCGTGGGAAATCAACTTCCATGAGAATTATTGACATAAACACAGTGGTGCCGATAAAATATTTCTCGCCCACCCTATAGAGTGTAGACGATGAGCGTAATTTTTATTATATCCCTTATTAATATGCCGTCAGAAGCCTATTTCTAGAAGGAGCGTTCATCACTCGCACCAGGGCGGCCGGAAACAGTTGCCTAAGGGATAGAGTACGAGTTCATGAATTATAGTTTTCCCAGTCCTCTAAGATTACATTGCCAGAGTAAAATATTTAACTCCAATAATGTCCCTTTAGAAAATACCCAAAATACCATGACAAATCACTCCAGGTGCAGGGTACAGGCTATTGTTTCAGGACCGTATTTCGAGGGGGTAACTACCAAGAGAAAATTTGTCCCACTGACTACAGATTACATAAGATTTCAGTAGATTACACAGAGATTCATGTAATGATTAAAGATTCGTGAATCCTACTAGAGATTACTCGGATTACATAACTGATTTTGGGATTAATACGATTACATAGTGATTACAAAGGCTTTCGCGATGATCACTAAAATTATGTTTCATTCAGGGTGCAGATTGAGCACATATATTGCGCTTTGTATCTGATTACTGATCATAACACAGCCACAAAAAATCATAGAGTATTTATTGATTCTTAAAAAAACCAACAGTACATTGAGTTTCTTAATACGAACCAATAAGCATTTTAGGTTGAAAATAATTTCGTTTTGGAGAAAATATTATCAAATATATTACTTACAACATAAAAAAGATGATAACTYTAAAAAATAAAGCGCATAAAAGATTTATTAAACGAAAAACTGGAACATCCAGAAAATATTATGTAGATTTAAGAAATTATGTAAAGTTAGCAATTAAAAGGGAGAAACAAGCTTACATAAAGCGTATAGTCACAATGAGTAAAAATAACAATAAAAAGTTGTGGCAACATTTTAGCCAGCTTGGTGTCCCCACAAAAGTAAAGTCAAATGGAAATTTGCCCGAGGATCTGCTAAACCCTGAGGCAATAAATGATTTTTTCTTGAAAGTTGCTGGACAAACCGAGGTTGACCTTGATACCCTACATTTTTACAGGCATAATAAATTAAATAATGGTCCTTCCATACTTAGGAAAATCGAGGACGCAGATATTTATAGTAGTTTAAGATTGATCAAGTCTAATGCATATGGTGTTGACGGAATTAATATTAGAMTGATAGAWCTAGTAATACCATATTGTTTAAATGTCGTCAAACACATATTTAACGTTTCCCTTGAGATTGGTGTGTTTCCTCAAACGTGGAAATCTGCCAAACGTCTCGTCTCCTTCGTCTTATAATGATTTGCGGCCTATTAGTATTTGCCTGCATTTTCTAAATTATTGGAACGTATGGTGTGTGATCAGGTTAATGAATTTTTGAATATATAAATTCTATTTTACCGCCTGTGCAGTCAGGGTTTCGTTCAGGGCATAGCACCACAACTGCTCTGCTCAGAGTGAGCAATGAAATTGCCACAAATATGGACCGATCCAACAGTACTATCCTTATACTGTTGTATCAAAGTAAAGCCTTTGACCTCGTAAATTTTGAATCGTTATTTTGAGTTGTGAGTTGTGTTGAGTTACATAGATTTTGACCAGGTCGCACAGAGATGGTTTTCAGCAGGATGCAGAGAGTAATACTAAGCGATTTTTTACACTGAGATCTAAAAGAAACTAGAAGTGGCGTCCCTCAGGGTAGTATCTTGGGGCCTATATTATTCTTACTGTATACTTTAGATTTGCCTGCAGCTTTGTTTAGTTCACAGATTCAGCTTTATGCTGATGACGCTCAGCTGTATCACAGGAGATGTTGATAATACAATAGCTGCTATTAATCATGATTTAAATTTGTTTTCCAAGTTGTGCAGAGACCATGGTCTAAAGCTTAATCCTAAAAAATCTATTGCTATGTGCATTGGTAATCAGCATTGCAGTGACCTTGTGTGTTCAAATTATAGTGTTACTATTGATGGAACTGTGCTTGATTGGGTAGACTCTGCTAAAAATTTGGGTGTCGTCTTTGATAGAAGTTTGTGTTTTAACAAACATTGCCAAGAAGTGTACAAAATATGTCTTTTTAAATTAAAAACCATGTAGGGCTTAAGGGACATCTTGGATGATAATATAAAGCTAAAATTAGTAAAGGCATTAATTTATCCTCATATAGATTATTGTTTTCAAGTTTACTATCATTTTATGCCCAAGTACAATCAATTAAAAATTCAACGTGTCCAGAATGCTTGTACAAGATACGTGTGCAAGGTTCCATTCAGAGAGCACATCACACCATATTTAATTCATTTAAATGAACCAAAAATGAATCTTAGAAGGGAATACTTATATAGCATACTATTGTATAAGATTTATACTAATAGGGTAGGTACCTTCTTATCTAACAGATATTCTTGTGAGACGCTCTCAAATTCATAATGTCAATGTTAGATATAATTCTTTTACCGTACCTCAACATCGCACATCAAAATTTGAGGGTAGTTATGATTACATAGCTCCTACATTATTGAATAAAATTCTTGATATCGTACAGCTGCCACTGGCGGCGTTCAGTCGTCGTCTTAAGCATAGTTTTTTCAGTAATTTGCAATTGGATTGATTTGTATGTTAGTTTTTTATGTAACGCGTTTCATGTATATTTGTTTGTGAACGGGGGAGCGGTGGAATGACGTCAAATCTCCTACATTTTGTGTACATTAATTTGCACAATAAATAACGTTATTATTATTATTATTATATTATTATAATTAATAATTAAAGGAGGTTTTAAAAACTAAAGTGATCATAAGTATTTATATATTACTTTAAAACCAATTTCAACAAAAGATAATTAACTAGGTATCTTGGAAATAAGCTGATTCTTTTTAATGTGTCTTGCTTGACTAGATTTATYAGATAACTCTGACGATCGTTTCGACCTAACGGTCATTCTCAAAGAATATCAAAGTTATACTGCTTAGTATAAAACGATCTGCGTTTTTTCTGTTTGTTGTGGATTTGTAGAAAAAACAAAGATTCATTTTTAGATATCCCCTCGAAAGAACTCTGTTATGTGTCCTTGAAGAGGTGGTAAATGAAATAGTTCAATCTCTAGCGCATTATGTGATAAATTATTGGCAGGTTATATTGTAAAAATTTATTATACAGCAAATTTCAAAACCTGTGCAAATAATTTATTACATAAGCGTCCTAAAGACCAGCACTGTAAAAGTTCGGCCATAGCAGAATTGTAATTCACATTTTGTTGTATCTTTATCCAAAATTATTAATGAAATTATCTGTAAAATGCTACAAATAGCACATGAATACAATTTAGGACAAATAATTAGAATCACTCTGCAAAAAACCTTTTGCCCTTTCTCGTTCCCTTTTATAAAAACTCCAGACTGCCTTTTCTGGTAAACATCTATTGTAACAAAAATGTACATGTATTAAGCATGAATTTAGACCAAACCCTTAGAACAACTGCGAGTATTGGATACCGTACCCATTCTAAACTAAATAATTCGATAATAAAGTAATTTGTGAAAGTTGAAACAGCACTTGTATGAGGCAGAGAACTTTTACTATTTAGTGTGAGTGTACTTTGCAAAGTTGAGACAACTTCATCGTAAATTTCACAATATGTTTTCAGTACATTTCTTTAAAAATCTGAAAAATGTGGTTTTCTTCATTCGAATAGGGATCGAAGCGTTTTGGAATTCTTTTTACCAGGGCAAGTCGGTTTCTTGACATCAAAATTTTTAGCACTTCAAGTTGTTAATCTTACAAAAAAATCAATAGCCATTGTTAACATAAATTCTCCATTTGCTTCAAAATCCCACTCGCTTTGGCTAAAGAAACAGCATTTACTGATAAATTTAGGGTAAATTACAAAAACGAAATAAAAATATCTGCCTAGTAGAGTAATAAGCTGATTTGTTTGAATTGAACACCTGCACACATCATGAACTCTTAGCCTCTTTATTTAGAATTGGGTATTTGCCATGTATTTATATTTTATTAAATTGCATATTAATAGGTAGCATCTAATCCACAAAACAGCTGTGACAGCTTATAAATTCGAAAAAATGGATCGTAAGGTGTATTTTTAATATTAAAAATGTGAATATTTAAAGGGACCACCAAAACGCGAACATATTGGCCGTGACGTCAGGTGTCTTGTAAAAGGCCGCTTGTTTACATCTGGGGTCAGCGCGTCATGCGTCAGCCTCAGCCCGTCAATTTATCAGTTTGGTGTTTGCGTTCATTTTGTGACAAGCGGATTAAAATACGCCAAGAAAAAGTTAAAGACTTATGAGTTATGACTTTTGAAAGCATGTTCATTTTTATGGAATTTGTGTACAGCAACGAGCGGTTCAACGTGACGGAGATGAGGAACGTAAAAGCAACAGCATAAGTGAACTTTTTATCAAATTAACGTAGCATTGATAATTTGATCACAGTGGGTTGTTGGAAACATACTATTTGTAAACATAAAAATGTAACAATCAAAAATGTACCCTAAACTTGACATTTATTTTAGAGGTCAGAATAAATATAAATTGTCATTTATTTTCCGGGCTCTTGCGGCTCGTTTCCGGTCTGGCTAACAGTCGAATATATGGGGAACAACGTCGTTCTTTATTATAACATTTCTTTCTATCAACCTAAAACGCATATAATTTTTCATATCCTCTTCACGCTATAACAAAATGGAAACTGAATGGTAAACACTTATAACCCCACAAAGAATAATAAAACTTACAGTAAGAATTAAGATGATCTTCACAACAGAAAAACAAGCTTTGTGATTTCGGCATATCGCGTCTAGGAGCCTTAAACAACTTTTTCATAGGTTGATAATCTCGAGGAACGGTTACAAAAATTTTGTTAGCTGTACTGACTGAACTACTTCTATAACCATGTATAAAACAACACTTGTTTTGTTTTCCATACATAATAGATGCTTGTAAAACTACACAAATCACTTTTTGGTGCGACCTCTTACACCGTCCTTTCAATAAACACCACACAAAAGCTTTTCCAATATAAGAATGATACTACACCATTAAACAGCATGCTCCTCGGTAATGTTTACATGACACTTGACGTCACGAGTTGAATAACCTTGGATAGAAGCGTTTTGGCGGTGACTCCTAAGATTCGAATTTCAGACCTGAAATTCTCTACCTACAAATATTTTTTTGTTTTTTTTTAACATGGCGTACGATATATATGCACTTCAAGATTCACTATACGTAATTTTCAAAAAAAAAGTGATAATACCCAATTTAGAACTCCCCTGTATGGAGAACTCCCTAATGGTGTAACAAGCAAAAAGCTTTGTTGCTGTTAAACAACTCAAGAGTCTTAGAGAAAGACGATATTTTGCCACGGCAAGAGCAAAATTTTTTGCAAAGCGCACAAAAGAATTTTTTAAATCGCGCGGGTCATTGAAATAAAAATATTATAGACATATTGGAATAATTTCGTATTTTGTATAAAAAGTCAACAAGTTCACACGATCAATTATGTAGCCGTACGCATTAAATTTATAAGTGAAACACTGGAGTTTCAGCGTAACTGTATTTAACAGGATTCCACGTAAGCGCAAATTAAAAAATTCAGGAACATCCTAGAATCGAATCGGTCCAGCAGAGGCTGGCTGCTAGTCTCTTGGTGACAGACAATGCGTGGCTAAAACTGTCATTTGCGATTTTTCCCACGGAAACTGATTGTCCGGTTATAAAATTCTTTAGAAATTGTTAAATAAATGCGGTTTATTACTACAATTAGTGGAAATTCCATAAAAGGATCGAGGACGGTGTTTCTTTTTTGTTAAGCGTTTTCGGTTTATCCAGAATTAATGGAGAATATAACCACATTTAATGCACTTTTTATTTATAGTTGACAAATCGATTGGATGTTTCATAACAAAAGCACACACACTTAATGGCTGTTCACTTTGCTTAAGAGCGGGCAATACAAGATATGTTGTTCGATTTGGCCAATAAATTTTACATCTTCAGTTCAATGTTTCTCTGAAAATGTGGTTGCGTAACTGTCGGGGAATTGGAACATTTAGGGTTCATCATGAAGTGACATTCCGATCAGGTGCATCAAATCAAAGCTGCGCTTGCCAAAATAACCAAATTACACGGAAAATACATCACTGACACGCAACGGTAATAATAATAAAACAATAATAAACCTGATACACTAACCTTCAACAGTAAGGTATAAATTTGCATACCTTAACATATATGTGTCAGTCAGCGAAACAGTGTTATTGCTTTCGTACGTTTCCCAATACATCACCCAAAATTCTTTTCTTATGACAGAATCGCTCGAACTCTCAACACATCTTTAAATATACCGGGTGATAAGTGCACCGTGAATTCCATAATTCTTGTTTTACGTAAGTGCTTCGCATTGCAGACTTTGTAAGCAATGTTTGCGCTAGAGATTGTTACTAGTTTATAATACAATAATTGTTATTATTGTTTCTCCACATATGTTCTTTTGTAAGAAACCAAAAAAATCTATTTGCTTATTACAAATTTCGATCAAATAATAATTTCTTAACGCTATTTACATTTTCGTCTTCTATTCTTGTGACTACACTAATAGATTGTTCTTTGTTCTCATTTAATTAAAAAGAACAACGATGCTGTCATTTTTTTTCAGTTTTGGTTGAATAGTTAATATTTACATCACAGTTACAACTGTAATAGACATGGATTTTCACTCTTGTATTCAGAATCAGACTTAAGTCAACATTTGATTAGTAATTTTCCAACCGTGGGCTTAACTAGAGGAGAACCTGGGGGTTCTGCTACTTCTACAAGACTTGTATCCTTTATCTTCTTATTTTAGTACGTACATCGCCAGAAACTGTTTTACTCTTTTCGGAGAATGTTCGAAAAGAAAACAAATTATATTAGCTAGCTAATTTTGTACTACACACTGTAAGTTATGGATATATAAAATAAACAATTTCGTAATAATTTGGAATTGATCTGCATTTTATTGCTGCTTTATCCCATGTTTCCTACCGAGTAATTATATGTTTACGTAAAGTAGTCCTTATACAATTATACTCTTTTAGAGCTTTTACAAAGACTTTTTTGTTTCAAATTATTATATTTTTTGTTCTGATTTAGCCAGTAAGATTCTGACAGAAACTGTTAATAAAATGATTAGTTTTGTTCTCGCAACTCTCTTGGATCTGTTAGATAGGGCTTTGCTCCTTTCTTTTCGTTTAGGGTTCTAATCATAAGATCTACAACTCAACTATCACGAGTATCAGTGTTTTCATCAAAAATAATGTAGAAACTGACGTTGTTTCACGGATTCACTGTAGGTGTTGCTCCCAAAGGAGAGGATGTCTGCATATTTTTTTGATGTGGATACGTATTAAGTTGCACTTTGAGGGTCATTTTGTAAAAATCGGCAATGAGTGACTACGAACTACGACGTAGGTTGGTACGGTCTGTAAGTATAGAGATCTTCATTGCCGACCGCCTGGTTATTTGGTAAAAATCCATAATGCGTCATCTAGCGGTGGCTTTACAAATTACGGTCGCTACGATCGGTACCTACATTGCCATTTGCCCAATAGAAAAACTCAGCAATAAGAGCCCAATGAAATAAAATTGCTTTGAATGAGTTTCTCATATTCATTTTAGCTTAAACTTAAGTATGTCCTTTATTACATAATTAAAAATAAATACAGCCACTAGGGATTCTTCTCGTAGCCTTTTTTGGATTTTTTTAAAGTTTGTACGTTAAAAAAGAATGTTGCTCCAATAAAAGCTTTGTTTGTTTGTTAATTAAAGATACTTGCTTTTCAATTTATTGTTTCATTGTTTTCAGGCGAACTTGCCTTGATATATTTCTGTAATTTTACTCTATGTTAGTGCAGTATATAAAAAAGACAGCAATTTTTTAAACCAGTAGAAACGCAACCATCACTCTTAAAGATTACAGAAAAAAAACCCATAAAAATAACAAATAGTATGCGCCTACAATTTTGGAAATGCTTTATAAAATACTTTAACTCCACTAAATTTAAACTTAGGGTAAAATTTTATCAACGAAAAACTGTTCAGCATTTTGAACATTTTTAACCAACAAAACAAAAGCAATGTTAATGACATGTTGTTTTCTGGGCTGGTTCCCACGTTGGTTATTTGACCTTGACGTTTCGACATTCATGTCGGTGTCTGTTTCAGAGCTACTTCTGAGGAAGACACCGACATGAATGTCGAAACGTCAAGGTCTAATAACCAACGTGGGAACCAGCCCGGAAAACAACATGTCATCGACAACAACCACGGAAGCCTTCAAACCAAAAGCAATGTTGCTTATACAAAACTATAGTTTTACACGGAGCAGGTTCTACTGCACTTTATTTATTTTATGATAATTCTAATTCTAACTAATATTATTTTTAGTACAAGTTGCGTCACTTTTCAGAAAAATATTGTTGTCAAACCAGTAAAAATCCATAAAAAATACGCTACCACTGAATGATATACAAAAAGAAAAAGTAGGCTAAGAAATGAAAAATAATTAACCCAAAAAACTTTTGTTAGACATTTTGTTATTACGTTCATATTTACAGAAATAAACTGGCTGCTACTCCATACTTTTGACTAACGCTGTATATCCCACATAATGCAAACGTCCATTTATTTAAGCAGGCAGTTTTTCTCAGATTTTTATTTAATTTGTGGTAAAGTAAACCTACATTCTTAAGGGTGTATAAATACAGCTTCTACATCTAAATGAGTTGTGTCATAATTATATCATTACATTTTGTAATACGCTGTATAACCGATTTATATCAATACACTAAATACTTAAATTTTGAGATTCCCAAAACCGATAAGTAATAAAATCAATATCAAGTCAATAGGAATATGAAAAAAGTGCGAGTGGGGTCGCTGTACTGTCCAATGTCCACAACCGTAAAATACAATAGTATTACAAATACGGTTTTGTTTGGTTGAAACAGTATCCCAGTATTACACGAAACGCTTCATGAGGGTGTTTAATTTTATGATGCTGGTGGCTGACACGTTTCTTCAGTTAGACAGAACGTGTGTTGGTGCGTGTGATTGTTATTGGTAAATTGACCTCCTAAACTAAATGGGTGGGCGGCAAGGTATTAACTTCTCAAGTTTACATTTGTTTGTTTTTGAAAAAGGAACCACACTGACAAAAATTCTGAATATATATTTAAGAATGCGATACAAATGGCTTGTAACATCCACGTGGTAAAAATAGGGATGCACCTCCAAGAAAATTTATTTGCCCTCTTCTGAATCAACCGCTACTTCAAATAACCCATTGACGCAGGAACTATACAAAAATAACGTTTTATACAGAAATCGATTAGGAATGTGCTCAGGTGCGTAACAGTAGTCGAATTACCTAACCAATAATTTGTGGACCAAACATAATGGTTGCTGTGATTTGTGTAGCTGCGATCCAAATAACCAAAATGTAACAACGACAACTAGTCGGTCATTTCACTCGGCTGTTTCTGTGTATTTTGACTGATAAAAAAGTAACTTTATAAAGTTTATCAGATACACCAAAGCAAGGTGCCGAATATCCCAGCCTGTCTTCCTTTCTAAGAAGGTCACTTTATTTAACACCTAGTATGTAAGTACCCTAAGATCCGGAATCACGAAATGGGGAAGCGTAGCTTCAGGGCACCCAACGACAAGTCTAGGATTTAGGAAAAACCCGCACACGATGTAATTATAGGAATTGACTCGTAATTTGCACAAAAACGTAAAGGAGTAAGCGCTTTATGCGGAACTATCTAACTCCAAGCGGCATGCTTACTGGACACTCTTTGTTCAGGCTGGGCGTTCCTCGAGTGACTCAAATGTCCGTACTGACATCATGAGTAAATTGAACGTCATTGAATGATGGTAAAATATAGAGGAATTCTGGGTTGAACATCGGCAGGCAAGGTTGAAGTCGGCGATAGAACAAGCACTGGATTGAATTCGTAGGTCATGGAAATCTTCCACAATATGAAATTTCCCGCGTTGCGCTTTTTAATAATATTATATAGACAGTTACAGGGTGCAGAGAAAACAACAATAAAATGATATTAAAGTTCGTGAGCGGAACATATACAATGCACAATTTGCCGAGCATTACAGTGGAATTATAATTACCGCACATAAAGCGTATATTTAAATATATTCGGGAGAGACACGGGTAGATAAAATCAATTGATGTTACCACTACCCATAAGATGAATCCTGGACAAAAACAAGATGAAATGAAGCTTCCTACGAGAAGATAAGCTGTGCATTAAATGCATCGTAAGGTTTATTTTTAATATTAAAAATATGAATATTTAAAGGGACCGCCAAAACGCGAACTTATTGGCCGTGACGTCAGGTGTCTTGTAAATGGCCGCTTGTTTACATATGGGGTCAGCGCGTCACGCGTCTGCCTCAGCCCGTCAATTTATMAGTTTGTTGTTTGCGTTCATTTTGTGACAAGCAAATTAAAATACGCCAAGAAATGGTGAAATACTTATGAGTTATGACTTCTGAAGGCATGTTCATTGTTATGGAATTTGTGTACATCGACCAGCGGTTCAACGCGGCGGAGATAAGGAACGTAAAAGCAACATCATAAGTGAACTTTTTATCAAATACCTAGCATTGATGATTTGATCACAGTGGGTTGTTGGACACATACTGTTTGTAAACATAAAAATGTAAGAATCAGAAATGTACCCTAAACTTGACATTTACTTTAGAGGTCAGAATATATATAAATTGCCATTTATTTTCGGGGCTCTTGCGGCTCGTTTCCAGCCTGGCTACCAGCCGAATATATGGGGAACAACGTCGTTCTTTATTATAACATTTCCCTCTAACAACTTAAAACGCATATAATTTTTCATATCCTCTTCAAGCTATAACAAAATGGAAACTGAATGGTAAACACTCATAACCCCAAAAAGAATAATAAAACTTACAGTAAGAATTAAGATGATCTTCACAACAGAAAAACAAATTTTGCGATTTCGGCATATCACGTCTAGAGGCCTTAAACAACTTTTTCATACGTTGATAATCTCGAGGAACGGTTACAAGAATTTTGTTAGCTGTACTGACTGAACTACTTTTATAACCATGTGCAAAACAACACTTGTTTTGTTTTCCATACATAATAGATGCTTGTGAAACTACACAAATCACTTTTTGGTGCGACCTCTTACACCGTCCTTTAAATAAACACCACACAAAAGCTTTTCCAATACAAGAATGATACTACACCATTAAACAACACGCTCCTCGGTAATGTTTACATGACACTTGACGTCATGAGTTAAATAACCTTGGATAGAAGCGTTTTGGCGGTGACTCCTAAGATTCGAATTTCAGACCTGAAATTCTCTACTTACAAATATTTTTTTTTGTTTTTTTAACTTGGCGTACGATATATATGCACTTCAAGATTCATTTGACGTAATTTTCAAAAAAAGTGATAGTACCCAATTCTTCAACAGTAAACTGTTGGCTGAAGACTACATGGCTCGAGTAATCTCTTGTAATACTATTATCAATCTCCACAACAATGACTTAGTGAATCACCCTGTATAGCTCGTATTCCTTAATCGTTGAAGCAATTCAAATAAATGTTCTATAATTGTATGGATTATTGTAATGCTACACATCTCGTGATATTTGTAAATAATGAAGTGATGGCGTGAAGATATTCTTTCTTATTTATTTGAACTGCTCGCTCTCTTACACAATAAAGCAGATGTTGCTTTTATATGTAAACTAGGATAATTATATATAGTTTCTAAAAACTTCTGCCTTTGGTCTGTTCACACTCTAGAGACAGAAACAGACGGCAAACACTTGAATTATTTTACTACTATTAAGTAAACGTCAACAGAAACTATATTACCATGTTAGTTGAAAAGGGCATATCTACAAAAACTGACATTTTTTAAGTAACTGTATCATCAGACGCATTGCAACAAGTTCTATTAATTCGTATACAGTAGAAAGCGTTGCTTATTTAGTTTTAGTTTTATAATAGTTTTCAAGTTCTTTGCATTTGTTGTTTGATGATCTTTGTATTGTATTGATATTTTTCTTCTTTGTTTTACTGGTAAAGCAATAAATAGGAAGCACAAGCTTGACCCAGATCCTGTGTTAGCTTTGAAGCCAAAAATTGTAAATGTGCTCCCGGAGAAGAACTTATAGGGAGGAATTATTACTAATGCTGTGACGTAAATGTGCACTATCAAAATAAGTTACAGAAAACGATTTCAACATCTAAAGAACAAACAAAACTAAAAAATACAAATATACTCATTGCTGAAACTCTGGACGCACCTTTAGACAGTATAATGTAAAAATGCATCTATGTGCTATGCTGTGTACACCGCAAACAACTACAACTATTCGCTGTCATTACAGCTCATCAGTGTAGTTTAGGTCTAGTGCAGACAGCATGGCACAGAACTGGTTTTGTCTAATTGCCAAAAGCTAGGTATGATGTTAGTAGAAAAATAGATGGCAATGCCATCTGTCAGCAACGAACTGACACGATCACAAAGCCACCTGACAAATTGGCATACACCTGCATACATCCAAGAACCCATTAAGTCGCTAAAACTTTATATTTGCATAAAAAATAGTCGAATAAGAATTTAAAATAAACAATAATACAGTGATGTGTGTATTTCTAAATAAAAATGGTTGTATAAACAAGAAGTTTCTGGATTATTTTTGTAGGAACTGCATGATTTGAAGCATACAATAAAAAAGATTGTGTTGTGTTTTTTTATCAAGAACATCATCAGTATGGATGTTAATTCCGTATGTTTTTTGGAAGATAAATCAAGACAAGTAATATGAGAAGCTAATGGCATAAATAAAACATCGAAACAATTTTTTTACCCTATGTTCCACAACTCCCAGCGTTCTTTTATGTTTTGAGTATAAAACAGATTAATAGGGAATCATCCTGAATTTTTTTGGTAGTTGTCACTCAACGGGTTAGTTATTAGGAAAAACATAATTAAATTAAGAGTTGGTGCCGCAGTATTTCAGTTATTAAAGGGGTTAGCGATCTAAATTATTGTACATTCTGCTAGAAGGATTGTATTGCACTTGTAGAAATGAAATAGACACTGGAGGATCTAGTCAGTGCTTATATGGCTCGACTCTTTACAGTTACTCTTGTGTTTGCGTATTATCTTATAATATATTAAAAAAATGCAAAAAATTAGGTAAAACGTGGTAGCAATACCAAAATTTTGGCTAAAATGTTAGTATTATTGTCAGAAATTGGGTCACAGCAGCAATGCAAGCAACTGTTCCATCAAAATTGCACCGCTTTTATGTCAGCAAGGGAAGTATACAACGCACTGATTTGAACCGAGGAAAAATGTAATAGCATGATGTGAACAATGTATTTTAATCGTCAATGTGATTGTGAGGAACGAAGATGTCACCTTGAAGTAAGTATTAATTCCCCAGCAGCGATGAAGCAATATTTCTTAAGAATTTTATTCCGCGATAGTTCTTCAGATGAATTACAATTCACAGGCGTCCACTACCACAGTTACAGTAACTTATTTGTATTTATTAGGTACGATCAAGGCTGCTCAGCACGAATGAAAGATGAGAAATGGAACAGATGCGGTTAGCCTGGCGTCCTGCCTGAAAATTTTCGCGTTTTCGTCTGGCAGCAATTTTGTAAATCCAAACAGATGCAGTCGTACACCTGGGCGTTGTTGATTTCAATGATCTGGAGAATGAGACTCCATGACTCCACAATTTGTTCTGCTAGCCCACCGAGTGCAATAACAGATTTATGTCACCTGCAGTAAACAAACAACCTGCTACCGAATGCACACAAAGCTTTTACAAGCGTGAAGGATTCCCAGACAATTACGACTCACTATGGCTTTAAGTCCCCAGTCAATGCACGATTCATTTTACACGCCATTAAAAGCGAGTACAAATAAAACATACCAAAGGTAAGCTGCGTTTATGTCGTAATGGTTTTGAACATCTGTATGATGTTTTCCATCTCGTAGCAGTTAAAACGAAACGGCTGCGTCAGTCCGTAATAAAGACGTAATGGTGTTCAAAAATAAAGATTCAAGACACGGTGGACAGGTAACAAAAGCACAAATTGCAATATACCACCGAAATGTTAAATAAATGTTTGTATACTGCGGTTATTACATGTGTTCTCCAATAAGCTACTGGCGTTTTTATGTCAACAACAAAACCTGGATGGATGTGTCTTAATAAATAACGAAACCTCGCAATCATCTCGGTTTCCATTTCATTCATCGTTTTTCTTTTCCGAGCCTCAATGACTCTCACGTTCAGTTGAGTAATTAGCGGGCCTTTTTAGATGAAAGGCGCTAAACGAAGTTAAATCGTGTAAAGTGATTTTTTTGTCTGCCTTGCAAATAGTTGGCATAGCTAGGCCAAGAGAAATCCAATGTGTAAGCTTACAAGGCGTCTCAAATACGTTTGCTAACACTGGATCAAGAAAATAATGAATCAAGCACCAATTCACTGACGTTCTAGATCTTTTCCCTCTTCACATTTCTTTCAAATAGTGAACTAGATATATTGTTTAAATATTAAACATGCCGCCCCCCGTTGAAACAGTGTTTCAATTTGCAAACGGCACGTTTAAATATTTCACCGCCATTGCGAATTGTGACTACGCGAACTCTGCCATCTTGACCTGAATGTACTGCTTCAACTCTTGCAAGTTTCCAGGAAGCTGGTGCACTTTGGTCTTGTCTTACCATAACAAGATCACCAGGCTGTAGAAACCACTTCTTCGGCTCTTGAAGATGTTGTAAGTATTCCGAGACCATCTGTCCCAAAAATGTTCCAACATTTGTTGCATTGATTGCCACTGCTTGAATCGGTTAATATTAACCTCAGTCAGTCTTTTTCGGAGATAAGAGCCACAGGAGTGAGACGTCTTGAGTTAACACAGCTTTCTATTTGAGTTAACAAAGTATACATCTCTTCAAAAGTCAATTTGGTTTCTGCAATGTTTCTCTTGATGTGTAATTTTGCAGGTTTAATATTAGCTTCCCATAAACCACCAAAATGAGGAGACCTCGGAGGTATAAAGTGCCACTGAATGAACTCAGTACTTGCAGCTTCTAGTATATCATTTTGGTGTAATTTGTTTTGAAAGTAGTGCCTTAACTCTTGCATTTCGTTGTTAGCTCCATGAAAAATGGKTGCGTTGTCACCTCATATATTCTCAAGATGTCCTCTTCTTGAAACAAACCGTCTCAGTGCTGCCATAAAATCATTTGTCGGTAATCCCAAAACTATTTCAAATGTATAGCCTTGATGCCCAAGCATACAAAAAGCGCTGTATAACTCTTCACAATAGCAGATTTTCTAAGCTTGTTAGCTTTAATCAGAATAGGACCACCTACATTTATAAATGGTCGAAATGTATTAAACCGACACAGCCTTCCTCTAAAACACTTGTAACATTGATGCATTACCTTTTTTACTAAATTTCCGCCATTAATGGACCATTATGTTTGCCGCAGCTGATTCAAAAGCGCTTGCGAACCCAGATTAAGTGTCTGTGTTCATATGTGACTATGTTTCTCAGATAAAATTATTTGATGTTGTTCACTAAAATTTAGGATGGAATTACGAGTTCTTCCGCCTACCCTTAAAAATCATTCTTCATCAAGAAACGGATTTAAACAAATTATCTTGCTCGATGATTTGATCTCCTTTTGTTGTGATAAGCAAATCACTTCTTCATTAAAATCTTCTAGCTGAGATCTTTTTATTAGTGCAGCTTTGGCCTACTGTAATTCCTCCACAGTTAACGGTCCGGTTATAGACCATACATTATCGTTAAATTTTGGCCTTTTGATAAATCTCAAGCAATAAGCTGTAAATTATAAAACTGCAGAAATAAACCGTAGTTGATTAATTGATTGATTGAACCAGCGTACGGTCAGCATTTCTGCCACTCCTGGATATACCGCCAGGCCGGCAGTCTATGCTGGGTTGGAGGGGTACATACTGATTGCTAGTAGTGTGACTGCCTAGCGCATGTTAATGACATATAGGGATTGGAGCGGCAAGGTTATATAGGTACATTCATTTTATTTGAATGTTTTCTTGGTGTTGCTGGCATCATTGGTCCATTTCAGAGTCACTGGTTTCTGGTATGTGGTATAATCTGAGGGATTCTTCGTTGATTTATTTCTTGTCTTTTGCCATTTCTATCCATTGTTCTTCATTCTATCCTGATTTCTGAATTATCCTTTCTATAGTTGTTTTCCATGTATAACACGGTCTACCTTTTTTTAGTTTGTCTCCGCTTAGCTCCCAGGCCTTTCTTAGTATGTGGTCTACTTCTCTCCTTTGGATATGTCCTCAGTATTTCATTACGTATATCTCTATTCTCTTTATGATCGTTCTGCCATCTAGGAGTTCTGCTGTTGATTTTTCCTCGTTTTCATTTATTGCCTTAGCTAGAAGTTGTACAATACCTTTTTCTGCCTTTCTCAAGCTTTTTCTATTTGCCTTTGTTGTTGCGGCATTTTTTACTCCATACATGACAGGCATAATGTTTGATGTATATTGAATCTTTATCAATTTCCAGTGTGGTTTATGTTTCTCTATAAATGGTAATATCGCCCTTGTTACGCCGTTTTGATTCTTTCTCTAACCGTCTCTCTGTGGCTAAGATGGCTGGTTATGTACGTACCTACGTAGGTTTCAGCTCTAGTTCGCTCTCTGGAATTTCTTGGACAGGCTGCTCACAAGGCCACAACTGCTCGCCCTGTGATATCCACTTTGGTCCTTTCCACCATGTGTAATCAGTTGCCTGGGAGAACATCCTCTTAATAGTATGTCACCTGGATTGTGTTTTGTATTGATCCATTTCCAGTTACCGCGATCAGTTGACTTCTGGATATCTACCACTCGATTCGAGACGAAGGTGGAACTGGAGTTTTCATCCATGTCAACGTAGACGCGCCGGAACTGAGGCAATCTAGGGCCTTCATCACTAGACCTACGCCTGCTCAGGAACGCAAATGGTTTTTAAGCCTGTGTGCCGGCTCAATAAATACCTATATAATATGGGTGTAGTGTAGAGTAGCACTTAGAGGGTCTGCTCAGAAGAGGAGGAAACGCCGATTCAGCTCGTTACTAACTGCGGACCGCTGGGAGACAAAAAGTTTGGAGAATTTGGGTCTCAATTATTGAGACTAAAGATCTTTATAGGTTACCTTGGAAAGAGATACTGCACTCCTTTGAAAAGGCAACACTCTTTTAATCTACGGTGCCGGGTCGCCCCGCAGAAGAATGGAATGAAGAGCCATGACTTTGGCATCATATGCTTAACCTATAACTATCAACGATTTAATGGCGTTTCCATAAAAATTACGGTCTCGGATTTTTCCCACTGTCTCATTTTTGTGGTCTTGAGACAGAATGAAGGTAAACGGAAGGTCATGGTAAGCAATCGAGCTGTTAGCAAAATCGCAACAGGTTTTGGGTCCATTGCTTTCATAAAATTGTAAAGTTAATGCGTCATGACAGACACAAAAAACGTAATCGAAATGTTCAACCTTTCAACAATGGTGACGTAGTTGATGATGCCGTTAAATCCATCAAAAAAGTTGAAGGAAGAAAAACAGGCGGTGCGTGACAGTAAAATGAATCAGTGACGCATTTGCATATCTTAAATTTTTTCATTACACTCCTAATTTGATTTTTACTGCGCTGGGATGGGTACAAATCATCGTATAATAAAATGTAGTTCTGAAATCAAGATACCTTAAACCATAAACTCTAAAATTTCATTAGTGCTTTATTTAAAATTTACATAGGTATTTAGTAATCTTATTCCATGCCAACCATTTTTTTCAGGAACGTACTGAAACTTTTGCAGCATTAATATCTGCCTATAGAGAAAAAGGTAACATGTAGCAGTATTTAAAAAATCATCAGATGGTAAACACGTCATTGGAAGGTTGAGTCTTAAACTGGATCAAAGCACTGCATCTAAAACCAAAACTTGTTTTTAGTCATAAATTTCTTAAATCAGTCAGGGCCGGCTAAGTGTATGGAACCCAATTATGACCTAGATTTAAGAAAGTACCTACAAATTTATGTCATAGTTAAAAACATGAAAACGTAAAACTGATAGACAGCACATCCAAAAAGTGACAACAGAATTTTTAGTCGTACAGTCAGTATTGCACACATTGTAGGAAAACATTCGTTGCCAAAGATGCGAAAGCAATGCACTGCTCTAAAAAAACATTTAGTTCTCATCACATTAGGAGCACTTTTCCAACGCCAGCCAACATAGACTTATTTTTGCATTTATGCGGAAGTGGGTCAAGCCGTGTAAAAAAGATCTAAACACTTGCGCTGCGCATTTTCACACAACATGAAGAAACGGGACGGTTTGCTTTACTCAGTTTTTACAAGTACACTTCGGTTCGCATAATGAAGTTGTTCGCTAGCCATTTACAGCACGAAACGTTGCACAATTTGTTGCTAAGTCTACACCGATTATTTGTTATTCGGCGAAAAATTTTTTGCCGCGAACCACCATCGCCCACAGCACATGCTAAAATATCAGTAAACACCACATTACTAAGTAACAATCGTCGTTTAACGACCTGCCACCAAACATTTCGCGAATTTCCTCAAATGAAAGCGCCCGTTGTCTGATTGGCTCACACGTGGGGTCTCGCATGCCACAACTGGTTGGGTTCCAGGCAAAGTTACCAACCGTATGTAATTATTGTACATATATGATACCTAATTTGAATAATATAATATCGCATTTGAAAACATTTTATAGTGAATGTACTAAGAAAGCCTAAGAGTTCCTTGCTGCTAAACTAAAATCTAAAATCTCCAAAGTGCAAAAAAAAAACCATTGTCAACAACTTATATTACAACTTCAACAACTACAACTACTCCTAACTACTACTAAAATGGTACTACTGTTTGTCGAATGTATACTTTTCCCGTTAGAATAAGGTTATATGGAATAGGTGACCCACCGTCCGGATTTAGCCCGGACAGGTTTGTATTTTTGTTTATGAGTCCGTATTTAATATGGCATCCAGATTTGTCCGGAATTTCAACATTTTGTTTGGACTTGTCCGGGTTTTTTTTGGGGTTTGGCTAAAAAAGTGTGCAAAATATGTGTACAACATGGTATTTTACTTTTTCATTGCTGTCAGTCTACTCGTGCTTCAAGCTTCATGGAGTCAGGCGTTGCTAACTTCATAGTTTCATCTGTCACATTAATGTCAGCCACAGACATCTATTATGTAGATGGCTATTTGTTAGGGCATGCGCGAGAAAATATTGTAACGACCCGTAAGTCGCCATATTGCTTGTTCGTAGGGCAGCGAGTCTGCGCAGTAACTCCCTGGTTTGACAAATGAATGGTGATTGGTGAGATGTGCGGCAGGTCCTGTTGTTTGTTGTGACGTCATGACGTTTCCGTATTTATAATCTTTATATCTTTATATCTGTCCGAGGATCATTTATCACAAAATCTTATTAGTATTATAGTAAATTCTAAGTATTTAGTTCTGTGGTGTCAGCGCGCAATTACGTAGCCGTCATAACCTAATGCCTGACCATTCCTTTTTACTCTTTACTTTATCCTATATTACAAATAGCACCATGGAGGCGTCCGGATTTTCTGGTTTCGAAAGTTGGTCACCTTATATATGGAGGGTCTTTTTGTGTAGAAATCAATCGCTTCAAAATGAGTACGACGTGCCATGACCATAAATTTACATTTCTTTTCTTCTCCCGCAAACCGTTCCAGTGCCATATTGACAATTATTTTTTTATTTCGAAATCGAAAATGTTCCATTAAGAACCGCTTTAGATATGAATTTATATAACATTCGCGAGGACATGTTTGCTTTCTTACCTGTACGAGTACTTGTTTGTCACGATTTACCCAAAATTTATAAGGAAACATTCAAACCTCAATAAAATGAATGGGCGTATCCAAGTTCGACCGTCACTGCTAAAATAATCCCTTGTTTCTAAAACTTAGGATAGCTGAGTTTCGAAATAATACCCGGGTAAACTTAATACTTTAATACAGATTATCGTGGCCCTTTTTCCTTCAACTCTTTTCTAAATGAAATGGATAGCCAAGACGTTTGAACCGTGTTTAATAGGCAGTAGACCAACAACAACAAAACTTTACAGCGAACTAATAACAAGAATGTAAGTAGAACTGTCAAAGAAGAAGAGGAATAGCATATAGAAAGTTAACAACAAACGAAAGGAGCAGACTTTTGTTAAATTATAAATTGTTCAATAAAACTGTGTGTGACCCCCGTTTTCATGTAGGTACACAAAGATTAACTATACGGAGAAAATTGAACTTCACCCTATCCATCATTTCTGGATCTAATCGTAAAATATTTACTGAATTTTGTATTCGCCCCAACAATTTTTCTTCGGTGTTTATTAGTTTAGAATATACCCTCTCTTTAAATGTTACCCATAAAAAATAATCCACGGGCATCAGATCTGGTGAGCGAGGTGGGTAATGTACAGGAGCATTATTTCCTCTGAAATTTTTTTTAATATGAGTTACTTTCGTTCGAGAATTCGTGGTTTCTGGGTGGAATTTCAGTGCTTTGATTCAACTGATTTACCACTACCATCATACGTTTTCTTTTGTGCGTTAAATGAGTAAAAGAATGAATATGGCAGCGACGTATTAATTAAATAAATAACTTTGTCGGTCATTTTCACTTCTTCTAAAAGATGTACCCCTCAGGTTGAGAAACGCTGCTTTACGCAACAAATGCAGCAGTTTTAACATACATGGAGTCATAAATCCTCTTTGGTACGGCGCTTCATAATTTATTTGTACGATATGATAATATTTAGTTTGTTACAGGATAATTAGCAACGTTGGGTTGGCAACACTGGTCCCATGGCGGACTGCGTACCCCCTGATTGATGTTAAGAGCTCCAGTAATTACACGTATGGTATTGCAACTGACGCTAGCTACTGTTCTTGGGAACAATTATAAACCGCACAGGTCCAACACAATACCACCAAAGAATGTTTAATAGCTCGTAAATCGGTTAACGTGGCTTGTAATAACTGTGCCTCACCCTCATCATTCGCTTGCGGTCTACCATATTAGTTGCCGCGGTTTAAAGTCTCCATTCCTGGTTCCTCACATAAAAAACAGCATGTTATGGCACACTAAGTAGGTTCCAAAAACCCTACATAATCGAAAAGTTTTACAAGAATTTTCTTCAAAGTGGCGGCCCTATACAGCACGTGTGCGTTTTACACACGTGTCAGAGGTTTGTCTTGCAGCCACGTCTGTCTTTATTTAATTGAAGCCGCAAATAGACCAGGTCCCTTGAACTTTCTGACTAGGTGCATCGTATCTACGTCACTTTAGAAATATTTCCGGACGAGCTGATCGCATTTCTGTTAGATGATTTGCAAAAATTCGATAACAAATGTTGTGCTATTATATCCTTACAATAAAAAGGTACCAGTTTCCAACCTCTTTGGATACACAGAAAGCCGAGGGGGTAACCACTGGCAGAAATAGTGTTCATTACCTACATTAGATTTCAATWGATTTTATTGAATTTCGTCGCATTTCACCCAAATTACAAAAATAGCTTCTGATTTCATCGATTTTCAAGTGATTTCAAGTTGATTTTAATGGATTTAATTTCATTATCGTAGGATTTCAGCAGATTTCATGCGGATTTCAAATAAATTTTGCAGGGATTTTAAAACAAACAACTTACTTAATGTATTCAGAAGGTGCAGACATAACATAAAACGAACAAAAAATATATTTTAACCATTTTGCTACAGCAAGGTGAGTAATAAAATGTATATACAATATTAGACAATAAAAATGCCAAACAAAAAAATTCATTGAAGAAAAGCAGATCTATCTTTTTATTTAGTAAACATGATAAACTAGCAATACTAAACATTCAAAGCAAATAACGCAATTTTGTTGGACATTCTCAGGTATTTGTAAGCCATTACAGTTCTAAATAGGTTTAGAAATKGTATACTACTTATAAGCACGAATGTCTATATAGCCATGCGTACTTGAGGATTAATTCTTCCTTTATCCCATTCGTAAAATGTGCAGACAACATCTATAGGCTTTGCATTTGGATCCACAATAGCAAAAGCTTTTGTGAACACTCCTTTGAATTTTTCTCTGTTAAATAGGAAGAAATAAGAAGAAAACCCAAGAAATCTGTCTCTATTTCATTTTTGAATAAACAAACACCATTCCCCAAATTGAAATTTCGTCACATGTTCTGTATGCCTGGGTTCTAACCATTTCCAGCGCATCTCTTTTTTCTAATTTTTGTTCAGCGAATGCGGCCGAGCAAAGGAAACCACTTTATCCACACTTAATGCAATGCTAAGTATTCCGTAAAATTTTTTCGTGTACTTCCAACCGATATATAATCTTTCGAAGCGATTTCGGAAATAAGTTCGTGAACTGATGCTGCTGGTTCGAGGTCGGCAAGAATGGCTCATATCATCTTTCATTGGCATGGCGCTATTGACTTAATCGACCGATGAAGTCGAACGAGTGATCAGGAGTTTTATACAGAGTTTCTATAAATGATTCATGCAACGCGGATGGCGTTGATTTCTGAATTCTTTGTGCCGCCTTTTTATAACTGCTGCCAAGCTACAATATGCATGGCGATCACTGACTAACTACGATGGTACTGAAGATTGCAGATCAAGTTACAGTCAAGAAATTGATGGCTTTATAAAAATTTTCCAACAATTTACTGTTCTATTTTTCTTTCAAAGGTAATAAATAACAATAATTATTGATATAGTAGGCTTGAGGTAACCTCTACAGTCTTCACCCTTCCACTGTGGAAACTTGGTGTAGTGAAGCTAACGTTACTACCACTTAGTTTGTGAATTTTACCATTGCGGCAGGCTAAAAACATCTTTCAATCTATCATAGTACAATTATTTAATAGGCTTATTGTAGCCACAACCTCACAAATACGATACATAACCTAAAAGTTATATGAAACCTAGGCACCGCACAGCTCCGAAATGTGAGCTTCTGCAACCTTAAAGTTGATTACTGCACAAAACACTATAGAATATGTTGAAAATACAAACTCCCACACGTTTTCTCATATTAAAATATATCAAATAATTTAACAATCGACAGATGACAAGCATACGTTAAAGCAATTGTTGTGTTCACCTTCCGGAGAGGCGGCAAACCGATTTAATCGATAATTTCCATAAGCGCTCTGGATGCATTAATCATTTATAGAAACCCTGTATTAATCTTTAAACTTATAATTTGTAATTTGATGCAGTTTACGAAGATTTGCAATTTTGTCATTATTTTCTGAAATTTGTATTTCTAAAAATTGTAAAGATGTAGTGTATTGAACTATAGATTTGAGTGATTAATTCACTCAACGATATTATTACTTATTCTTAGTGTATTTATTTGTAGGTTCTGGCTCCTGTTTTTATTAAATCAAAGACACTTTTATCTATAAATATGACGTTTCGACCTATAATTTAGGTCTTTATCGAATATTTTTATTTTATAGATTGACAAACTAGTATGAAATTAATATGACATTTACAATTTTGATATTAATATAAAAGGAACAAACTCAAAGGTACATTTTATATTAATGTCACTAAGAATAATTAATACGAAAGGACTCCGCAAAATTAACATCAATATCTATATTAAGAAAAAGGGTCTACAAGTGTGAATCTATTTAACAAGAAAAGGTCAACAACTACCATCATGAATACCTCATACTTCGACAAAGTAAGAAAAACCTATGGAACCGAAGCTTATTGCAGAATAAAGAAATACCACAAACTAAAAATCAAGGAAAACAACCTCATCGACAGAAGAATATTTCTACTAAAATGTAAACAATACGACGTCCAACCTAAATTTCTACACCTAAATATAGAACACCTAATTTTCAATTATAAGTACCTAAGAGATAAATTCCAACGCTACACAAATACATTCATCAATACCATAATCAATTTACTAATAACAGACACCATCTTCCAATTATAAAACAACACAAAAGAACTAAATTACATAACAAACATCCTTCAAACTACAATAAACATAAATGAACTAGACACATTATTCAAAACCCAAAAATACAGACTACAAAAGCACTTTAATAACATAAAATAAAGAAATATAAAAAAATAAATAAAATTATAAGCCAAAAAGAGAAACTAAACAATAATAGTCATCCTAAAAATGATACTAGTAAATGGATCAAAAACATATCGAACACAATGATCCCTTATGACATTATACAAACACTATCACTAGGACATAAACATACAATCCCTACTACACAAACTTATCAAATTCCAATACACAACATTATAGCTAATGTAGAAAACCAAATACAACAGCTCCCGACAGAACAAACTAATACAATACGCAACAAACTAACGTACACATTTACAACTTTCAAAAACAAAATAAAACATAAGACTAAAACAATAAATAATATAATGAAAAAACCAAAACTTTCATAAAAAGCAACCCACAAATCACTATATTAAAACCTGATAAGTTTAGCATGACCACATAATGATTTTTTTAGATGTAATTTCTCTCTATACCCATACCAATAACATTAATAGAACCCATTATCGCAAAAAATTGGCAAAATCTAGAAATATATACAAATATCCCAAAAAAAGGAATTTATAAAAGCATTAAATTTTACATTATTTTCAAATTATTTTCAGTTTAATAACAACTTTTATAAACAGATAGATTGAGTAGCAATGGGATCACCCATCTCAAGCAATATAGCACAATTAATAATGGAAGATTTAGAAATAACAATAACAAACAAAATAAATTATATAAAACTATATACAAGATATGTAGATGATCTATTCTTAATAATACCAAAAGACAAAGTAAATGAAATTTTAAATTTGTTTAATAGTTATCATCCAAAATTACAGTTTACCATAGAGACAGAGAAGAAAAACACAATTAACTATCTAGACCTTACATTAATTAAAAAGGATAACAAAATTCTCACAATATGGTATTCAAAACCAACTGCATCGGGAAGACTACTAAATTACCACTCTAACCACCCCTACGGACGAAAAATAGCTATCCTAAACAACACTATACAACGAATAATAAAATTAACTAGTCCAGAACTTTACACAATATTACTAAAATACTAAAAAATGACAACTACCCAACTAAATTAATACGTAACTATAAAACAACAAACAGAAAAACTATACAATAGTATTCAATACGAAAAATAAGAAAAAAAAACACAAATATAATATACTTAAMATTACCATATATACMACCCCTTACTAAAAAAATAAAAAACCTACTAAAAGCACATGATTTCCAAATTAACACGATTAAACAATTCTACACACCGTTAAAAACAAAAACACCAAAAGAACAAGAACACACAATATGCAGTATAAAAAGTAAACGATGTAACAAACAATATATAGGACAAATAGGACAATACTTAAAAAAACAGAACAACAGATTACAACAACATAAAAATAATAACAACTACACAGATTTAAAAAAAAACATCAAGAACAAACTGACCACACTTTTGACTTTGATAATACCAAATTATTACTACAGAACAACACAAACGTAAAAAACAATTTTTGGAAATGATACATGTACAAAAAACCCTAAATACATGTGTAAACGACAGGAGTGACATACAAGGACTAAGTAATACATACAAAACTATCATTTAAACACACACTCTCACCATCACATTTGCTATCCACTTATATACACAATAATAGCAAAGGAACAAACTCAAAGGTACATTTTATATTAATATCAAAATTGTAAATGTCATATTAATTTCATACTAGTTTGTCAATCTATAAAATAAAAATATTCGATAAAGATCTAAATTATAGGTCGAAACGTCATATTTACAGATAAAAGTGTCTTTAATTTAATAAAAACAGGAGCCAGAACCTACAAATAAATACAATAAGAAAAATTAACACAAAAGGACTCCACAAAATTAACATCAATATCGATATTATTACTACACCCGGATATACCGCCGAATCGGCTACTTTTACTCTGGGTTGTAGAATTATACGCTTGATTGCTAGTACTACATTTGCCTAGTTCATGTGAAGGGTGACTAGTGATTCGAACAGACAACAACGAAAGTGAAAAAGACCGTCACAAAAAACTACCAGTGTTGTAATGTTCTGAAAGTTCAGGTATAAAGGGAAATAGCTTCAAGTACTTCACCTTTAGTTACTGGAGTCCCGAAAAGAGAAGTTCCTTATTTTAAGTGGATTAAAAAAAAAATAGTGCACGAAAATTAAACTGTCTGATCTTGAAAGAGTGGAATATTTCAGTTCTAAACTTTTTGGTTTGTCTTTAAATGTATATAAACATTTATCACCAGCGCATTGAGCTGAAATCTGAATAGGGCTTTGGTGATATAGGTGGAATCACGTTTGAACAGCGCTCAAAGGGTCCCGGGTTCGATTCAGGGTCAAAGCTGATACTACTTTTTCAGAAACATATTGGCCTGATAACTCAAATTAACTAGTTCTTATAATCATTGCATTTGTTCTAATGGTGGTTACATTTTACATAAAATTTACTCAAACTGCTCAGAAGAATAAGATTTGATGTTCTCTGATCAAATGGAGGAGTAGCATGTTGAGAGTAGGTGTGCACCTACTACAAATTCGAAGAGTTGTATAACTATACATCGACCAGCTCAGGATAAATGGAAAGTAACGATTAACTAGCATTTGCGATTATGGTTTACGAGTTAATGCACCAGGCATAAAATTATGAGATATATGTGGCACCTGATGTTATCCGCATAAAAGTAGCACTTGTTAATATTGTATTATGTGTAGGCAAATAAAACTTTAACATAAACAAATTTTATTACTTATTTGAGATAAACATTCAAAGAGTATTTCTTCAATATTATCCTTGGTCTTTTATAAAACAACCGTGGATGATTAGCTCTAAAAAATAACGATCCTGCAACGTCACCGCCTAAAAATGACAACCGACTTTTCCTAGTTTTCTCCGTGTGGTTCGTTGCACCTCGCCCACTACCTACGCGAAAAGCTCTGTAAATTAAATTGAATTGACGTGTTGTGTGTACAGCGTATGATGCGGGTCCGTTCATTGTACTCACCCACTACTACGACGCGTCGTGTAGGTAACGCCTACCCGCTGAAACGGGTTACTAGTATCTAGTATTCAGTTTCAGTAACGCTACTGCACAGCAATATTGCTGCCTGAGAATTGCAGCGCTGATTTAGCTGTTGTTCCTTCTTCGCGTTCCTTCGAACCTTTTTCAAATTCCAGTGCCGCCAGAGCACTTATGTAATAAAAGTAAAACTGGAATTTCCGACCACATCGTATACGTAACATCGATCTTTGCAAATAAAACATTCAATATCTGTTACATACATTGGTGTCCTTGTTAACTACCTGTAATAGTTTAAGTATGGTGTAATTTACCAGCCAGATACTCCCATCGGAAACACGAAAAGTTTTTATACACGTGTCTCTTTCAGATTTTTAGGTCGGTTAGAGTTGGATACTCGGAAGTAGATCTTCCCTGACCTGTATTGTTCAATTTCACTTAGTTCTTGTAATTGATCGCCCTACGCAGAGTTGCCAAAATAGACCGAGGTTGTAAGTACCCCTTCGGTAAAAACAATAACTCGGTGGCTAATCGTATTCTAGTTCAATAAAAGAAAAATTAACAGTTAGGAGATGCTTTTGTTTTCGTTCCATCGCTGAATCGGGTTAGCCCGTTTGTATGTCCTAGATAATGATTGGTCTAAATGGCAACTCTGGGAGCAGGTCACGAATTTACTAAATGGGAACAAATTTCCCTTCTAGGGAAACCAATCCAACAGCGCAGTTTCAAATGACTGACACATGTCGTAAAGTTGACCAGTGGCGTGTTATTACCAGTGGAGAATTGAAAATGATGATCATCTCCGCAATGATTTCATCAGAATCTTTTGTAAGCAATCATTATCTCATGGAGCATTTAACACCAAATTTCTCTTATATTAGCTTGACAAAAGAGTGAACTACACTTTTCTACTAATTCCACCCTTCCTAACCAAATGCGCCCCTGAGCTGCTTACACCCGCTACCTGGAAATAATAACTGTCCGAGCTATTGAAATATATTTCGTTTTCCCTGAACTACACCTGATCAATTAGCTAACCGGAACTCCTTTTAACTTGTGTTGTTTGATCTTTCTGAACCGATAATTCATTACTCGCGGGGAAAATGACGGTTCAGCCCTATTCAGACATAAGTTCTAAAGTTATAGACGATGGATTCGTGGTATAATAGAGTAGCCCTCGGAAAAAGTGTGAATGAAACTGAAGCAAACAAAAACGTCTTCAGGTTTAAAACGGATAACAAACACAACACGCAAGGGGGAAGTACTGCTAAAAGTAGCCGATTCAGGGGTACATCTGGGTGTAGTAATAATACCGTTCAATGAATTAATCAATCAAATCAACAGTGCAATAAACTACATCTTTACAAATTTCAGAAAATAATGACAAAATATTTAAATTGCAAATCTACACAAAGTTTAAGGACTAATATAAAGTTACTACGAAACACTAAATATTACCCTAATTAATTTGCCTCGGTGTTTAAATCGCTACTAACAGACACTCGAGCTCTTTGAGTTTAATCAATGTATTCTTTTCTAGTTTCCTCATTTCTAACTACTGCGTTACGAAAGTACACACTGACGACGGTTTGTCTAGGTATTATTTTGATTCCATATCGTCGTAACAACCTACCTACTAACGAAAGACTATGAATCTTCAAAAGGTCTTCCCACTAATCAGTATTCAAAGCGGTTTACAGTTTTATTAGTTCTTCGTAAACTATGTATAGTATTTTGTTTCTGCTAGTGATCTAGCACCAAGCAAGTATATGCTTATGATCTGGTTTACATAATCTTCGTTGAATGAACTGCTTGTTTGGTCATTTTGATATAGTCTTTACGAGAGATCAGCAATACATTATTTTCCGAGATGATTATATCACCTACTTTGTAGAAAAAAAAGCATTTTGGTTATAATTTTGGTAAAACTACAAGGGATTTACAAGTTATTGCCGTTCTAGTTCAGAAACGAAACTTTCATAAATTTGTTAGGAGGCTTATCCTAAACAGGCACTTGACTGTAGGTTAATTGTTTATTGTTTATTGTTAGATGCTTGAAACCCGAGAATGTAAAGTAAAAATGTGAAGTCTGTTGAAAATGTAGATTCGCGTATTCGTTTTGATGTAGTTCAGATAAATTTTTTAAGTTCTTTGGCAATCACGTTAGTTTTATCGCGACTGTTTTATTTTCATACCTACGGAACTTACTCAAAACTGAATCACGTATTCGTCAATTAAATCATTTCTAAATGACAGCGTGCGATTTCGACCAATACTTTTGTGAAACGACATAAGTTAAAACGTTATTTCAAAGTCATGAACCTCTTTTCAATTGGCAACAGAAGCGTTATATTGTATTAAAACAGAACCCAGACTATCCCAACTTATGTCTACGATCACTTGCAATTATAAATAAAGGTTTTTAAATTTCTTAATAACTTCTGTAAGATTGCCGTACAAATCACGTAGATCATTTCTCTCTTTTTTTCTAATTATTGCCTACTTTCTCAGCTTGAGTTTGAACACTAGCTATGTGGATCGGCCAGTGTGGATAAAGTTGGAATCTATTGTGTTACATAGTTAATTAGCTTTGGAAAGCTTTGAGCTGCGTTAATCCATTTAGAACTATCTACGTAACTGTGTATACTATATTTGTACTATCTGTACCATCTGTGAAGCCAGTACGAAAACGTACAATAAGAAGTGCAAAAAGGGCTTGGCAGATGGAAAACGCCAGCATTTACGAGCATTCTGTCGCCATGGTTGGAACGTATCCAACGTGTAGTTTCGTTGTAGTTTGCATTTGTGGAAAATATAAAGGCATACTCAATCCTTAATAGTTTATTCTTTTAAGAATCTTAAAGATTATTGCAGGCATGTGTCCTATTAACAGTGTTCAACTTGTTTTGAAACCTTACAGGTGCAGATGGCAATGCAACAACTAATTGGGTATTATCACTTTTTTTGAAAATTACGTAAAATGAATCTTGAAGTGCATATATATCGTACGCCGTGTTGGAAAAAAAACAAAAAAAATATTTGTAGGTAGAGAATTTCAGGTCTGAAATTCGAATCTTAGAAGTCACCGCCAAAACGCTTCTATTCAAGGTTATTCAACTCGTGACGTCAAGTGTCATGTAAACATTACCGAGGAGCGTGCTGTTTAATGGTGTAGTATCATTCTTGTATTGGAAAAGCTTTTGTGTGGTGTTTATTGAAAGGACGGTGTAAGAGGTCGCACCAAAAAGTGATTTGTGTAGTTTTACAAGCATCTATTATGTATGGAAAACAAAACAAGTGTTGTTTTGTACATGGTTATAAAAGTACTTCACTCAGTACAGCTAACAAAATTTTTGTAACCTTTCCTCGAGATTATCAACGTATGAAAAAGTTATTTAAGGCCTCTAGGCCCTGTTTTTCTGTTGTGAAGATCATCTTAATTCTTACAGTAAGTTTTATTAGACTCTTTGGGGTTATAAGTGTTTACCATTCAGTTTCCATTTTGTTATAGCTTGAAGAGGATATGAAAAATTATATGCGTTTTAAGTGGATAGAGGGAAATGTTATAAAAAAGAACGACGTTGTTACCCATATATTCGACTGTTAGCCAGACCGGAAACGAGCCGCAAGAGCCCAGAAAATAAATGGCAATTTATATTTATTCTGACCTCTAAAATAAATGTCAAGTTTAGAGTACGTTTTTGATTCTTACATTTTTATGTTTACAAATAGTATGTTTCCAACAACCCACTGTGATCAAATTATCAATGCTACGTTAATTTGATAAAAAGTTCACTTATGCTGTTGCTTTTGCTTTTACGTTCCTCATCTCCGCCGCGTTCAACCGCTCATCGCTGTACACAAATTCCATAACAATGAACATGCCTTCAGAAGTCATAATCATAAATATTTCACTTTTCCTTGGCGTATTTTAATTCGCTTGTCACAAAATGAATGCAAACAACAAACTGATAAATTGACGGGCTGAGGCTCACGCGTGGTGCGCTGACTCCAGATGTAAACAAGCGGTCATTTACAAGACACCTGACGTCACGGCCAATATGTTCGCGTTTTGGCGGTCCCTTTAAATATTCACATTTTTAATATTCAAAATACACAATTTATAAGCTGTCACAGATGTTTTGTGGATTAGATGCTACCTATTAATATGCAATTTAATAAAATATAAATACATGGCAAATACCCAATTATTGTAGGGGGTTAAAGCAGTGCAGTGATACAGCACAAGTGACACCCATTTGGACAATTTTTAACAAAACGTTTGAGTTTGTTACAATGTAGATTTCGCGAAGGATTACAAATGAGTTAACAGCGTTATCCAGACTATCGCCGCTTCGCAATTATTGCAGACTAGAGAAGCATTTTCGAATAAGCCTTTTTTTCGCCAACCAGGAAGCGCCGTTTCCAACACTTTCTTTGTGGGGGCATCCCGCGTCAGGTTGAGCTGGGTTACCCAGAACTGTCACGTTTGTAACGCCAGCGGAAATTTCTACAGGTGGAGTCACGCTATATCCAGATCCGGCCCTGGATAATACGAGATTTAGAGAACAATGAGGTGAATAATTAGGATTATACGGTTCATCATAATAGCAGTACGGTTTAACACAGTTACGGTGGCCCGTGCGGGTTTTTACGCACGAATGTAACGGGGAAAAATTACTGTTGGATCTAAAAAAAGGACATTTTTTTTCTCTAGAATCGTTCGAGCGTCAGCAGGATCAATTTTCCTTAAATGGATTATCACTTAGGCTGGAAGCCTACGCTTCTAAATATGTTCGTTGTACCTACACGCATTCGCCTACGGGATCTAAATTTTCTGTAGTTTCAATAGTTTCTATTCATTATGCATCTTTAGGAAGCGTACCCTCCAGCGGTTTTAGCACCATGTGTACCGCACCTACACGACCTCAGTTTGCCAAGAGACATCATTTTTCGTGTGTCATGTGGACACAGACATTACTGATCCTCCGATAAGCATGGACACAGCATGCGCGCTTTTCAGTTTCAAGCGGCCAGACTGCTATTTGCGGTTCTTTGCTAGTACTTTTCCAGTGCTTTTAGTATCTCCTACTGTATCAAATCCGTTGTTTTACCGCATCACGTGATATGAGGCACCTGTACACGACACCGTCACTTTATAAACCAAGGTTTAGGTCAGTTCTAGCGAAGGAATATTCTTACGCTTAGTCACGTTATAATTGAGCTCGAAACAGAATCCGTAGATCCATTCATAAGGTGTTCTCAGCGCAAAAAGTATCATTGACGTAACTAAAGAGCGGCAGTGGCGGGATGTTACACAAAGAAATGCCTTCAAAGGTATGGAGGTTTCCGAAATAGTTTTTAGTACGAATACAATTCTTATGACGTGTAAGTACAAAAGTATAGTATATCAAGAAAAAGAAAGTAACCACACAAGCCAATGGCCGAAATCTAGATAACTACTTGCTATTCCACTTAACCCGTAATAGTACAAAGTAAAATTATATTATTATTAGTATACTTAAAATGAGAATCCAGTTTTAACCAATTTACTTCTTTAATTTTTGGTGATAGATGATCTTCTGAACTGTGCCTTCAAGTAGAGAAATAATACAGAACATTTATCCACGTTAAGCTTAAAGTAATGCTTCAAAGAAGAATCATTAACAGCTTTAAGATCAGAATTTAAGTGGTTACACACATGTTACCTCGCTCAAACGGAGGGACATGAGGTATACATTAAATACAGTAAATGGCCCAAGACGGATCCCTGGGGATCGCAGGATCCCGTGTGACCTGTATATGACTCAGAAATGTGATATGTAACCTCCTGGGATTTACACTTCAAATAACAACAACCGCAATGAGGTGGAATCTGAAGCAACGAAAGAACCAAAGCCACAATATCCCTCATCTCTAGCTCTAGTTACATTGTCTAACGGACAAGAACGAAATGTCGTGGTGCTGTAACCCTTCCTCAAACCCGATTGATGAGCTGATAGCTAATATTTTTAATGTTAACATTGTGATAAATTTGTAAGTTTATAATTTTGGGCAGTGGAACAACAATAAATCTTTTCAAAGAGCCAGAAAATAATCTGTCTCTAAACATATATTTACAATATGTATGACATATTCAGGCATGATATAGTTTCAACATCTTAGCATTAACTCCGCTAATCCCTGTGACATGAGGTGTAATGTTCAAAATATTGCTGTTTATGTTTTTAATGGTAGGAAGCTGGACACTTAAAGAATATCCTTAATTATTAACGTCTGTTGATCTCATCAAGATTCTGTCAATGAGCTGAAATGTCTGAATTCTTATTAGGTTGGACATTGAATTACTTCATGGTTTTCCAAAGTAATTTAAAATCTACGTAAAGCAGCATCCTCCAGATCCATCATGTGTTTAATATAATCAGTCAACCACGGAGCATATTTTCTGATTATCCATAAGGAGTGTGCTCTTCAAATAGTCACAGCCTGTTTTCATTTACTATACGATCTGGAGAATATTTTTATATATAACATCTGCTTTCTCACATCTTCTTTAGTTATTTTAGCATCCAAGAGTGTTCTCTTAAACATTTCTGCGTAAGTAACAGTCCACTTTAATTTTTGGTCCAAATATTATATTCTCTCTTTATTTTTGTCCTCCATTTCTTTGAATAATCTTCTTAGCATCCGTCATAATCTCACTTGTCTCACAGCTACCGATACTGCAAATTACCGGTCCATCATCAGTATTTTTTACCGGTTTTCCTTAACAAATGATAAAGTATTCCGCATCTAATACAAATATCACCCCCTTTTTTGTGGTTTTGGAGTGACAATACCCAAATTTATACTTACTGGCGTCAATGACACTACCATCACCGTCGGCCATAATGCGAAATGCCGTATAAGTAGTCCACCCAGACGTGACGTCACAATACACTATTTTCATGTGACAAAAATCTGCGCACTGGTTTTAGTGCGTGAAAAGTTCGATAATAAAAGAGTGCTTTTTTATAAATACAGAAAAAAATTAGTGTTTGCAACTACCTCTACACTTTAGCTGTAAGGACCATCTAACAGTATATTAGATATTTAAAACCATCTCTACTTTGCTCTTGACATATGTTTAATGTTTACATTTCTTCAACACAGAATACACTTTTCATTCTTCAGATTCAGTCGAAAGAGAATGTGGAAAATGGCTGCTAAACAAAAATGAGTTTCATTCATAATAGGTTAACCAATCTAATTATACTGTTATAGAGTACAAAAAAGCCAACAATTTTGTATTATTATTATTCTATTACAACCTGCAAACGGTTCGCACGCGCAGCATTGAAAGCGTAAAAGTTACTAGAGAATAATTAATGTAAGAACGTAAGCTTTGGCGGCCAGAGTTAGTTTGAAATTTTATTCTTTTTGGGTTAGACCTCGTCTAATTTTGGAATAAGGTCGACGTTTAGTTCGCACTTGTAAGGGGCATCCTCAGGATAGGAATAAGGAGGAAAGAGAAGGAAAACCATAAATAATGTTGTACCTGCGTTAAGAGGGGGGTAGGGAGGCTTGGACGGCATGGGTGGGAGATTGTGAAAGTGGGGATAGCCGTTGGGTGATTGGGTACCAAATAATGGAGAGATGATAACCATCTTCGCGATTTAGATTATTCGAATGTTTGGAAATTCCTATGGCTTCTCGAAATCTTCGGGTTATGAAAAAGGGGACTCGCTAGAAATGACACACTGTCAGACAAAATGATGTGACTGGTTTCATGCTGATGTTCGGCTACTGTTGTGTGGATGAAGAAACCTGATTTTATGCAGCGTTTATGTTCATTAAGCCTGATTTTAATGGATCTACCTGTTTCGCCGATATATACGGCACCGCACGAACAAGAGATGCCTCTAGCAGGTTGATTATGTCCTTTGGAGATGGAACGATGAAAAAATATGTGATATTTTCGAAGAGGTGGAAGATAAGGGTTGTTTCTTAAGAATTTTGCCAATTCTGTCTGTGACACCTTGAACATAGGGAAGTAAAGCAGTCGATCTGTAATTTAGGGGTTCGAGTTTGGATTTGAGGTAAAAATTGGGTATTATCACTTTTTTTAAAGTTACGTAAAATAAATCTTGAAGTGCATATATATCGTACGCCATGTTAAAAAAAAAACAAAAAAATATTTGTAGGTAGAGAATTTTAGGTTTGAAATTCGAATCTTAGAAGTCACCGCCAAAACGCTTCTATCCTATGTTATTCAACTCGTGACGTCAAGTATCATGTAAACATTACCGAGGAGCGTGCTGTTTAATGGTGTAGTATCATTCTTGTATTGGAAAAGCGTTTATGTGGTGTTTATTGAAAGGATGGTGTAAGAGGTAGCACCAAAAAGTGATTTTCGTAGCTTTACAAGCATCTATTGTATATGGAAAACAAAGCAAGTGTTGTTTTGTACATGGTTATAAATGTACTTCAGTCAGTACAGCTAACAAAATTTTTGTAACCGTTCTTCGAGATTATCAACGTACGAAAGAGTTGTTTAAGGCCCCTAGACGTGATATGCCGAAATCGCAAAGTTTGTTTTTCTGTTGTGTAAGTGTGTAAGTTTTATTATTCTTTTTGGGGTTATAAGTGTTTACCATTCAGTTTCCATTTTGTTATAGCTTGAAGAGGATATAAAAAATTATATGCGTTTTAAGTTGATAGAGGGAAATGTTATAATAAAGAACGACGTTGTTCCCTGTATATTCGACTATTAGCCATACCGGAAACGGGTCGCAAGAGCCCCGAAAATAAATGGCAATTTATATTTATTCTGACCTCTAAAATAAGTGTCAAGTTTAGGGTACATTTTTGATTCTTACATTTTTATGTTTACAAATAGCATATTTCCAACAACCCACTGTGATCAAATTATCAATGCTACGTTAATTTGATAAAAAGTTCACTTATGCTGTTGCTTGTTGCTTTTACGTTCCTCACTCCGCCGCGTTGAACCGCTCGTCGCAGTACACAAATTCCATAAGAATGAACATGCCTTCAGAAGTCATAACTCATAAGTATTTCACTTTTTCTTGGCGTATTTTAATTCGCTTGTCACAAAATGAACGCAAATAACAAACTGATAAATTGACGGGCTGAGGCTGACGCGTGACGCACTGACCCCAGATGTAAACAAGCGGCCATTTACAAGACACCTGACGTCACGGCCAATATGTTCGCGTTTTGGCGGTCCCTTTAAATATTCAAATTTTTAATATTAAAAATACACCTTACGATCCATGTTTTCGAATTTATAAGCTGTCACAGCTGTTTTGTGGATTAGATGCTACCTATTAATATGCAATTTAATAAAATATAAATACATGGCAAATACCCAATTGGCTAGACTGATGCGTAAGGGTTGCAATTCACTTCGTAGTTTGCTCGATTCGGAAACTGATAGAGTACGGTTAACAAGAGAATTCAAGACAGAACGTTTTTGTGATGTATGGTGATGAGACGCATGTAAGTGCCGATCAGTGTGGGTGACTTTGCGATACAAAGAGTGGCCAAACAACCATCTGGTAGACGAGTGATAAAAGGACATCTAGAAATGGGAGAGAGCTATTGCTTTGGATTTTATCGTGAATTTTATATCAGAACGTTGGGAATTAAGATGATCTAAGAAGGTTGTTAGGGTGTCGGAACCGTGAGGCCATAGAATGAAAGGGTCGTCGACATAAGGAAGCCAGATTTCAGGTTTCAGGTCTGATGGATCTAAAGCTATCTGTTCAAAGGCTTCCATGAATATGTTTGCTACTATTGGTGATAATGGGGAACCTATAGGGGTACCAGAAATTTGTCGGTAGAATTGACCATCAAATGTGAAATACCTTGAAGTGAAACATCTTCCTACCAAGTCTGCGAATATATCAGGCTGATTGTCCCGAGATAATAAATGACGGACGAACGTCGAAGATTCTGGAAATGGAACTTTTGTTTTGGGTCCAACGTGAGTACCGATAGAATATTTAGAAAGTATTTGGAGTTGAGAACATGTGAAGATGTTTTCCCGTATAGTCCTAAAAACTTGGCGATGTTATAAGTGGGTGAGTCGATAATGCTAACAATGGGCGTAAGTGGAATTTCTTTTTTTTTAATTTTGGGAAGACCATATAGACGAGAGGGTTTCGATTCCTTTGAACCTAGCTTTTTCCTGATATCTTGAGGTACTGTTGGATTCTTAAGCGTCGAATTAAGTTCTTTTTCTGTTCTTGTTTTTGGGTCATAAGAAATGGGAGTGTGTGTCCCATGTTGCAGAAGATTGTTGACTTTATCCACAAAATCGGAAGTATTAAGGACTACAGTCGCGTTACCTTTATCGGCCGAGGACTTGAGATATTTGAGTGCAATTTTCTCCTCTTTGGAAAGATTCGATGGGGGAAGTTTCGGTTTTTGAAGAACCCTGGCTGTTTCAAAACGGTTGAAGTCCGCCATATCCTTGGGTAGTATTGAATGCATCTTTCTACACAACTGATTATTTGCTCGAAAGGAATTTTGCTGGGGGCATAGCTAAATTGAAGCCATGGGCCAGCAAGGTGTTTTCTGAGAGAGGGGACAGGAAGACAAATTAACCACTGTTTTTGGGTTTGGCATGCAGAACTGTCTTTTGGGTGAAACTAGAGAGTGGAATTTGTGTATGTGCCTCCGATTGCAAATTTCAAGGGTTCTTTGGACTTGTGGGATAGCGATTTTGTTCAAAAAATTACCAATCAATTTATGTGAGGGTATTGGACAATTCAAGATGAAGTTTTAAGAGATTGTGATCTGAAAAGTCGAATTCGCGTTCAACAGAAGAGATAAGCTTGCCCGCCTTAGGATTTTGTTAGATGACCATGTGGAGAACTGGTCTTTGATTCTTACAAACTTGGGAATGGCTTATTCTCCCGACAACGGATAAGGAAAGTACAAGTTGAAATCAGTTCAGAATATTTATGGCGGAGTTTGGACAATTGTGAAGTTTTGAAAGAGATATCCTCCACATAGAGGTTAAGTATGTAAGAACGTTGAGGGTTTGATTGGACAAGACAAAAAGTACTACGGACGAGAATTTCATGCATTATGACGTCACATCGGTTTGACGTACCTGTTCAAACACCACGTCATGTTTAGACAGCTTGCAAATTTATTTAGTTCAGTTTAAAATGAGATTTTCATTTGCATCTGCAATTCAATACTATGTTCTATACTACGCCACTGACCCGCGCAGTTTGCAACAGACCGCGTGCCGACTTCTATTCGGCCAGCATGTGATTAGTTTTGGCACATCAAAAAACCAAAGCCCGGAACTCGCTGTAGCCGGAAGTCGGGTTATTTCCAAGATTTCCCAATAACAGTAAATCTATTTTGGTGAGCGTGAACAAAATTTGATTAGATGCACCACCAACAATAGGTCTCTGGAATAGGGATTGCCCAATGTCTGTTTCTCCTTGATGGATTGTTGCACCAACTGTTATAGTGGTGTTCTCGTCAATTATATTTTCATAATTTTGTATACCACAGGATGCGAAGCACGACAAAAATTATTCTTATTATATTCGCTGTCATCATGACTTGCCTACATCTTCACACGTTTCGATCGGCAAACAAATTATGCATTGTTATATGTAAATATTGGCTTAGGTTACAGCCAGCAGTTAGAGTTACCTTATAATTGGCCGATTGACATGTACGAAACGGCAGATTCACCAACGATATGTATACATAATAACATAATTGGCTTTTCTACTGTAGAATTTGAAAGGTGCATACACTTTACCTGTTAGCCAATCATCAGGCAAATAATAGGCTCTGTACACAAAAGACTTGCCGGCTGCACATTGTGTCCGCCCGTGGGGGGACCTGTACACTTGATATTACTTCGACCCGATTTAAAAATAAACCGCACAGCTTCCTGAATAAATATTATGATCTACAGACAAAAAGKACCTMCACGWTCATCAAACGGATTCCTGAACTGAATTAGATATCGCAGATTACGCAATATCTGCCTTATAATCACAGTGCTATTGCCGTTTTAACAGATTAAGGTTTTTGGAAATCCGCGTCGCGTGTTCAGGGACTCTTGATGACGTAGAGGGCAATGAAAAGACGGATGCCTTTCACTTATTATCAGCGTTACGGTCGTAAATTCGTTGGGTCAATGAGACGAAGGTAAATCAAGCAAAAAACGTTAATACGTGTTGTTCAAACCCGGTGACTTTGTGAAAGCCTAGCTTGCACAATGGAAGAATGCTGTTAATAACCAAGAAAAAGTTACCGGTTGTAGTGTAACCGTATTTTTAAAGAGGAATCAAAGTTTCGACGTCGCGTAGTAGCTTTTCCTTGCATCAGAAGCCTCATCATTAAAAATTTCTTTGGACATTGTTTTAACCATGTTTTCTGTTACTAATAAACTAAAAAATAAATTTAAAGCGACATTTCGCGCCAACTATTGCAGAAAATTAAAAAGATAAATACATATTGTACTTGCCCGCGGCTTTGCTCACTTAGAAATATATCTGTTCTCTACTCCTCTGTCAGATTTTGTAGAATGTTCTTTCTCGAAACATCGATTTTTGAGTCCCCGTGGCAAATTGCCGGACTGTTTTGTTTTGAATCTTCGAGAATATTCTATAAAATTCTCGAAACGGCAAATATTCAACTTCCCCCTGCAATGAATTTTTCAGAATGTTCTATGACTCCTCGAAACGTCAATTTTCGAATTTTCCATCGCGAGACAGTTTCGGTAACTGTTTTCATTCAAATCTTCCAGAATATTCTATGACATTCTCGAAACGTCAAATATTAATACATGATGAAGTAAAACTTCCGGGCTGGATAGCCGTGGTCGGTCTTCTTCCTTTTCTTTTATCTCCAGACGTTTCGACTATTACTGTGTCAGACATCTTTAGTGGAGAGCTTCTGGTCGTGGATGTCGCGGTTAATGTGTCTGTGGCGGGTGAAAAATTTTTAACAATTGTTGTTAAAGGAGGAACAAGTTGAAGTAACCATGGCATGACATCCTCTTGGTCACACTATTTTTATACCTTGCGCCCACTCGATTGAAGTTTCCTCTGATTTTTCTAGATTTGTTTAAGTAGTAGCGAAACAGTTTTCTCATAATTATCTAGATAACCAAAAGGGAATGACCAAGATGCCACTATCCTCATGAGATTTATAAGAGGGTTTTCTTCCTCATCCGATAAAGTTCTGGATGGCCATGTTGTTGACTATGCTTCTTGTTAATCTTGTGACTTAGGAATTTTGAAAAGTTTAATCCTTTTTCTTGATAAACATTCGTTTTAGTCGTATTTCTAAGAGATGCAGTACGGGTCGAAGAATTTTGTCATCATAATTTTTGTAGGTCTGTTTATTAGATAGATAGATCATTTATTTCATAAGAATGTACGAGGCATGTTTTTTAAGTAAGTACCGTTTTGTGATTCCGCCGCCGCAGCGCTACGGTCGGCGTTCCGCGCATGCGCGCTGGTTACCTACATCTCTTGTCTACGCACTGACGCCATTACAGTTTGATTCTTCATTGTATACGTTGTTTACTGAGTGTTTAAGATGCCTCCGACAATCGTGAGTCCCGCCGATTGTGAAGTACGGGCTGTTATACGATTTCTTAGTGCTAAAGGCGTAAAACCGATCGATATTCATCGTGAGATCTGTGAAGTTTACGGACAAAACATTATGAGTGATGGAATGGTAAGGAAATGGGTGAGAGCATTTAAAGATGGCCGCACAAATGTGCATGATGAAGAACGGAGTGGGCGTCCTTCGGTCGTTAATGAAGATTTGGTGCAGAAAGTGAACGAAAAGGTGAGAGAAAACAGACGCTTTACAATTTCATCATTGTGCGACTGTTTTCCTCAATATTCTCGTAGTGCTTTGTATCGCATTGTGACCGAGAACTTGAATTACCGGAAATTGTGTTCACGTTGGGTTTCGAAAATGTTGACGGATTTGCACAAAACGCAACGTTTAGGCAGTGCATTGACTTCCCTTGAGCGGTGCCACAATGAAGGTGAAGATTTTTTAGACCAAATTGTTACTGGTGACGAAACATGGGTGGCCTACGTCACACCAGAATCGAAACAACAATCCATGGAATGGCGACATTCATCATCACCCAAAAAAGTGAAGTTTAGGCAAACAATTTCTGCCCGGAAAATCATGTGCACAGGTTTTTGGGACAGAAAAAGACGTGGCAAGTTGAGTAAGGGTATCGTTTTACTGCATGACAATGMCAGTCCACATGTGGCTAATCGGACCAAAGATCTCATCAAATCTTTTAAATGGGAAACTCTAGATCATCCTCCATACAGCCCTGATCTGGCGCCCAGCGACTACCATTTGTTCCTGCACTTGAAGAAACACCTRGGTGGTCAGCGTCTTCAAGACGATAACGAAGTCGAAACATTTGTGATACAGTGGTTAACAAGTCAGGCGGCAGAATTTTATGAGGAGGGTATTAAAAAACTGGTGCCACGTTATGACGGGTGCCTCAATATTCACGGAAATTATGTATAAAAGTAGATTAAGGTACAGGCTTTCATGTAAGATAAAATTATTGCGATATCTTTGCACGTCTTTTTTTAATTCCAAAACGGTACTTACTTAAAAAAACATGCCTCGTACATAGAAGTACAAAACATGAATATGTCAACAAACAAAATTAACAAAACTCAAACAGTGTGTAGGGTTTCATTTCTATTAGTAACATATATAAGTCCTTTTTAAACTTCTAAAAATGTTATTATGTGATATAGATGATTATAAATGATTTGTCTGTGATATCCAATCGGTAATAAGTCAATAAGATTTTTATTTTTAAACACAAATGTTAGTTTCAAATACATATAGGTACAGGAGTAACGATTAAAATATTATTTTGCCTAAAACTGTCCTACAAAAGCAGTTTCTGGAAAGACGCAACATTGCCCTAAGCATTTTTTCTGGATCCTAAAAGTAGTAATAATGTTCCATATTTTGTTAACGACTAAAAGTTATCAACATATACCGTTCTTAAAGTTTCAAAATTTATACAGTTTTTAGTCCGCTATTGTACAGTATTTTACTAGTAGAATTTTACTAAGCTGATGCACTGACCAAGTTAAGTTTGAGCTACATAAATATCAAGAATCTTTACGTTACCACAAAGCTGTTTTACAGAACCATCCAGAATCAAATCTTGACGAGCAATTAAATTAGATAATATGGAATTCGTCTTTTCTTTATTTATATAACATTCGCAAAAATGGTGTTACCACTGAGTAAAAAGTTCTTTATGCTCTAAGGTGTTACTGTCACTTCTAAGACTGTCAAAAAATTGCCCTAACTAGCAAATTGGTATCATCCGCACTGAATGATTTATACTATTTAAAAGTATTTCTATTTTGCTGAGATTGTTTATGTGAATGACAAACAAAAGGGTAACGCATTTCCACACGTAATTGCCTTACAACTCTCGTTATGTAATATACTATTAATATACTACGTGTCTGCGAAAGTGATCCCTCGGCTTAAACCCATAACACTTCATAACATTTTAAGAGAAATGACAGACTTCGATTTTTTATTTTCACGATGGTTTGTAATTTACAAGAGATTTGATTTGTACACGAAAATTGTGCCACTATCTATTTAGGTACTATCAGGTTGAGATAGGTCAGTGTACTAGATKATTGTTCAGTTATATCTGATAAACGGTCAAGTGCGAGTCTCCATGATGCGTCGAGTGCAAGCTTATGTGGACCACATTTTGAATCTCTTTTGTGATGAAGCGTTGGGTTTTTGTGTTTGTCCCGTACTAACCTATTCCAATGTATGTGCACTTGAAAATGTCGGCCCAAGATTGGAGACAAAGGTTAACCCATTAGCAGCATTATTTGAAAATTACCGCTTATGGTCAAAACAATCAAAGCAGTCTGATAAATCTCGTGAAACGAAACACATTAAATATTATCAGCTTGTATTCAAGCTACCTAATCAATGAAGCATTTGATTTAACAAGAAGCGTTCCAAGGAGTTGGTTTAAAGTAGCCCCTCTTCATGATAATAATAATTTTAGGTTCACTTGACCTAGCTCCTATCATTTAATCATTTCCCAAGTAGGCAATAGTTTAAGAACGGCAAAGTTACGACAGTGCGTACGGTGATTATGCTGAAAAATATTTTAAAGACTCTTTTATAGGAGAGCACACGGACGTAATAAATACTGCTTAATATCAAGGTAAGTGACGTTACCATATAATGTACTAATGTTATTCGGAGAACTTAATTTTCAAATCTCGCAGACTGATTCATCGAGCTGATACAAACGACCTTAACAAGCGGCGCTTCATTACAGAAGATGGTGGCTAGCGTTGCTAGCTCTTCTTCGAACCTCTTTGGCATTTTACAGGAGTATAATGGCTTGGAATTAATAACTTTGTAATAGATTAATGCTATCGCGTAAACGTCAACTTGATATCACAGGTGGAACAATGGGGCTTTTGTATTTGTTCGCGCTCGCAGAAATTGGATTTCAGGAATTTGACTTTTTCCCGGGAAAAGTCGACCCACAAAAATCTATAAAAAGTCATTATGTAATCCCCCGTGGTTTTCCGCTTCCATGGGGCGCAGGCGTCGGTGTTGCATTCGAAAAGAGAAAAAGCGCCAGGAACAAGAGCCTTCCTGGTAATGGCGTGAATCATAAATGGTTTCACGTGGTGCGGTAGGACCGCGATGTGACACACATCGAAATGTCTTCCACCGAAAAGGGTGTGAAAAGCCGCTTTTTCCGAATGGCGGTCACGTGTGCGAGCGCAATTATTACTTAATAAGTTGCGTTCTTCTCGATTGACTCACTAGTGACGAACGAACATTGACAATCGATTATTTTTGGAGGATTACTTTATCGCCCGCTACTGCGATGTTATGGTTTTTTGTGTTCAACTGACGCTCCAATTCATAACAAGATCACTCTTACGCACCTTAAATGCTCATTAAATGATTTATGGTTGTGTAGAGTTGGAACGTATAACGAGTCATCGGCTGCTTTGTGGCCTTTATGGATGGTGTCAGTTGAAGAATTTTATCTCGGGACGATCACCCGAAAAGCGGCAAGATCCTGTACCTGAGGGGTACTTTTCATAACGTCATCAGTATTTTTAATGACAGCGGCACCGTACGAATCCGCGACCGATGAAAGTAGATACCATGAAAAATTCGAGGCTACCCACGTAACAGGTAATTTCTAGCGGGAAATGTTGTCCCCCTCTATTAGCACAGTTAAAGCGGATTTTCTACTAGGACAAATTAATGTACTGGTGAAACGGAAAGAAAACAAATATTTTTGGTATTTGCGGCCGAACGCGGATATAAACCGCGGTGCAGTATTTACCTACGTTCACCAAATGACGACCTCTTTGTGACCGAAAAAATGCTCGGTTTATTTCCGTTTAATATAAACATTCCAAAAATCTAGTTATTTTAAGTCCGCCCTGAAATACTTCGGGATACAATGTTGGTGCAGCTTTAGGAACACGTGGTTCATTAACTCCATCGCTATTTTCAATAATTAAAACCAAACACGGTGGCCTGCACCCGCCAACAGGCCAAAACGAAGAACAACCTCTTCGCTATGACGTCGTAAACATGCCAGTAGCACAACACCATTACATCATCCCCAAATACTGTCTGATCGAAATGAAGTCAAACATAAATTAGCACAAATTGACTTGGATGACCTACTATTATTCCATCCTATAGACCCGATACAGTTGCGATATACGTACAGAATATCCCCACCAAATTGGTAATAAAATACAAAATAACATGGAATTAAGAAGTTCTATCTAGATTAGTACTTAACAAAAGTATACTGTATTATTGAAACAAAATTGAAATAAGAAACACTAACACCACTAAATCAAATAAAAATATAGCTCAAGCAACGATCAACGACCAAAAATAATAATACAAATGTATTATTTCTCACATATAAATAAAATAATTATATATATTAGCCTTTGTACAGGATGAGCAAATAAGAGAGGTGGCCGGTCATATCTCATAAACCAGCCCTAGAGCTTTGAGGTAAAAAATTTCTTAAGTAAAGTGGCCAAGAGAAATTGCTGGAAAATATTTTCGAGTTTGTAAAGTGATCGCTAGAGGGCGCTGTGGTACCACCAAATTATAAAATTAATGTTTGTGTCATTTTTAGCCTAATAAATGTCTGCGGTATTAAAAATTTTAAGATTGCTTGGACTGAAATCTACCATTTTTATTCAGAACATTTTTTGTTAAATGTCAAATAAAGGAGTGGGGGTGGGTGAATATTAATATAGAAAATCGCTTATATTTCAGATTCGGCTTTACCGATTTCAATCGACGAGGTGTCATTTTCAAGAGCTTATGTGCCTTTATAATAAGCAATTTTAAGTGTCTGAACATAGTTTGTGTGTTGAGCGCAAGAGGGCGTTTTCTAAAATTACTACCTAAAATCGATTTTTCTCGAAATTTTTAAGTGGTGCGGTTTTCACCATTTTAGTAAATATTCAATTGTTCTTTTAATGAAGTAAATAGCCCTATATCTTTGCATTTAAAAATTTCGAGAAAAATTGATATTTAAGTAGTAACTTCAAAAAACTTGCGGCCAACACACAATTATGTTCTGACACTTAAAATTTCTTTTTATAAAAGCACATAAGCTCTTGAAAACGACACCTCTTCGGTTGAAATCGGTCGAGCCAAACCTGAGATATTAGCGATTTTCTATATTAATATTCTCCCACCCCCACTCCTTTATTTGACATTTAACAAAAAAATGTTCTAAACAAAAATGGTAGATTTCAGTCCAAACAATCTTAATATGTTGAATACCCCAAACATTTATTAGGCTAAAAATGACACAAACATTAATTTTGTAATTCGGAGGTACCACAGCGCCCTCTAGCGGTCACTTTACAAATTCGAAAATATTTTCCAGCAATTTCTCTTGGCCACTTTACTTAAGAAATTTTTTACCTCAAAGCTCTAGGGTTACTGGTTTATGAGATATGACCGGCTACCTCTCTTATTTGCTCACCCTGTACAGGCCTTCTAGGCCCTGGGCTTAATTAGTTTCTTCCATAATGTTCTATCTTGAGCCTTAATCTTTCAGTTCTTAATATTTCTGGCTTTGATATCTTCTAGCACCGCGTCTCTCCATCTTCTTCCTGGTCTTCCCGGCTTCTTCCTGCCATCCGGCTTCCTCCATGCTACTGCTTTCACCATTCGTTCTTCTGACATTCTTTCGATGTGCCCCAGCCACTGCAGCCTTCTCGACTTCACCACTTCTACTATGTTTAGGTTTTCAAATAAGTCATATATTTCCTTATTTGTTCTTCTCACCTTCTTCTCTCCATAAATTCGTCGTAAATTTTTTCTTTCCTATCTTAATAACAGTTCTTGGCATTTTTTTGTTAGTATCCATGTTTCCGAGCCGTACAAGAGAGTTGATACAATTACGGTTTGGTACAATCTTATTTTTCCTTTCCTGGATACGTTTTTCGCTCTGATCAATTGTGCCCCGCACATCTATCCGCTTTCACCAATCGCCAGTCAGTTTCTTGTTCTTCATCAACCTTACTCGTAATCCGTACGCCCAGATAGATATATTCTGACACTTCTTTAACTTCCATATTGTATCCGTCAGATTGAATTTCCATTTTTCCATCCACTTCCCCCGTTCCTATTCTCATGAACTGACTTTTCTCTGCATTTATTTGGAGTCCCATTTTATTTGCAGCTGAAATTAGTTTACTTGCCGCTTTTGCCAATGTTCCTTTGTCTCTTGCTATTATTGCGACATCATCAGCGTAAGATACGACCTGATGATCTTTGTACATGATACTTCCTGTCACAGAAAGACAGGAAATAAAATAATTAAAATTCGGAAAATGGGTCGGCATGATGTTTTCAGGTTTTTTATTTATAAGCTTAATTCTTCGTTGGTTTAGGGGGGGTTCTCTCCTATGAGAGGAGAAACTAAAAATCGCAATAACAACGTCAGTTCACAAACAAGATAGTATGGTGGTAAACCGAAAGCTGTTTTACAAAAATATTTGGAAGAATATAAATGACATCAGTTTTAAAGGTTATCTATAAAAATAAACATAATTTTCAATAATTCATGAAAAATCCATAGAAACAGCAACTGTGAAGCTTAGGTGATATATCTACAATCAATTAGAAAGAAAAATAAGTTCCTGGATTGGTACTGCACTCCAGTTAATCATGAAGTATTAATAAAATAAGCTAGACCTAGTAGAAATAAGTGGCAACACTCTAAAGCTCTTCAAAGACCATTTCTATAGCAGAACTAAATACAAAAAGGTAAACAAACAATCTAGCGGATCACAGACAATAATATATTGGGTACCTCCACATTCAGCATTGAATCCAACACTGTTTCTAAGCTAATTTGAAACTATGTGGAGAAATAACACAATATGGCGAAAACTTTGTTTTATTCTAGGCGAGAAATGAACAAAAATATTAATTTTTAATTAGTTTTCATTCGTAAATAGAACACTGGCACTCTTGCTAGTTCTCTTTGGATAATTTCAAATTTCAAATACGTTAGCAAAAGTCGTGTAAGTAATCCATTTGTTTACAATATTAAATTTCATCTGCAAAGTAAGTAAGTAAAGAACCCTTATCTTAGTACGCATTTTATTAAGCTTGAAGTTCGATATTTTCAGTAGAATTTATAAAGCCAACGACTATTTCTTGTGGAATATAAACACAAAGTTTGTAAAATAAAAAGTGCTAGTTCATTTAGCGTTATCCAGGGTGTACAACGTGGGGGCGAACTAGCTTTACACCCCCCATAAACAGCTTGTAATGTGAACAAAAAGAAAATGGAAAGTGATTCACGCGAGAATTTCGAAAATGTTCCTACTCAACATAGAGAGGCATAAAACATTTAACAGTTTCTTAAAATAAAGCTAGGAAGTCGTGGGCAACACAATGAATCCGCGAATTCCAAAACTCGTCAGTGCATACACAAGCTAACCAACCAAATAGTGGAATCCAAGAAACGAGTGGTGGAAAGCACGAGCTCACGAAAATAAAGCGATGACACTATCCCCGTCAAGGTGCAATTAAATTATTGTCGTTACATAATGCGTATACGCATCTTAGGGTAATAGTGAATCAAAAACTGTTGAAAAATTCTTGACGGGAATACCTACGAAACTGGAAGTTTTCCCGCTATTCAGAAAAACTCCAGCTCCAGCTCTTCTGAAATCGAGTCATTGAATTAGATCCGGTTAACGCATTATCAATTATTAATTTGTACACCATAATTAAGCGCACGCTACATAATGTTACGTGMGCTTACCMACGGGCATTCTGTCTATAACGAGGTGTGACCAATTTGGAAGTACCTACGCAAATCATTGAATTTTGCTGGAGAAGTCGAAGATATTCGAACCACTGCCATATCTCATAATGCAATTGAGAGAACAGAATGAACATACGAAATGTCAAGTTTCCGCAAGCCTTTTCTTCTGCCGTTAAGCGAGATAGGCGAGTTTTGGCCTCATTTTGGTTTGGTTCGCATTCAGCGATAAGACGGCGAAGTCTTTCAACTCGTATCGTGTGTTATCACGCAGTTGCTCAAGGAACTGACCTGTGTGGCACCGCGACACTTTCTTCCTAGTAAGAAATAAGCCGAAGTGAATCAACTGCTAACAATTTCGATTATGTCAGCCCAATTCCAGCGGATTTTGCGGCAGCGTGTCGCAATGATTATCGATGACGAGACACCCTATATTAAGCGATTTTAATCTGTAGCTTTTAATCATTTGGAACTGTCAGTGCGTTTAATAGAACCAATAGGTTAAAGAATTTCATATTGTCCTAATTGCAATTCGTTGTCGTACGCTAATAAGTGAATTTATTTGGTTTATTCTTAAAAGTGATTTAATGCCTAATAGAAAAGAACAGTCTGATTGTCAAGCAGCCCGTGAAAATTAAAAAAAAAATCCGTTAAACCACTCCTTATACCAATTAAGCACAAACCTATCTGGTTTGCTATTTGTCATGCTGTCACTTTACAAGTACAGGTTTTCGACATCCACCTGTTGTTAGCTTGTTCCTCAGAATTGCGTGGACTTCATTCAGTTCGGATCTGCCTGGAATTTCGACTTTAAAATATGCCTAGTGAGCACATTCCCAAAAAATGTACTCACTACCTCGCAATCCTTCGTAATTGCTAGCTAAATATATCATTGCGTCAGTCATTTTTTTCTCTCCGCCAAAACACCTGTACCTACAGCTCGGTAACAACTAGTTTAAGATAAGGAACAAACGGGTCGACAAAACAATGAATAATATACAATGGCAGCAATGACAGCAATGTCGCTACTTGCTGGCGCCACTTCATCACCTCAAGTACTAGAGCCCAATTTACATAAAAAGCAACTAACTAAAACAAATGTCGTTACTGCTAACGCACTATTTTAGAAAATGCTCTTATCTACATTCTAAAAGCGTGGTGTGACCCATTATCTACCAGATGTTCAGCCCTGAGCAGATAATACGACTGGTATTGCTTTAMTTAATTGAACAACTCGAAATACCCCACACGTTGTTTACTACGCACATTACATAACATAAGCATTTGCTCACATAAATCAATATTGAGAAGTACACAACAATTTCAAAAATTTTTCATCCTGCTCTGATGCAATGTTATAGGCAATCTTGAACAATCTGGTGTAATAAAGAGAAATCTGAGGTAATCAAATCAGTTATCATCTTCTCAAAGATATCCACCACGACATGAGTCAAAGTAAACAATCGGCTTGTACCGCTTAGTAGTGTAATCGGACGTGGGAAAAACAACGCAAATACATGAAACTTTTAGATTGTGGATTGCCTGAGTAAAAAAATGTAATACTGGAGGTCGTGTAGTGTAAGCAACTATTTGGATCGTTTTTGCAGGTAACTCTACCAATCTTTCCGGCCATACCAAACTATACAATTTTGTAACACTCTGAGAATTGCCAGAGTTGCCTGAAATATGTGGTGTGATAATGTGATTAAATTTATATGGTGAATCGACAAAAAAACCTAAAAAATATTTTGATGAAGGATCGTGTCTAACCAGTCGACTGTTACCTGTTACTCATCGATATTTCTATTAATAAATCAGTTAAAGGATGAACAAGATCGAGCGGAAATAGAAGAAGAAAGGAAGCTATACAACGAAAAATTATGCAGAAGTTAATAGAGGACTTCTAGGTGTTTTATATCTCCTCTTGTCTTGACTTTTTTTACTGTAAATTATTCTACTTTATTATTACCCATTGGTCATACTCTTATTAACAAATCAATGTCATACAGGCACTTAATGAATCTTTTGGTAATTTTTATCAAACAATCTTGCATTATTTCTATATCCATATTTATTTTCTTAAAAAAACAATGGATTGATGAGGAAATTTTAACTTCTATTATCAAAATAGAATTTTTAAGTCAAATAATAAATTAAGGAAATATGGAGTTTTTTTCTGATTTAACAAATAAATCCAAAAAATATGAGAACATTATTGTAAAGTAGAAGAATAATTAAATAGATAATCAGCATATTGTAGCGTCAAAATTCAATCAATTTTCTATAAATGCTCCATCCAATTTGTTCATGATATACCAAAATTAATTCCTTTTGCAGAAGAGAAATTGATAACTTTATTTAATAATAAACTTAAAAAGAAAAGATCTTCGGGTGCCGATGAAATAATTGTTTTCTTGTTAAAGAGAATTCTAAATTTTATTATGAAACCATCATTAACGCATATTATTAATTTATTATTTAAAGTGGGGTTTTTTCTTGGTGCAATAAAAACAGGAAAAAATTATATTTTATAGAAAAGGACCGATCCGTGTCTGTTCCGTTCTCACTATCTAAAGTTTTTGAAATGCCGTTCTAGACAGACTTCAAACGTTTTTAAATAAGCATAATATAATATCAAAAGAACAGCATGAAGGCTTTATACGAAAATGTATTAAAACATTAAAAGCAAATGAGACCTTGTCACTGATTTTGTGATATGTTAGCCATAGCAGGTTAATTGAAATTTTTGAAATGTATGGTATAAGGAATCCGCCTATGGGTTGGATAGAATCGTTTTTGGAGAGACGTGAACAGTTTGTGTCGTTAAAATCAAAACATAAAAATAATTTCAGTCGTGAAGTTAGTTTTGCAAATCTTGATGCAAAGAATAGGAGTATCACAAGGGTCAATTACGGGACCCATTTTATTTATTTTATATATAAATAAAGTAGATCACTGTAATTTAGATTGTCACTAGTTACTATAAGCTGACGATTAGGGACAAAAGTACTCCATTGCTGAAAAATGTTCTAATATATTGAGATTCAATTTTTTTTTGCATAATTATGAAAAAATATTTGCATATCGACGAAAATATTATTTAGAAAAGMCATTGCTTAAATGTGATTCCTAAATTACATTCATTAAAGTACCTTTTTATTAATCTTCACGAAGTTTTAGATAAWTCTCAACTGCTCAAAATATGTTATACAAAAATTGATTCTGTCTTCAGGTACGCTGTTTGCTTTTAAAGAGCTTCACTTTTAAGTAATAGTGTACTGATGCACAAAAAGTATGGCTAAAATCTTAATGCATCAGAGTTGTCGACCATACCTTACAGAATTTGGAATTCTTCCTTTAGCGCGTGTAATTATTTTGGACATACTTTCCGATGTTTTATCAGTAAAACTAAATTTGTCTCGAGTGGTTCAAAGTACGCGTCAAAGAAATGATTTCTATGTACCACGTGCTAGAATTAATGATGTACATAATTCACCAAATTATCTATTTTTTGTGCAAAATCTTGTGTATTCTAGATATTCTTTTATAGCATCCATGGAAATAAAGAATTTATTATTATTACTATTATTATCTTTTGGACTATTTTGTCGCCGAGCGATTTTGTCGGAGCTGTTTTGTCGCAGGCTATTTGGTCGATGAGCAACCAAAGAAATCAACCAACCAAAAACAAGGCAATGGACTTCTAATCTTTCAAAAATGATAAGAGTAGATAGGACGGAAGCTGGAATAAATTATTGGTAAGATGTCGTTAGTCGGTACACACAGATATCATGGACAGTCCCAAACATAGACGTAAATTCGCGTCCCGTTTGAGGAGGACGTCGCTAAATGAATTCTGGAAAGTGTGAATTGTAATTGTCTTCCAGAGAAAGGGGGGCAATTGCGATCGCACCCCTTGGGGCAGGCGGCTTAGTCAGCACAGTAACGCACCGTTCTTCCACGAAATGGAGCTACTAACATATTGATTACGTGTAAACAGAAATTTAGTAAGGTAATGGTGATGGTCGCCGCTGTATGGGGGTGTGTTGGACGCGGACGCTCACCACCATGACCGGCGGAGGGGGCCGGCGCATCTTATAAAAGTGTGAGTGGATGCCAGCGCGCGAGTGTAGTCTAACCGTTCAGACGAAAACTTGTTGACGGTGGTCGGCTCGCGGGCCAGTGCATGTGCAGGTGCACGGTGCATAGTGTGCGTGCCGTGCCGGCTTCTGCCCCTGGCTATGGGCGGTCATTTTTGCTCACTAATACAGGCGTGGACATTTATTTTTTATTTCATCGTGCCACTCGTCGGTGGTGATCGCGGCCTGGTGCAGGACCTCGGATTGGACTCTCTTCCGGACGTTACCAAGGTATGCACGCAGTTCCGGCAGGTATTCCCCGGCGACGGGAATTCCGAGCCGGCCAACTGGAACGGTCGGCAGAATTTCCACTCGGAATTATTTTTTTTGCCGACCTTTGACAGTAGAAACTGGGACATTTACCGCTCGAGTAAATCGTTACTATAACCATGTCGTGCAAACGATTCCAACGCGGCCACCTGTTGCACGTCGCTCTCATGCGTCCGTTTGTCCACAGATCAACATCAGTCAGATCGAGTACACCACCATGATGGACGCGTACCTTCAACTACAAGGTTCCTCTTCAGATGCCAACGCCGTTTCCAAACTTCTTACATTCACACCAGGTCAGTATACGAAACTCACTCTGCTTCTCGCAAGTTTTGCTTGTTGGGTTGAATGAACTTTAGATAAGAACACTTTTCGAAGGAAGAGTCCGAAAATTTACTATGTGACGTCGAGACGCTGTGTTATTTTGGCTCAATCTAAGTATATAAACGGATTATGCAACGTCTTCGTCGCTGCGAGACGCGCATCATTCACTCGCCGCGCAAAGAAATAAAAATGTGTCGCCATGTGTGCCAATAATTCATGGTAAGACGCGCGAAAATCCGACGGCTTTTCGCTTATTAATGGGATCTGACAGGTGTTTTTTGATGCCGCCTTGGCAGTGCATTATTTATAAACAGTACCTGCTCTGCGTTCGAGTCTATCAGCACCACGTAAAGATCGGCAAAACAAAAGATTCAAGCGTACGAATTCCGAACCAGAACAAAAATATTTTTTATTTATATACGCGGAAACGACGCACCTAATGCGCGGTCGTCGATTCGTTGCAGTTAAATGTAAAAGAACCAGCGACTTCCGAAATAGATCTTCTATTCAGCGAAGATGATACAATTTCTGATATTACTCTCTTGGCCAGAAAGAATATCACCCAGACAACGCGGTTCTCGAGATAGGTGGTAAAAGAAACAAGTGACGTTCGAAAAACCTACACCAGTTTACCGTCAACAAACATTGGAGAAGTTGACTTTCCAAAACGTACGTGACCCAGTAAATACCTATCGACTTGGCTAAATATACGTCGAACACTTTCTTATATTTACCGTTTAGCGCCGTACACCTATAATTACATTTTTATTTTTGTCTCTAATCGGTCGTATTTTTGTGACGGCTACTTAGCGACGCCTCAATTACTAATTTGTGTCACGATACCTAACGTCGGGGATTCCCGCGACGTCCTGCGGGCGTCGTTCGTCCGTCGCTTTTGATGATGATAACACGTGAATTCAGGAATCATTCCGATTCTAGAATTCAAATAAACTGGGAACCCACGTTCCGTGAATCACTACGCTGTAAAAATGACTAAGCCTCTATGTATACAAGCAGTTATTTAGATATGTTTAATGGAGTACCTTCGGGAATTCGATGTGTTTTTTAATTTAGGCATTCGCTGCCGTTGGCCCGCTTAAAATAAAAAGACCGCGTTTTATCCCCAACTTATTACGATCCAATACAATATACATTAGGCTTTATTTTTGCTTCCACCATCTGCACCTCAAGCTTCTCAAAGCATAACTAAGAACACCAGATAAACGCAACATCGCATTAGTCTTCGTGCATGCCAGTGGACTCTTGGTTTTGTTGATGGCTTGACCACAGGCAGCAATCATTCTATATATCTGAATTGCATCTACACCACAAAATACTAAGGACTTTGATTATTTATCTGATACAACATAGTAAGTATTGGTGAAATCCATATCAAGTATTCTGCACTACGAGTGATGAAGTAGACCTGCTGTTCAAATCGTTGTAGAAATCGTTTTATACCGTAAGGGTCCAAGCCTAATACAAAAGTTCTGCTTTTTGAATCAGTAATCTTATTGCACGGAGTGTTTGAAATAAAACGCTCTATTCCCTTATCTAAAGAAGAACAAGAGATACACGAGTTATTTGGTTGAGTTTTGAATTTCTATTTACTATATTTTGATGTATACAAGATTATGCATTTTGCCGCGACTATTACTAATTTTCTTTGTTGTACATCAACTCCTACAGACTTATCGTCAATTATTCAGAGCATGTATAAACGTACAATCGACTTCACAGACAATGAGACCAGCTGAACAGGGCTAGTAGCGGGCTACGTTTCATTACCCGTGAAGCCGATTGTACATATCTACTACAGCCGAGAAAAGAAAAACGTCAAATTTTTACATCATTTTATCCAATATCAACGCCCTCGATGTCAAAGTCAAGAAAAGAATTCAGAACCTTCTGCCTCAACTTCAGTCGCTGTTCTAGTGAGTTATTCGAAACTCCGCAGTCAGATCTTCCTAATCCCATTTGAAATTAGTTATACTAATAGCGCCAAAAACAAAAGAACAAGAAGAAAAAACGGAAATGTCCTTTTCAAGCTGGCGATTGCCACACGTTTTCCCCCGTTTTTTTATAAGAAGGGGACCAAATCTTTTTTTAGAACAAAAACAATGGTTTTGCAAAATCAGCGAGCAAACAAAATAATAAAAATTCGAACTCGAACAATATTAGTCTGCTTTCGTATACTAAAGAATGTTTAATGTTTTAGAATAATCAATAATTTATTAATTATTATTTTAAGCCGACACTGTCCGCAGCTTCCACTTTGCTGAAGGTTTTCTGCTGCAAATTTTTCAATAAACGAGAACACAAGCAGAAGCATATTACACACTATGCACGCGCCGTTATTTATAACTTAAATCTGTTTATTCTTACAGATAGAAAGTACTGGCGTAGAAGGAGAGACGACGCAGTTAAGCTGAGGTTCCCGGTGGAGTTTTTCGATCGCGGCGTGCAAGTGGAGAATGCCGAATTGAGGCTCTTGGCACCGCCGCTACCGGGCCAGGAGGTCCACGCAGTCAAAATAAGCCAAGTGCTGGGAGCCAGGCGCCGACGGGTGCTCCAAGAACGCACGGTTTATTTGTCTCTATCACTCAGTAAGTGGCTGGAGTTCGACGTGACCGAGGCTGTCAAAGACTGGTTGAAGGGGGAAAGGAATCTGGGCATCGAGCTGGAATGTCCGGCCTGTCTGGATGTCTGGCAACCGTTGGAGGCGTACCTCAACGTCCTGGTTCGGCCGGAGTCAAATCGGGCGAAGCGGTCGGCCGGTAGGGAAGAAGGACGCACGGACTGCCGGGGCAACGGCAAACAGAAGCCCCGCTGCTGTAGGCACAAGATGCCGGTGGTGTTCCAAGAACTGGATATGCCAGAAATGCAATACATAGTGCAGCCCAAGGTCTACGAGGCTGGCTTCTGTAAAGGACGGTGTCCGCCCAACTACAACCACGCGACCAACCACTCCAGGATACAGAGTATGGTGCACAAGTTGAACAACAAGACGCCGAAGGTGTGTTGCGCACCGTCCAAACTGGAATCGCTGGAGATACTTCGCGTACATCCCCACAACGCGGGGAAGCTTGTTATAGAAACATGGGACAACATGAAAGTATTGGAGTGCGCGTGTTCCTAGTGGATGCCAAAGAATATAAACATTTTAGCGAATTGTACGGGTCGAACTAAGCATTTGTTCTTTAGATACTCTTCAGTTGCTGTGATATTATTCCATAGGTGTAACGACAACGTTAATAACTTGTATTTATGTCACTATTAGTATGTAGTAGCTCACGTGTAAATTATGTATATTTGTCATTCTTTCATTATAACTTAATGTCAACTGCAGAAAGTATTATTTTAAATATATTTATCTATTTGTTTTTTAAAACGCATTTCATTGCCATATATGAACTCGTAAATAAGCCATGTCAGCTGGTAAAAAGCAAAACTTCAGAGCCGCACAAAATACTTTTCATTTAAAGTATTTTCCAATACCGAAATATTTAAATAGAAGCACGAAAAAGTACCTATTCTAAATACAAAATAATTTTATTTAAAATCAAAAACTAAATATTTCTGTAATGTGTTTAAATACTAATAAATAAGGTATCACACATTGTTTTAGGTTTATGAATTAGCATGGTTGCATATACATGTCTACAGATCTGCAATCTGCATGTTTTGTTTGACGGGTCTGTTACAGTATTCTAAATAGTAAAATAAGTATTTATATACTTTATGCATTTAAATACTTTTCAGTATCCGGAAATACTAGATACTTTCATCACTGATACATTTCTAAAAAAAAAACTCAACCACTTTAATAACCTATTTTATTTACCATAACAAAGCCAATGACCAACATACCTGCAAACACAGGCATTGTCAATTATAACAATATATGATAAAACATAGTTATGTTATCAATGATGATATCGTAAGAAACACACCATTCAATTAATTTAGACAGATTTATTGAATGATCTGWTCAATCAATTTCYTCCGCTTTGTTGTTATTATACTGACGCAATGTTTACATTTAGCATATGATGAAATACCTTTAGCGGTCGCTTAACTTTTTGTTGCCAAWTAATCCGTATTTTTTGTATCCGTGAGGTACGCACTTCAGTATTTTCATTTTTCCAAGTATGAAACCGTCACACGTTTATATTGAGCCTGCCTTATGTCATAACTCAACGTGATTGTCGTGATACGTAATAGCACAAGGTGTATTACGTCTTACACTTGTAACAATTCTTATGTAATTGTATTTAACGTAAACGCAGTCGATCAACACTATTCAAATGTCCGCGAGGAATTGGCGCTGGAATTAAATGTGTACAAACGGTTGCTATAGCTACCAGTATCCACAACCAATCTGTTTGAGACAAACCACGTCATTTCAAGGACAAGTAGTGCGGTATTGCAGGTTCTATCAAAAAATCTTATATTGGATCACCTAAAATAACTGTAGATCAGTAGTTTAACATGTAGGTTATTAAATAATATAGAAGAAAAACCTTTTAAACTGCCTCTTCATCTACATAAGTAAAGCATACGGTGTATCTTCTCGAATGAAACAAGAAAGACAGGTGTAAGTAACGCCACTCATTAATAATTATTAGTGGGACAGTGTTGTCCAAATTCACATCTGTTATCTATTTGCACAATTTCAACTTCTAGCGAACTACCGAAAAATATCTAACAGATTATTCGGGAAAAAGGAATCCGTACTTGGCTGTAGGGCTGTAGAAATACATAAAAGATAGCATTTTTTGGACACGATTCAAGTTTCATGGTCATAATAAGAGGGCTGAAATCAAACACATAAAACAAGCTAAAGACAAAAATTATTTATTTAATTAATATTATCAATCATATAAATATAATACTATAGAGTATTTCTCATTAACAACTTGTATATAATCACACTGGCAACATGGTAGGAATTATAGGTTTCTATTGGTGTTGGCTGCGCTCACGTGACAGCTAACACGATAACGGAATCGCGTTGTAACTTTTTAGTTGTCTGAGAACCGACTTCGAAGGCATGTTGTCGGTGGTACCTAAAAAATGTTATTGTTGTTTTCATCCATCTACACGCCTTTTTAATAATGTTACGGCCAGTGCATTATTTATTTAGCTTTATTTACGTCTTAATCAGTAGCTACATTTTAGTTTATGGACAAAATAATTTTAATGAACTTCCACACTGTGTTAACGATGATAACCCGGGGTAATTTAAAAGCTGCAGTAACTTTGTTTTCCTAATACATGTAACTATATTTTAGTTTGATACTTGTCAGTACCCTTGATGGTAATGTTTCTGCCCTGAATCCTTCTGGCAACCTGTTGTGGCAAATAGCTACAGGTCCTGGTCCGTTATTAGCATCGACCATTCATACATTGGAAGTATGTTTAAATGATAACTCTTAATTAGGTTCTTAAATGTACTGTTTCTAGTTAACTAACAATGGGCAGTGGATCAGAATTATACCATCGCTTTCGGGCACGCTATATACTTTTGATGGCTCTAACATAAATGCCATACCCATCACGGCAGAAAGCCTATTGAAGTCATCATTTCGTTATTCAGAAGATATAGTTATAGCTGGAGGATTGGAAGTACGTACTTATGGAATAACAATGAAATCTGGCAAAGTATTATATGAATGTAATACTTTAAGTTGCAAAAATATGACTGATCATGAATACAAAGTTGTGGAAGATACTATCGTTGTTGAAAGGAGTACTCGGATGGTACGAGCCATTGAACCTAGGACAGGCATCGAAAGGTAAAGCACAATAAAGAATAAAAACATTTAGGTACAATTATTTATGTTTGAATAGGTGGAACTTCAGTGTTGGTCAACACAATATGAAAATACCATATATTTCATGCCGAACCACCAAAATTACTTCAAGAATTGACTTATCGGCTGTTTTACCTGACGGAATTCTTATTGCTAAGTTTGACGATGGATCCACATGGAAATATAAATTTAACTCTCCAATTGTTAACGTTTGGAAATGGAATGGTCAAGCGTTAGAAAGTGTAAATTTATTTAAAACCATTTTACGAGATGACGTCCCTACTGTAGCACAGGGTATCTATCTTGGCATGCATAATAAACAGGTATCAAAGTTGAAGTTTATTTTCTATTTTTATAACTGAAATTTTTTCCACATTTAGCTGTACATACATGAATCATCGACCATGTTAACATCAATGGAGAGTGGACATCACCAACAAGTAGATTCCACTGTTGCAGAATCTCACAGTCTAGCAAAAATTCCTTGGAAGCCAATTCCTGCAAGGGATACAGCCATCGAGTACGTCCATGATGATTCTACAGCAATATCAATTCTTTATGCTAGTGAATTTGTTAACGGCAATGGGTTTTATTTTTATGCAAATGAAGACCTTGACAAAATATGTACCAATAAGACCATTGAAGTTCTTGCACCCCCTGATGAGGAATCAGATGATTCCATCATGATTTCGATATGGCATKGGTGGTGCGATATTTGGAATATATAATATAAACTCGCATTATGAACATTTACTTTTCAGGAAAGAAATTTTGGTTATCTCCCTAACCACAGCAATCGCTTTTAATATAATGTGCCGATCATTCTCTCGTGACGTGGATCAAAACAGCAAAATTATATATGTCGAACGTCATGTGGAGGTACCCGTAAAATCTGAACCGGTCTCTAGGTCGACTTCTGAATCCTCAGATTCAACGTTCACGTCGCGGTTCACAAATGACTTCGAAACAGTCAGCTGCCTAGGCAAGGGAGGTTTTGGAGTGGTTTTCGAAGTCAAACAGAAAATTGATGAGTGCAATTATGCCATCAAGAGGATCACTTTACCAAGAGAGTAAGTAAGAGTCAGAATATCAGCGACACTATAATGAAAATTCTTGAWACAATTGTAACGTTGACAAAAAGTCCCAAAACATTGCAGAATCAAAGTKATTCAAACTTTGATTTAATGAATTTGTTGCGTATTTAGGGAGAACATAACGAAATTGTGAAGGCTAGATCCAGTTTGATACAATCTGGACAAATAAATTAACAAGACTGGAAAATAAACCTCTTACTCACAAAGACATAATGAAATTGTAACATCCAAACTCAAGAAACAAAATTTTTATTGATATAATAAATCTCTGTGTAATCTAGGATTTGGGTTTTGTCTTTTTTGTAGTTTATATTACTTTTCATTGATTATTACAGTAATTCATCCAGAAAGCAATATAAGCCTTTTTGAGGTTGATYTGGACGAAATCTCTTTCAGAACCAAATATGAAGCATTGCATATACAGTCTGCCACCTAAAACACCCCAAGCTCGTATTTTCTKTGCTTTTAGGTACAAMCTTAAGTTATATGTCAAATTGTAGGTCTTTTTGAACTCTTTAAAAATGGCATAGTGAGTCTCCACCATTTTTTTTGTGGATTGTGATATTTCGCCAATACCCTGTATAATAAATATTGCTTCATAGTTGGATGCCGACTTTTGTCTTCTTTAATTTGTGTCATTACCATGCACACGCAATTTTTACTTCTTAGTGAAAAACATTAAAAACTAGTAAGCCATGTTCTGTTATAGGGCTGTTCACAATTTTTTAAGTGTTAGTTTAGTAGCTTATTTTGTTACAAATTGTGCCTACATACCCATCGCTGCACACAAAACCCCAAAATTTTAAGTACTTTTGAATAAATCAAGTACAAAGTTTGTTCCAAAGAGAGAGAGGTTGGAAAACGAAATTCTGCGATGAGACTAGTTTGGTTTTCTACATCGTGCACTAGCCTCGTCGCAGGGTTTCGTTTTCTAGCCTCTCTCTCTTTAGAACGAACTTTGAACTTCATTTATTTAAAAGTTACTTAAAATTTTGGGGTTTTGTGTGCAGCGATGGGTATGTAGGCACAATTTGTACTGTAATAAGTTACTAAACTAACACTTAAAAATTCTGAATGACCCTATTTAAAGAACATGCCGGCGACTAGATTTTCTTGTTTTTCACTAAGAAGGAGTAAAAATTACGCATACGTTGTAATGACACAAATTGAAGAAGACAAAAGTCGCCTTCAACTATGAAACAATATTTATAAATACAAAATATGATAATCTGCAAATTTTTTTTTTGAACACCCACTAAACTATCTTTAAAGAGTTAAAAAAGATCTACAATTTGACATATGTATAATTTAAGGTTGTACCTAAAAAAAATAAAGAAAATATGAGCCTGGGGAGTTTTAGGTGGCGGACCCTGTATATCTAAAACACAACAGGGCTAGTGGCCCAGGGCTTGTTGAACTATGTCCCTCCACTTCTTCTGATCTTGCACCATTTGTGTCCAATTTTCATTCCTCTCAGATCTTCTTCCACCTGCCTCATCCACTTCTCTCTTGGTCTGTCTGCCTCTATTGTCCATTGCCCTTGTTCTTATCATCTCTTTCACTACACTCCCGTCTATCATTCGCAAATTATGACCCAACCATCTATAAGATTTTATCACGGGGGTTATTATTGGCTCCTGATATAATTCGTAAACTTCTCCATTTGTATTTCTGGCCCATGTTCCTTCCACTTTTTTTCCACCAAAAATTCTCGGGAGCATTTTGCGCTCCTACACCTCCAATTTCGCTCTCATGCCCTTCGTCATCTCTCATGTCTCGCTTGCAAACAAAACGGACGGCTGTATCATAGTTGGCTTGCTATCATATTAAGATTATATTCATTCATTATACGAACCTCTTTAACTAGGTTGTTCAATTTTAGTGTTGAGTGACAAATACTTACAGAAATGATATAATGGTCAGTGATTCTTGGGACAGGATGCACCCCTGTCTCAACATATTCTGAATTAGTTAATACATAATCAATGAGCGTACTACTAGTATCCATAACTCTTGTTGCCTCTGAAACACATTGTTTCATACCATACATCAAAAAAATGTTTTTTAACTTTTTAACATAGTAACTGTCACTGTAAGCGTCTAAATTAAAGTCAMCAACAAGAATACCACGCTCGCMACCAGAGAACACCGCATCCCAAATACCATCGAACTCTTCCAGAAACACTGGTCTTGAAGCAGAAGGTGAATGATATAGACATCCAACTGTCCACTTGGTACCAGCCATTTTTATGTTCGCAAACTTACACCAAAAATTGTCCTCCAACACAAATGATCGAAATTGAGAAAACTCCAAGTCATGATGTATGTAAATCACTACACCACACGTTCTTCTTCCTGAAGAATCACAACGGACACAATTGTAGTTATTAATTGCAATTTCGGCATCATTAATGTCACGTATTGTTCTGGTTTCACTCAACAAAACAATCTTTGGGTTATAACACAGAATGCTATTGCAGATCTCATCGAAATGACTTGGAAGACTTTGACTGTTGACATATAAGATATCTGAATTAAACAATATACCAGAAGCACAACTCAGTTTTTTGGCAATATTGTAGATTTCCGATTCACAATCTTAGGAATGCCGTTTATGAATTTAATCGTTTTATTGACGTCCCCCAATTCCTGAAGGTTCTGTTTCACGTGGTGAAAGTAGTCCCTCTGGGCCTTGGTTTGGTCACCAAAAATTTTTATCGTACTAGCACATAGTTTTTGCTTGTTCTTTAATATCCACAGTGCATCCTCCGGTGAATTGAGAATCACTTTAATTGGACGATTTCTGTCCGACTTAAACAAGCCCAAACGGAAAACCTTTAGTCCTTTTAAATTGCGGCTCCCTCGAAAATCTCATTGACTGTCTGAACATCCTCAGCAATCCGTGCAGTATGGGTTGCGCCTGTTGGTTCCCTCACATTTGCGATAATAATATTGGATCTTCTAATCTGTCTCTCCATCATTTCTTGCACAATTTCCTCCCTGTATTTCAAATCCAGTGTATCCATCCATATTGCAGGTTGTGAACAGTCCACTGGGGCACATTGAATTTGCGCCTTAAGATTCGTTATTTCTTCAGATAGATCCTGGACAGCTTTAATAAGTTTGGGGACTTGTATAAGGCCCTCCATATAATTCCCACCGTAATATTTTAAGAGGCGCTTGTTTTTTAATGCTACGACTTTTAATTCTGTAGGGCAAAGTCCAGAGCATGCCTTGTGCAAAGTTCCAGCACAGCTATCACACTGCATCACAGCAAGATGGTCTTTCTCACCGTAGATAATGAATCTTCCTGCCTCAATCCCCGTTCCATCCTAAAACTGTCTGTCAGCTCCCCACTGGTTTGTACTTGGTATTATTCAATGTAGATCTAATCAATCTAATTATTTTGCGACGAATTTGGAGTTTCTCTAGTATATATTGCAACTGTTTTCCATTTATATATGCGTTTTTGAAGTGTATGAATACCACATGAAGTTCTCTATGATTTTCTTTAGAACTCTCTTGAATGCGACATATTACGTGTATTTGATCTATTACTGATTTATTCTTCCTAAAACCTGCCTGATAATCACCTTTCCTCCATATACTTTTGCAGTCGTGCTTTAATTAAATTTGCAATAATAATTGTATTCATTGCCTATAGGAAAAATACTTTACCTTTAGCTACATTACATGTCCCTATTTTATTTGTTCTTACTCATTTAGCATAGAGTATGATTTTATGTTTACATTCACGAGGCTAAGGAACAAAAAACAATATTATTTATATTATTACGTAAAAAAAATACATACACAAGACTCCAAAAGGTGCTCATGCAGTTCTTTTATCGGTAATGTAGGATGCCATGTAACTAATGAAAATCAACATTTAGTGTCAATTATTTACATTAATTTTATTGGAAAACATAAAATCTCATTAAATTATTATAAATATTGGTGTAATTCAAAAATTAGTAAAAATAAACCTTACAATGTATACATTTTCTTTTCAATCATAGCAAAGCCAACTATGGTTTCCTTTTTAAAAAATGCAAGTTTGTAAAAATGTAAAATGTGATCCCCTACGCCACTGGATTTAAAATAAAAATATCTAATATTTTAATTAGTGTTACATAGTGTGACAAATATAATATAATGCCAACCTCTGCTGCGTTATCATTTTTCACACATATCATGTTAACACATTAGGATCAAGTCCAGAGACCGAGTGATGAGAGAAGTAAAAACTCTAGCCAAACTAGATCACCAGCACATCGTGCGATATTTCAATTCTTGGGTAGAACATCCACCACACGGATGGGAAATTGAACATGACAAGCAATGGGTAACGTAAGTTTTTTGAGAGAAATATATTTCTGCTTTGTACACAATATTTTGTAGCGACACCAATTCGCTTGCAAATACAAATGTAGAGACAACAACATCTCCCTCACATCGTTACCGTAGCCGTTCAGTTGTCATCGATGTAAGTCATTGTGAGGAAGCATTTGATCTCAACAACGCGGACGCTACAGATTCTTATATAGAATTTAAGAATTCCCAAGATGAGGATAACGCTTCTTGTCAGACGACAACTATGGAAGTTGAATCTTCTACAAACACAACCATAAGTGAACACACACGTAAGAAAATTAATTGGAAAAGGCCTAGACGTCGTCCACACTCTCTAGACATCACCAGTAATGGATTGGTGGTACAGCAGCCACCACCACCCACGTTCCTCTATATTCAGATGCAGTTGTGTCGTAAAGAGAGCTTAAGAGACTGGTTAAACAAGAATAAGGACAGGGATCCTAGCATTATATGGAAGTATTTCGAACAGATCGTTTCTGCGGTGGAATACATCCATTTACAAGAGCTAATTCACAGGGATTTAAAGCCCAGCAATATTTTCTTCTCTTTGGAAGATCAAATTAAAGTTGGTGACTTTGGACTTGTAGCAGACATGAGTGAGTCTTTGGAAAATGAGCTAAACGTTTCCTCATCAAGTAGAGGCCTTACCAAGGGCGTAGGTAAGCTTTCCAAGATGGAAGGATCTGTGTTTACTGATTTTATTGTTTCATCTATTAGGTACACGTTTGTATATGAGCCCAGAGCAGCTTATGAATAAAAGATACAACTACAAGGTGGACATATTCTCTCTTGGACTGATACTTTTTGAGTTACTAGTGCCTTTTTGTACTGAGATGGAACGAATCTCTGTACTCACTAGAGTGCGAGAGAAGCAATACCCTAAAGAGTTCCCAAAGAACTATTCCAAAGAGGTAAGTTATTAATTATTATGAAAAGATATTTTTACTTATTTTGTCCCCGTAGCTTGAACTGCTAAATATGATGCTTTGTGAGGAACCTAAGCAACGACCAACCACATATGGAGTCCGAGCACTGTCTCCACTCAAACATGACTGTTCACCAGAACATCATTTTGAATTGCCTTTGCAAAAAGGTTGCATGTGATTCGTTTTTTATGAGTACCTTTTTTTATATGTGATACACTATGTTTACTTCTTGATTTAAAAGAATATTATTTAAGTTGCTCAACTTTTGGAATGTGATTCCAAGTATGTATTCCATGTTTTAAGTTTAGCTCTACTTTTTTGAATAAAGATTGCAGTATTTAACTTTGTCAACGGGCATTTATTATGTGAATTGAACCTCGTTTATGAAATTACAACCTGGGTCCCACAGTCTGGTTAGTTCACTGCACCAACTAACATAGTTGCAGCAAAATTACCACTTATAAAATTTATTTTTCTAAAAGTGTTATAAGACAAAATAAACCAGTGTTAAACATAAATAAAGTAAATAGAACGAAATTGCTGGGCATTTTAACAACTTTTTTCTAGCATCTCTTTCATAAAACAGTTATTTCACATAAAATTGCAAGTTCTTGCCACATAATGATTCATTTGTAAACTGTTCTCATGTTTTTGACGTCGACACATTTTATATTGTACTTCACAAGTCATTTCATTGGTAATGCGTCATCTAGCGGCATCTTTACGAACTATGACGTAGATTGGTACGGTTGGTAAGTACAGAGATCTACATTTTGACTGTCTAATGAACGTTTGAGCCCATTTTAGCTCCTTCATTATGTATTGAATATACATAGACATTACAGTCACTAAATGGAATACAGTACCACAACGTCTGCCATATTTGTAGTGAAAGCTTTGGCAAGAACATTCAAATTTCGCAATGTTAATTTTACTTCTATTGGAATAAGGCCAATATCAATAATGAAAACCCATTATTAATCAAGGTAGAAAAATAAACATTAAGAAATTTAAATGTTCCTGTCGAAACTTTTATTCCAAATATGGCGGACGTTGTGGTACTGTATTGCATTTAGTGACTGTAACATCCATTATACAGGGTTTTTATAAATGATTCATGCAACGCAGGCGGCATTGATTTCTAAATTCTTTGTGCCACCTTTTTGTATCTGCTGCCAGGCTACTATAAGTACGGCGATCACTCAACATCAATGAGCATGATATACTGTATTGGAGGTTGCAGATTAAGTTATAGTCATGAAATTGACGGCTTTATAAAGATTTTCCAACAATATGTGGTTCTATTTTTCTTTCAAAGCTAAGAAATAACAATAATTATTGGCATAGTAGGCTTGTGGTAACATCTACAGCCTACATCCTTGCACTGTAGAAGCTTTGTGTAGGTAGTGCAGTTACTGTTACTAGCACTTAGTTTGTGAATTGTACCAATTATTTAACAGGCTTACTGTAGCCATAACCTCACAAAATGTGTTTTTATATGATACATTAAAGTTGATTATCCTACAAAACACTACGGAATATGTTGAAAATACACACTCCCAAGTGTTTAGTAGATCAACAATTGACAGATGACAAGTATACATCAAAGCAATAGTTGTGTTCACTTTCTTGAGAGGCGGCAAACTGATTTATCGATAATTCCCATAAGCGCCCTGGATACATGAATCATTTATACAAACCCTGTATATCTTTAGCACACAATTATTTCTATTTATTGAATGGTCAGTGTGTGCATACAATTTTTCTTTAGAATCAATTAGCACCCAATTTTTATTTCATTTATTATTTAACAAGCTCACCCCGCTCTCTGAACAACTACACGAGCCGCCATATGCTGGATAACCAAACTGGGTTATAATAATAACCTAGAACTGCAACAGTATATTACCTAAGATATTACATAACGAGAGTTGTAAGAAGCATATTACGCAGGAGTGGAAAGTTTGCGTACGAGCCGCGTAGCAGTGAGTAACGCATTTCCACGAGTGTGTAATTACCTTACAACTCGAGTAATGTATTATTCTTTTTCTACGACGTCTATATTTATACAACTTTGTTTTTCCTTTTTTCGGCAAAAACGAATAGGTTAATGACAGTCACAACAAAATATTAACAAATGTCAGGTCACTTGGAGAATGGGGTTCATCAGATATTATAACTTACCATTGCTTACAATAACTGGAACGTTTTAATTCTAATTTAATTTATTTACATATAATTCAAATACCTTTCTAAAGGCGAAAGCACGAACTAAAATTCTGCACTTTCATAACGTTGTACAGGGTGTCCCATTTTCGTTGTAATTGTAGCGTATCTCGGTAAAAATTAATGATAGAGGGTTGCAGTTTCAACATTACTGTATTACTTTTTTGTTCTGATTTCAGCTGTACCGTCGAGTTTTTTGTATCGTCTTTAAAACCATAGCCAACTTTTTGAAAATGTAACATTTCTCCAGCTCTCAATTTCTCGCTTGGGTCCGTAGATACAGAAAAACTGTAAAGACCTTTTTTATAGATATTTTTATTAACACAAACTTGCATTTTTTTAAATGGAAACCATAGTTGGCTTTGCTATGGTTGAAAAGGCCTATTTTTTCTGATTACGAAAATGTATACATTGTTAGGTTTCTTTTTACTAATTTTGGAATTATTCAATTTTTTAAAATAATTTAATCATATTTTACGTTTACATCCAGGAGGTTATGGTACAAGAAATCACAAGATTTATATTATTAAGTAAAAATTTTAATATATAATTTAATAATACCAAAATTAGTAAAGATAAACCTAACAATGTATACATTTTCTTAATCAGAAAAAATAGTTCTTTTCAACCATAGCAAAACCAACTATGGTTTCCATTTAAAAAAAGGGCAAGTTTGTGTTATATCTCTAAAATGTGACCCCCTAAAAAAATTCGGAGTACGCCACTGGATTCAGAATAAAAATGTCTAGTTTTTTGTGTCTACATAGCCAATCGAGATATTGAGAAATGTTACTTTTTGCAAAAAATGCTTTCAAACAAAAGTTGATACAAAAATGGCGATGATACAGCTCAACTTACAACAAAGTAATACAGTAATGTCGAAACCGCAACGCTCTAGCATGAATTACAATTACAACGAAAATGGACACCCTGTACAAACATTAACTATTTCTTGTGATATATCAAACATTTAACTGACACAGGATAACATCCTGTGAACGCAATATTGAATTTGAAACTGTAATGTAATAAAAAAAATTATGTGCTAGTCATTACGTAAAGCTGGACGTAGAGGACTGGTACATTTGACAAATACGCCAATATTTGCATATTTGCCAAATGCACCAGGCAATGGACAAGCAAAGGACTCACACGATGTGTACAATATTCTTTGTAAAATACGCCAGCAACTTGGCGAAATAAACAGATGGCAGTTGACCAGTATGGATATCGCACAATCTGAAAACATTGTTGCTTGTGCAGCTTTTGTTTTAATGAGTGGATATTATTTAAACTTAAAAAAGAAGAAAAAGATTAATAAATAAATAAAATTAGCCAGCAATTAAACAAAGATCAAGCCAAAATAACACCTTATTCGTTGCAAACTAAAATGCGGACTGAATAGTAGCGCAGAAAGATTACAAGTATATGTACGGCTCGTGTGAACGTCACCGCAAGTGTAGACAGGTTCTTACTTGTCAAATGCACCAATAATTGTAATCCCTTTGACTTGTGCCATTTTTACCGACAGATAATGGAAAACTGACCAGTGATAAATAATTGTACAAGTAACCCTCTCACACGGCATGGCAAGTATACGCAAGTGACAAATATTGGGCAAATATACCAGTTGTCTGAGTCCGGCTTAACACTGTGTGTAATAGCGAATTTACTAATTAAGTACACAGTGCGTAATGAGCAATTTAATAATAAAGAAGTAGAAAAAACTGTAATTAAAACAATCAATCAAAAAATTGCAATTATAAACAACAATTATTGTTAATAAAGATTTGCCAAAACATCACAACTACTAAAACAATAAAATAAAACTCCGTAAATGCTAAAAAAAAGTGTCACGGCTATTAAAAGACTTAAATTGCGAAAAAGTGTCATAATGCAAAACAAGCCAGATTATTACAATATCGAAGCATAAACCAAAATTGTCAAGTGTTGACCCCTTTCAGGTTTCAACATGAATATGAAATAATAAAAACATTCTTTGGTATTCGTTTATATTTTGCAACCACCCAAATGAACACACATTTTGACATTCCTCGACAACATATGGCAGTAAAAAAAATCGGTATTTAAAGATTAACCTAACCTAACCTCAGTCAAATAAGTAGCGAATGAAATACTCAAAACTGTAGTTCACCATTGTGGTGTAATCCTCTTCTGCTGGAAGCTCCTTAACTTTTCATCTACAGTCAATCTCCATTTAAACAAAAATTCTTTTACCGAGCACCAGGCTGAAACATTTCATCGTTGGCTTGAAATCCATATAAAACTAACGATTCTCCATAAACATTATAAAAACTACATATACTCTAAAACATTACATTACATCTGTATGTGTTAAATGGGCCAGTTAATAGGCAAACTTAAAACCATCTGTTGGTTAATTTTGCATGTTGAATCGCATTTGGTATATTTCAAAGCACATATAATCCCTGTACAGATATTAGCACCATGGAATAATTTCTTTAAATTAGCCAACAGTGATACCAAAAACATACTAATATACAAATAACATAAGCTGTTTATCAGTATATCAGCATTTCTAGTTGCTTGGTTAACTGGCACATTACATCTTACACCCAGTACTGGTTCCTACGTAACATAATGTTACGACTGGGACATGCAGGTTCGGAAGCATCACAGCTGCTCCAGTCATCCGGATGCTCATCCACTCCATACGGATAGCGTGTGTGCACGTCCATATCCGTTCTACTCAGCGGCGTGACTTTACAATGTGGTAAGGCTGCTGGAAGTGTTGATATATAACTTTCTGGCACATGCTGCTTCAGCGATGGTGACGACGTCATCAGCCTATCAGGTGGACGGGGTAGGGGTATTGGTTGCATGGATTCGTCTTTTTTTGAGTCGTTGGGCTCCAATGAACGGCACTTTATTATAACTATAATAGCGATTCCCAAGATTACGATGCCTGACACCATACTCACTGGAAGGTAAACTGTTTAATTGCCGAATAGCATACAAGTCATTAAAAATATTTGTTCAAAATGAGTAACTTCTTACCTATAAGGAAGTAATCACGTGTGATGTCAGTGCTGGCAAAATGCATCCCTCCTTCATGGCCAGCAGGATCATTAGGCCCAGCCAACGTTGAATAAACATTGCTGAACAACGACGACTGCAAATTCACCTTCAGCACTCCCAAAGCAGGTTGGAATATCGAAGCAGCTAGCATGAAGCCAAGTTGGTCTTGATAACCGGCAATGACATTGACATTCTTTACGACCAAATAAATTAATCCACTCTGTATCTCTTCGTGAGTAAACGTGTTGATCAACGTGTTCAGCACGTTGCGTTGTTCACCAGAGCTCCTAATAATCTTTCTGACTTGGCCATATTGCGGCTGTATTATTATTGTATATCTTGGATTGCTGTTTGTCAATTTGGCCAGCGGTGTTGCATCAAGCACATGCAAAGATATCTTGTTGCTCTCCCCAATGATGGCAGTGAAATTGCCGATTTGCATTAACGGCTGGACTTTTATAACTACTTCTATTTCATTCCCTACAGACACATTACCTAAATTAATTCCAGCAAAAACCTTAAAGCTGTCATTTGCAGTGGTCATGTCTGTTTGCATATACATTACACTTTCGCTTAGTAAATCCTTCTGGATGAATGTACAAGCTGGATTGTCTTTCACATAAAGAGCACCATGTCTGGGACCTTCTCTAACTGTGTACTGTATTTTATCTTTATCAGCATTAGTATCGACAGTAAATTGTTCATCGCTAAGTAATACCACATTAGATCCTTGCTGTAAGTAAACTGGTAAACCAGCAGTTACATTAACATGTAATGGTATCATACGAATGTTAAACACCGTGTACTCCGGTCGGAATTTGCCATCCCAGACTCTCAAATGAAACTGATCACTAAGGACTGAACTATTATGTATATAAACAACACGGTTTTCGTTTATATCCTCCTGTGTGAACTGAATGGTAGGGATACCAGTAGGAAGGAGCACCAATTTACCTTCGGACGGTCCAGTGAACACATCGTACTTCAAATCACTAGGTGTTGTATCTGCATCCTCTGTAAGCAGTTCATCCTTTCTAATTGTGTGGTTCTCTCCTTGTACCATAGTTATATGTGGTGCGGGAGTGACTAACTTGAACGCCTGATCATTTATTGGATTTACAATGACTGGGATCGTTATATTACAGAGTGTAATATATCCCGGAATAAGATATACTGAAAAGTATATGTTATCACCAACAGTATCCGAATGGTCATGTTGATAGTAGATTTGTCCGGATTCCAACTGCTGTTGGGTAAATGTCGTTATATTGGGAAGATGCTGCATAAAGATTTGACCATGTCTCGGTGCTGTTATTGAAGCGTGTATAATGGGGGATTTTAGACCGGCATGCTGCTCCAAGAATGACACAATGCCGGACAAATTGAGAACTACTTTTGTCATCCCACCTTCATCAACATATATCTTCGGGATGTTGACAAAAGCATCTAGGCCACCAGAGGAAACGGATATATCGATTTTCATTTGCTGTAAATAAAAATCAAGTGTGGTAAAGCTATTTAAAAACAATTTTCAAACCAAATACTAAATTACTTATATAAAATGTCAGAAAAATGGCCAAAAATTATAAATAGCAATATGTCATTTGAAAACAACTTTCATTATCTATATGCTAATTGATTGATTGATTGATTGAACCAGCGTAMGGTAGACATTTCTGCCGCTCCCGGATATACCACGGGCCGGCTATGTATACGCCGGGTTGGAGGGGTGATACGCTTGTTGTTAGTGGGCACCCACGTAGCGCATGTTATATGAGTTTGGGGACTGGAATGGGGAAGTTTTCAGGCATCCAACTAGCAGATACTTTTTTATTAGCCTCCGTGCTGGATGGTACTTTCATTATCTATATGCTAATGTTAAAAAAATGCAAATGTTTCATGTTGGATAAAATCTGAGAGAAATCATCAAAAAATGACTTCCTTTTGAAGGTGATATGTTTTTCTGGAAATAAAAGATGATGCCACAGTCACTATTAACTAGAAATTTTAAATAGTAAAAGGGGGAAGGCATTTCCATTACCTACATAACACATTTAATAAATTAAAATCTGATAATCTATTTCTAAGTAATATAAAGGGTGATTCACTAAGGGTGTATGGAGCAACTGCATCTTAAAAACCACCCATGTAATTGCTTTGAGAAATTTTGTTTAATAAAAATGTACTACAGAAATTCACCAAACATAGTTTGAAGTTTTCCGCTAGAAGGTGTATTTTACATTACATTACAATCCAAAATTTGCCGATAAAATGTAGGTGGAAAATTGAATTTTTAATAACAAAAATTTGAGACATTTTGTTTCGTCAAAAATTTATTATGAGAGCAACTTTATCTTATATTATTAAGATCTATATCACAAATACAACAGTTTGAAAAAAAAATTCAATCATACCACAAGTAAGAATGTTATGTTTGACGGCTATAATCTGAGATGATTGAGAATAAAACAAATTCGAACAGCAAAACATCAAAATGGTGAAAATAATACCATTTGTCAGTTTGGTTTATGTCTTAGTAAAAATGAATGTATTTTTGAGTATGTATTTTACATGAATAATCATTTTTGTAGCTTCTCTATTTTTGATCAAAACGAAAAATTAAAAAGTAAAACATATTCTGATGAAACAAAACATCATATTTTTATTTTATTAACAGGACAAATTTACAAAATACTTTAGTCCCAATTAACTGAATTTCTATCTTACCATAGGAAGAAAGTGTGACACTATATTTTTGAATGGACCCAGTAGACTAGTAGCCCTAGAGCTTCATGAAAAAATGACTTAACTAAATTGATAGAAACTGTTGGAAATTATTTTTAAGTTTTTAGTAACTACCACGTCATGCTATGGTATTTACAAATTACAAAAATCATATTTGTGCCATTTATAATAATTATATAAGTACTAGTACAAGATTTTCTAAATTTAACCCTATTATTTTTGTATGATTTTGATTGTATTTTTTTTTTAAACAAATTATGGAGTGTGAGGGGGGTCCGATTATCTGTATTTTTTACTTAAATATCGACAGATCTTGATACATACGAATTTTTTTAAATAAATTTATTACACAGATATATACTAAACTGGGGAGCATAACTATCGCCCTATCCTGAGTTTTAAGTTTTTCTGTATCAAATGCAAACAAATTAATGTAACTAACAAGAGGGATAAAAAAAGAAAATAATAAGTCATAGACTATTTAGAGTCATTTATTAACAGTTCCCGCATGTTAATAAAATAATTTTTTAAATTGGACTGGTGCACAAAAATTTCGTTTCAAAAGATACTCAGGTTCTATCCTCAAATCTCGCCAAAAACAATTGAAGATTAAATGTTTTTCATCAGAAAAGATAATATGAAATTTGAAAAAAAATAACATAGTTTAATTCGAGGTTTAATTGTAAAGTTTTGGTTTACATTTTCCCAATTTTGATTCATATTCTCACGAGCAAATTCCAAAAGAGCTGTTTTATGGTGAGGAAGAAGTCTCATTTTGTTAGTTTTCGGCATATAAAGTATTCACTTTTCTTCAGAACTCTCCCTATAGCCCATTTTGAAACATCAAGCCCTCACTCTTGGGCAATTCTTTTTTAATTTTTAGCTACACTGTAGCAATAATTCTCCTTGCACCTCTGGGCGATATTTTTTTTTCTTAGGGCCCCCTTTCTTGTTTGTGCCATACTGTTCAGGGTTTCACAAATAATTGGAGACAACTTTACGAGAACAGTTAATTCTTGGAGTAATTTTTCGGTGACTAAAGCCTTCAACTCAAAAAGCMACGATTTTACCTTTTTCTGTGTCACTCAGATACCTTCCACAAGGCATTTTTAACACAACTGGGTATTTGCCATGTATTTATATTTTATTAAATTGCATATTAATAGGTAGCATCTAATCCACAAAACAGCTGACACCTTATAAATTCGAAAAAATGGATCGTAAGGTGAATTTTTAATATTAAAAATGTGAATATTTAAAGGGACTGCCAAAATGCGAACATATTGGCCGTGACGTCAGGTGTCTTGTAAATGGCAACTTATTTACATCTGGGGTCAGCGCGTCACGCATCAGCCTCAGACCGTCAATTTATCAGTTTGTTTGCGTTCATTTTGTGACAAGCGAATTAAAATACGCCAAGAAAAAGTGAAATACTTATGAATTATGACTTCTGAAGGCATGTTCGTTGTTATGGAATTTGTATACAGTGACGAGAGGTTCCATGTGGCAGAGATGAGGAACGTAAAAGCAACAGCATAAGTAAACTTTTTATCAAATTAACATAGCATTGATAATTTAATCACAGTGGGTTGTTGGAAACATACTATTTGTAAACATAAAAATTTAAGAATCAAAAATGTACCCTAAACTTGACATTTACTTTAGAGCTCAGAATAAATATAAATTGCCATTTATTTTCTGGGCTCTTGCGGCTCGTTTCCGGTCTGGCTAACAGTCGAATATATGGGGAACAACGTCGTTCTTTATTATAACATTTCCCTCTATCAACTTAAAGGGCATATAATTTTTCATATCCTCAAGCTATAACAAAATGGAAACTGAATGGTAAACATAACCCAAAAAGAATAATAAAACTTACAGTAAGAATTAAGATGATTTTCACAACAGAAAAACTAACTTTGCGATTTCGGCATATCACGTCTAGGGGCCTTAAACAACTTTTTCATACCTTGATAATCTCGAGGAACAGTTACAAAAAAATTGTTAGCTGTACTGACTGAAGTACTTTTATAACCATGTACAAAACAACACTTGTTTTGTTTTCCATACATAATAGATGCTTGTAAAACTATACAAATCACTTTTTGGTGCGACCTCTTATACTGTCCTTTCAATGAATACCACACAAAAGCTTTTCCAATACAAGAATGATACTACATCTTTAAACAGCACGCTCCTCGGTAATGTTTACATGACACTTGACGTCACGAATTGAATAACCTTGGATATAAGCGTTTTGGCGGTGACTCCTATGATTCGAATTTCAGACTTGAAATTCTATACCTTCAAATATTTTTTTTGTTTTTTCTAACATGGCGTACAATATATATGCACTTCAAAATTCATTTTACGTAATTTTCAAAAAAAGTGATAATACCCAATTGTTACAACACAGTAACAGTTAATACTTAAGAACAAAATATAAACATGTTGTTGACGTTCGATCACAGCCACCTAAAAGTTTTTTTTTAAGTGGCCCTATAGTTACGCACCACACAAATTTTAGAAATTATTTCATTAAATTATGAAAATTACTAATATTTAAATAGTCCAGTTCCTATTATTTTTATTTCTTTTTTTCTTCTTGTAAGTTACATTAAATTATGTTCGAATTTGGACAAGAAAAACTGATAATTTAAGGTGTGGATATAGTTATGCACCCCAGTGTATAAAATTATTAATTGTAAGCCAAAAATTTAAAAAAACTAATTTTTACTTACTAGTAATTATATTGAGCAATCATAATATTCAAATACATCTTGCCTCTGATATGAAGAATTACTTACCTTGCTGAGTATTGGACTAGCGAAGTGTGCCTTGGCATTGTACACAAATGAATCGTTAACATACAAGTCATTAAATGGGTGTGTATGTTCATAGAATACACGACTGCCATTCAGATCCCTTTGTGTAAAAGTAGAAACTACCCTAAACACCCCACTTGTTTCTGATTCCATCATTAGTCGTCCTAAAGTGGGAGGTCGTACTATTTCATAGTAAACATCTCTTTGGTTATCAGAGACTGTTACAAGTAAGTGCGAAGAGGTGATGTACTTCCGTTGCAGTGGGAATATGTGTAAAGGTTTTGTGAAAAGTGTTAAGTTCACCGGCTTGGTCTTTATGTGAAATGTGTGTTCCTTGGTAGTATGAAGTCCATCAGTAATGTTGAAAACAAACTTGGCCTCAGAACCATCTGAAAATATTTCCTGTTGAAGAGTATTAGCATTATATTTTAATAACCCACTATGATGTCGAAWCACAATCAMTTTCTTATCAATTAATTCCTGTGTGAAGAACTGTAATGAAGATGATGGGTCTGACATCAATGMTATGTTTCCAAACAAACACTWTGAAATTTGAAATCTTAACGTGTCCTTTGGCCAATCAGCATCAGTTGCAGCTGGAAACAAAATTTGATAACAAACTCGTTATCAGAAAACTAGCTGGCATACCTAACATATCATTAGTAATTACAGCAACTCCACCTTCCCACATAGTCAATCCAGTGTTATTGACCAGTTTTGGTTTTTGATCGTTAATAGGTAAAACCTTTATAGGCATTGTAACCGGAAAGCTACGCTTTTGCCCAGCGACAGCTATAACTGTCAGTTCATCCGACATGTTTTCTGAATCATCATGATAATATTGCATGAGTCCACCTACTAGTTCTTTATGAGTGAATCCCTGAACAGTAGTGCACTTCCTGTATCTCTGCACACAACCGTGGCCTGGTTCTTGTAAGATAATGTAATCGGTGACACGTGATCGGTAGTACTCGGTCTGAATAAAAATGTGAATAGTGGTTATAGTAGCCGTACCACCTTCATTGACACTCAGTTGGTTACTCCCGAGGTACAGATGTTCAGGGATGATTTGCACATCAAGCACGAGGTTATGTAACCACACCATGCCGTTCGTCACATTGAAGACTATTCTGTCTCTGGTTTGGTTTGTGCCTGATTGAATGTAAAGGACACGGTTTTCATTCACAAGCTCCTGTGTGAAGCTGCGCACGTTCATTGACTCTGGATCCTGAGAACCAGAGAGGATGCTTATATACCCATTTTGTGGAGCAACATGGATATGGTATACTATGGTCATTGCTGGCACATCTTGCTGAACTACCTACAGAATCAAAGTGTTTAGCCAAAATTTCTTTCATTCATTCGAACATCTCCATACCTCTACTGTATTTTTATTAATTAAGGCGCTTGTTGACTCTTCAACCCATAAAATTTTGCAGTTTTTCACCAACAATGGTTCCCAAAAGCTAGCCGGCAACATCCATATTCCAAGCTGGGCAACATTAACTGCATCTTTACATCTGACCCTCAAACCTACTTCATCAGCATCTGCAGTGTTTGATTCATGAAGGTAACTAATTGTACCTGCCGTAATGTTTTCTTGTGTGAAATCTGTGACTTCCTACAAAAGGATTTATTTAGCAGTTACTTAATATTCAGTTACTTTTATTTGCATTTAATTCAAAGGCTTTTCAACGAGTAAAGAATATCAAGCAAATGTAAGACAACATTTTGTTTAAATAAATGTGTAGAAAACAAATGATACATTATAAATAAATATTAACATTCACGGTAATTACACAAGAAGTAGGGAACATCTTCATCTCTATTCATGTTCTTCAAATGGTGTTCAGAGGAGTTAACTAGCAACTTGTGCGAGGATTAAAATTTATGAATGCAATCACAAAATCAAAAAATTGGCACTGGCTCTCTCTACCTAGAACCTCAAAAATTTTATGATTTAGCAATTCCGGTTTTTGAATAAAACTTAGATATTAGATCCAAATATTCATCGTAAGTTACCGAGTATTATTAAAGTAAAATGAAATTAAATATTTTGTCGTTTGACAGTAATGCAATATTAAAATGATTGTTCATAGTGTATCAATAATTATTCAAATAAATATTTAAATACAAGTAACATAAACTCTATTACTTTAGTAAATATGAATATGAAATACTTATAGGGTTCTATATTTAAATTCATTAATTTGTAGAATGATGATTTGTTTACTGCATTCATAATCATAAGTTCTCAAACGAGAATATGCAGTGCCTCCAAAAAGTAGAAGATAAATTCAATTTTTTTTTAATTTTCCAGAATTCATTGACTGATTCTAATGTTTGGCTTTTGGAGGTAGTTTTTAACATTTTTGGGCCAATTTTGTAATGATGACGATGTCATTGACTTTTAAAAATAGAAACCCCATTTTGGATTTGAAAAGATATATTTTTTCTGCATACTTAGCAAATTACTTCCACATCCAACAGATGGAAAGTATTGTATCGCGAAAAAAATTTTTATTTGCTCATTCGCTTTAAAATGGTCGAAAACACAAAAAACAAAATTTGAGCAAAAAGAAATTTCTTGTCTGTGTGTCTGTGGTTTTGTTTGTGGACACGATAACTTTCGAAAAACTTAATATATGAACTTGAAATTTGGCATACGTATAAATCTCAACTACCCAAAGCGACTTATTGTTTGTGGGGTAAGTAGGGTATCGGAAAGGGAGCGAAATTGGGGGGTAACTACCCTTTTTGCAAATTTTTATTTTTTTTTTTGATTTAGTATGTGATTAGTAGTATAACTGCGAGTATTATTGGTTCTTATAAATTTTCCGTGCAGCAAACTGTTTAGAAGATATTAGCAAAAAAGCGTCACTTAACGAAAACGGTTTTTTCTAAATATCTCCGAATATATTTAATATATTAAAAAAATGAAAATACCATCAGATAGGAAATAGAATTTTTCGCAAAAAGTGTCTTAGAAAATTTAGCCAAAATTTTGACATATTCGAAATATTCCCAAAAAACCTATTTTGGATCCTGCTCGTACGATTTTTTTTAAATTTTGGTATTACATACAACATTAAATTTCTGATCAGAAAGCTTTCTTGTAATTTTTTTGTTAAGTTAATAATTTTCGAGTTATTTGGAAAAAACTGATTTTAAAAATTTAKATACTTATTTTTGCTATATCACGAGGACTGTKTGTCTTAGAAAAAATGTGTAGAAAGAAAAAATGCTCAAAACCTGATTACCAATTGTACAGTATAAGAAATAAAAACGTAAATGTCATTTTGACAATTGAATGTGAAAGCATTGATTTAATTTGCAGCGGTTTTTTAAGGTACGTAAGAGATTTTTTCGAAAAATCTGTGTTAATGCTAAAATTGCGGTTTAGCATTTGCACAATCCAGAACACTTAAATTACGTGATCCTGTTTCTGACATCATAAATTTAATTAAATTAAGTGTCCTGTTTGAGCATGTCATCATTGAGGTTATGCGCTGTCAGTAAGTTAATAAAACGTTATCCAGCTGTTCTTGAACAATTTTTGAGGAAATGGAGAAAAACTATGCGGTAGTTTTATGAGACAAAAAGCAAAACACATTACATAATTGGCCCAAAAATTTCGAAAAGTATCTCTAAAAGTCAAATAGAATTAAAATCAGTCGACATGCCTTGGCGAAATTTAACATAAAACTTTGTATAAATTTTATTGAATTTGTACATTATTTTTTGAAAGAACTGTAGGCTGTCATGCATACTAAGCTGTTCCTGTGTTATTTACAAAACTCATTTAATACAATATTTTTCTTAAGAAAATCATAGAGTACTATAATTATTCTTTAAAGAATGTTTGTAACATACTAATGGTTGTCATTGTCAAATTTAAAAATTATGTCTACTGTACTTTTTTTAAGGTATTAGTAGAAACAGATTTTTTCATGCACCAGTTGATGGTTTCGAGCTTACTTTCGATTTGATGAATTCCCATCAATTACAATATATTTTAATAAAGCCTCAAACAAGCGAATAAACTTACCACAAGAGTATCTGAAAGAACAATTTTCCCAAACGCAGGCTTGACGATAACTTCATATATCACATCACTGTCAAAAGCGTATAAATTGGTCGAATAGCTCAAATGCTCTCTAGTTAAAACGGCTGATTGTCCATGTTGCACTACTAATTTCTTATTGCTAGATACATGAATAAACGGGGCAGATGCCTGAATTTCTAACACGCCATTTGTGTGGAATTGTCCATCAGTTATCGATAGCTTCATTTTACCGTACTCTGGGCCTTTATGCTTGAAAAGCACCATTTTGTCATCCAAATCTTTTTGAGTAAACTGTGAAATTTTCACAGTGTGGTCCCAACTATTGTAAATTTCTCCATTGGGTATTTCACGCCACCTGTACAATATCTCTGACGGCTTTGTATCTAGATCAGCGTCACTGTATTTCAGATCGCTGTCGGTTAACAAGCGTTTTCCACCAACAACTATGTGGAACACCTTATCAACAACGCGTTGTGGGCTATTGTCATTCTTCAGTGTTATATCTATCATAAATGTGCCAGCATACTGAAAATCTTCACTAGATGCAACTGCTAGGAATTTGAATGAGTCTTTTCTTGTTTCACTACCATCATGAATATAAAACAATTGCTTAGAGTGCAGGTCTTCTGATGTAAAATATGTAGATCCGTTTTGGAAGTATCCGTCTTTCCGCAATTGTAAAATACCATGAACTGGCGGTTGAGTGACATTATATACTAAATCATTGATGAAATTTGCCCAGATGTTTAAAACTGTGGAATCTAATACCTGTTTACCACCTTCGTCAACCTGCAGCTTCTCCGAATGCAGCTGCACTTTATCCAGCACTTCGTTAGAAGGGTAATGAGAGACACTTAAGTTGCCTGTTACATTCTGACACCCAGGTGCCATGACACTGTACAGAACCTCATCTCGAATAGCTGAGAATGACTTATGAAAGACCCTGTACCTCACGTTGGCATTTGAAACATCTTCTTGGCTAAAACTGTCTCTAGCACGCAGTTTGTATTTTGATATGGTCAAATATAGGTATCCGTATTTAGGAACCTGTTCGATTACATAAACAATTGACGTTGGATCTGATTTAATGGGTACTGTTTGATATTCCATGTGGTCAGAAGTTATGGGCGCCTCGCCCGAGGTGTTTAGGATGAGAATGCTTGAATGAATTTGATTTAAAGTACACTTTACAAACGTTAATCGAAATGTGTAGGTCGTTGTAGTGTTCAATGAATTTTTGAACTGAAATGAAAAGTTGCAATGAATTTCCGAAATCGTCAAGTATTGTATTTGCAAAAACTCCTGGCGCTTGACTTTAGATGTCCACCTTTAGATATTTTTACTGCTTTACCATTTAGTTTAGTTCAAGTTTAATTCTACTTAAAATGAATTTATTCAAAAAGAATATACACAGTGTCCTCGAAATACACTGACAACATTTGACAAGTGATAGAAAACGAGATTTTAAAAACTATTTGCTAACAAAAAAGCTTTTTGATAATATTTGGTTTTTTATACACATGGTGTTAAAGTTTTAAAAAACTTATTTTTTAAAATTATTCCTGAACTATAATATATCAACTTCAAATTTGGTAGGAAAAATGACAACATAAATTATAATAAAAACAAGTGACCTGGAATTTTTTTAAGCACTGGGGTATTGCAGACCTCCGTTTTTTAATAGAACTTGCAGATTTTTAAAACAAAACTGAAACAGTTTTGCAATCTCCAATTCTTAAGAAAACATGTCTCTTTGATGTTTGCCGTAAAACGACTCTAGCCCTTAAGAATTGATGTTTTTATTGAAAAAAACCACTGCAAATTGAATCAATACTTCCACATCCAATTGTCAAAATGACATTTCTTATACTATACGATTAGTAATGAGCTTTTGAGCATTTTTTCTCTCTACACATTTTTTCTAAGACAAACAGTCCTCGTGATATTAGCAAAAATACATAAATTTTTAAAATTGGTTTTTTGTCAAATAACTCGAAAAGTATTAACTTAACAAAAAAAATTACAGGAGTGCTCTCCGATCAGAAATTTGATTTCGTGTATAATACCAAAATTTAAAAAAATATCTTACAAACAGGGACCAAAATACGTTTTTTGGAAATATTTCGAAAATGTCAAAATTTTGGATAAATTTTTTTGACACTTTTTGTGAGAAATTTTATTTCCTATCTGATGGTCATTTTTTGAATATATTTAATATATTTGGAGATATTTAGGAAAAAACCGTTTTCTTTAAGTGATGCTTTTTTGCTAATATCTTGTAAACAGTTTGCTGCACCGAAAATTTATAAGGGCGAATAATACTCGCAGTTATACTACTAATCACATACTAAAATGAGAAAAAAATAAAAATTGGCAAAAAGGGTAGTTACCTCCCAATTTCTCCCCCTTCCCGACACCCTACTTACCTCATAAACAATAGGTCGCTTTGGGTAGTTGAGATTTATACGTTTGCCAAATTTCAAGTTTATATATTAAGTCTTTCGAAAGTTATCGTGTCCACAAACAAAATCACACACACATACACACACCGACACAGACACTCGTACAAGAATTTTTTTTTGCTCAAATTTTGTTTTTTTTACGTTTTCGACCATTTTAAAGCAAATGAGCAAATAAACATTTTTGAAAATTTTTTTCGCGATGCAATACTTCCCATCCGTTGGATGTGGAAGTAATATGGAACTCCATTATTTCGTGAAATCATAACAGTGTCATTGCCATTGACAACGCTTAACAAGTGATAGAAATGTGACCTTAAAAACTTTTTTAAATAAAAAAATTTCAAGAAACCCTTTGGTTTATCTATAAAAGGTGTTAATAAATTAAAAAAATATATATCAAAAACTAAACATTTTTGTAAATTTTTTATTTGAAAACTTTTTTTAAGTCTTTCAAGCGTTGTCGATGGCAATGACACCGATTGTGATTTCACAAAATAATGGAGTCCCATGTTTTTCAATAAAGACTTCAATTTTTAAGGACTAGGGAGTCGTTTTACGGCAAACATCAAAGAGACATGTTTTCTTAAGAATTAATTGGAGATTGTATAACTGTTTTAGTTTTGTCTAAAAATCCACATGCCTAAAAGTTCTATTAAAAAACGGAGGTCTGCATTACCCCAGCGCACGCCACTGCAACTACTGACGATAACATTGCTAAAGTTCACCAAATGGTGTTAGATGACCACCGAATTAAAATGAGAGAGATAGCGGAAGTTATAAAAATGTCCAAAGAACATGTCAAATGAACATTTTCAACGCTCCGTTGGTGCAGTTTAGGTGCAATAAATCTGAGTTTTGGCACCGACTAATTACTGTAGATGAAACTCGGATACACCATTATACACCCAAAACAATGGACTGGCTCCAAAAGAAGCAAAAACTGTTTTTTCAGCTGAGAAAGTGATGGCGACTGTTTTTTGGGATAGTCATGGAGTTACCTTAATCGATCATCTTCAAAAAGGAAAAATCATTACAGGAGCATACTACGAATCATTACTTGCCAAGCTGAAGGCAGAAATTGCGGAAAGACGGCCAAATTTGCAGAAAAAGAAAATGCTGTTTCACCAAGACAATGCGTCATCTCACACCTCAGCAATTGCCATGGTGAAAATCCAAGAATTACGGTTTGTACTGCTTGACCATCCATCTTACTCACCTGATCTAGCCCCAAGCGACTTCTTTTTGGTAGCTCATCTAAAAACTGCGCTCGGAGGACACAGATTTTCGTCAAATGAGGAGGCAGTCACTTTCGTGAACAATTATTTTGCAGAGAAAAACACCGAGTACTATTTGGACAGGTCAGAGAGATGGGAGCATCACTGGGAGAAGTGTGTAGAGTTACAAGGAGGCTATGCAGAAAAATAAAAAAAACTTTTGGGAAAAAATGTCTTGTATCATTGTTACCCTCGTATTTACTTATGCCCAAATGGGCGTGTCGTCGCAGCTGCTAAATAAATAAATGCAACTAATAATTAAAAATTGTCCGCAAGACTTTCAATGTAATATTATGAAATGATTCTCAGTCAACGTTTTTAGAATAGCTGCATACTTGTCAAAGTGAATGATAGTTGTCAAGTCACAACAGAATAACTCCGCCTATCAAGCACCAGGAGCTTTTGTGATAATATTAATTATGCAACTAACCTGGAACTCGTCATAATCTGGCGAAGATGTTGTATGCCGATACCTAACCCTATGCTGTTTGAGCTCGCCATTGGTAAATGCACCTGCATTCCTCCAAATGCCCGGCTCCTTTTCCAATTCAATAATTCCGTACTGTGGAGGTTGTGTAACTTGGAACTGGGCGCTATCATCAGCACTGGCCACATTTGAAACAAAGCTTAAGTTATATGGTGTTATAATGGCTGATGACAGGTGCATCAGCATCAGTCCAGTGTTATTCTGTAAACGCCAGTATTGTGGGAATGTGGAGATACGCAGCTTAGTGGGCGCACTCGTCTCTATTCCATCAGATACTTGTAACGTAACGTGTGACTCATTGGATGCTGATTTGTGATGAACAAACACGATTCTGTTGTCAAGTAAGTCTTCCTGAGTAAAGGAAGATATTGGGGTGTCTCTTTTATTGGAATACTCAAAATGTCCAGCACCAACTTCTAATACATTGAAGACCAGTTGCTGAGAAGTGCTGTCTGGATCCTCCACTTTCAAAATATCTTTTTCTACAGTTATTCGTGATCCCTAAAAAACAAGTTGTTCATAATGATGGTAGTGCATGATTAGTAATTTAAAACTGTACACTTACCGCTTATTATACAACATCGCTAATCATGCCACATTGCCGGTTAGAGTGCACACATATCTTAAATAAACAAAACAATATTAAATCTAAAATTCAGCCATTCCTGATTATCAGCAATATCAGACAAAACAAGAACAAATATTAAATTATTCAACAGCCCAAATGCTTTAATAGTATATAATATCTAAATTAGTTAAGAATAAAATAGCCATTTCAGAATTATGTCTACATTATGTGAAAAACTAATTAAACAGTGTTTCAATATACAAAGGATATTAATGAGCCGGTAAAGTCCACCATCAAATTCTAGAGTTAGAATACAATTTTTTTTAATTCAAACCCATTGTCAAAAATTATTTTTTAAGTACTTAAACCACATTTTGATATTTGAAAATACTGAATACTTTCAGCTCTGCTAGAGCTTGCAAGAAGTATACTATGTAGAGAAAGTACATATTCAAATTTTTTAGTACAGCCAGAGTATCTAGAAAAAAATTATTGAATAACTGTGATTGAACGATTATAGGCAAAGATATTATTATTTTAAGGTACCTGGAGCTTTAATTTTGCTAATAAACAGCGGCACTTAATAGTAGTAGCATTGAGTTTATTACTCCGAGGAATATTATAATCAAAGGTAGTAGTTTAACTCGTGATGTCTTCCACTGCTCAATCTGCGTGGAAATTTACTAAGATATAGCTGAAACCATGACGGTGCCACTAGTCTGTTCCAGATTTTCAGATGACCTTAATAAAATATTGCAAATAATTATCCACTGTAAAGTTTGCAGTGGAAAGGTCGAATTTTTTTTTAAATGTGGAAAAGCTAGGCATCAGTATGTTTCATGCTATGCTATTGTATTAAAAATAAAAAATCATCCACAAAGGCATGTTGTTACATAATATTTATGGTAATTTTATATTAGAATTTAAAAATATATTTATTTATAAAGATTAACAAAAATAATAATACAGGTCACAAAAAAGCAGAAAACAATTCTGATGGGTGAGTGACCGCAGAACAAATAAATAATGGTGTAGCTCACAGTAAATTAACTCTCCTAATCTATAGTAAATCTTGCTAATAAACATTAACATACAAATAGAACATATAAACCTCTCTTTAACTTATGAGAAACAACAACATAATTTCCAATAATTTACTAAAACTTCATTATGTACTAATAATATATAAAACAATATAATTATATTCTAGCTATAATTTTTCTGAATCGAAAATAAATTATTTTTTTTTTTTATAATATGTCAAGAAATCTATAATAATATTTGCAATTTACTAAATACCTTATTACACACTAATTATATTTCAGTTATAAATTTTCTTACTTCTACTACAAATTTTTTTTTATTTCCTATATTTCTTAAATCATCTGGGAGCATGTTATATTGTTGTACTGCCCTATAAAGTGGTGTATCCTGTGTTGTTTTTGTTCTTCTTAGCCTAGTTTTTATATAGTTCATTTTTCGTGTGTTGTAGATATGTTGGTTTACTTCTAGTTCTATATTACTTTTAATCATATTTTTAGTAATATTATATATGTATTTTGCTTGTTCCACTTTTAATGTAGTGTTTAGATTACAGATATTTGTTACGCTATATAAAACATCGGCATGAGTAAAGTGACTCAGATTAAAAAGATTTTTTACTGCCTTATTTTGTACCCTTTGTACCCTACTTAACAAATATTTAGGGGCGTTTCCCCAACACAGTAACATATATCTCAAATGACAGCAGATGTAACTATTATAAATAATTCTTTTACATTTTTCCGATAGTAAGTTTGAAAGTCTTTTTACAGCACCTATGACAGGTGCAAGCTTTTTACATATATAATCAACATGAGTACTCCATTTTAGTTGTTCGTCAATATGTAGACCCACATAATTACAGTTACAGTATAATTATGATTTGGGAGTTCAGGGTTGGATCCTTGGCATTCGCAAATTTTTCCTAATGAAAATTTTACAATATTTACCTTTATATTAAATGGTGGATCAAATTTATAAATTATTTTTTCACTGTCTTTTAGCACTTTCAAAGTATTTAAGTAACTTTCACATTCGTTAGTGCCAGCTGTCGGAATTAATTAAATTATATTTAAACAATCCATGTGTTTCTAAGCCAATTAATTGAAGAAATCTTGGTAAATACAAAAGTTTTTCTAAAAACGTGTATAGGAAATTGTATAATTTGTATTTCTGTTTTGTGATGTTTATTTAAATTATATACTTTATTTTTGTAATATTTATATATTAATATTAAATAAATGTCCAAAAATAGCTTTTTTGGACTTTTATTTGACATGTCAAACTACTACTACATACAACGTTAAAATACGTTTTGTCAATGTACATAAGTTTACTGCATTAAATGTTTACAGATAGGTTATGTGTAACGTGGAGATCCGCAACATTTTCAAGTTGAATGCACATAATAAACTAACAGTTTTAATGAATGGTGTCAGAACATTATAAACGTTTGTTAGACATACACGTGTTTATTGGGATGCATTGTTCTGTTTTTTAAATGTGGTTCAGAAGTGATTTAATTCAAAGAATTTAATCTTTGATCTGAATCATCTAAATCTTTGACTCACATTGTGAGCTTAACTTGGCAAAACGGAATTTGCCTCCGTGAGTGCAAGATTGTTAGTTTTAAAATTTAGAGTTGGATCAATAAAAATTAAACGATTAAATAACCAGTGTATCACATCATGCTACCGCTTGTAGTACTAAATGAGTTACTATTGCTGGTAGTTTGAATAAATGTTTTGAATACTAACAATAAAATATCTATTATTATATTTATTATATTATTTCCAGTTTTTACACTCATGCAACACATTGCATTTCATCTCTTGATTTTTTTACTATAAATTAGCAAACAGTATATTTTTCACATTGCTATCTATATTGTTTATATTTTTAGTGACATTCAAAAAATCAAGTAACTAAAATGAGTTCTTTTAGCCAGCTTTAATTCTTGCCCAACAAAAAGTAACAAAACAAAAAAAAATATGGAAAAAAATTATCTTCTAATTTATTATTTTGTTTAATAATAGAATATTTTACTTGTATATGAATCATCAATTTAATGTATTATAATCGGTTAAATAATAAATTATTTGAATCAGCAGATCACTCTGGTATTCGACTATTTGTTTTTTAAAATGCAAGTCTATGCTGTGCTGCCTACACCTCAACCAACTGCAGATAGATCTATTTCGCTGTCATTACAGCTCATCAGTGCAGTTTAGGTCTAGAGTAGACAGCACGGCATAGAATTTGTTTTTTAATTCATTTATTTTAATCTGATGCATAATTAATATAAGGGTGTCTTACAAAAAGTAGGTACCCAAACTATTCAATTAATCTTTTGCGGGAAATAACTAAATTTTGAGAAAAAGACTCCTCTTTTCAAGTATTATTGCAATAAATAAAATACCTTACTGTTCCTCCAACATCATTTCAAAAGTACTCATTATGAAGAACAGATAAGCAACACATTTCTTCAGAAATAGCTATTTTAAATTTCAAGATCATAACTCTTAAAGTAGCGCTCAATAACTATTATAGCTACTTTAGTTAATACAGCCCATACTTAAAACTGAACAAATTATTTTAAAATGACGAGCAAAAACAACATTCTCAGTTGCTTACCTGGGCCAGTCGGATTGCAGTGGCATTTGGAATAACGAGAACAGGGGGATCATTTACAGGAACGACCTTCACGGCCAGAGTAAACTTGAACCGGCCTTGTAAATAAGCGGGTAAAATGTAACTCTCTTGAGCAATAAACTGCACCTCAAGGACGACGTGATCATGATGATTTTCAGAGCCGTCGTGGATATAATGCACTTTGTCCTTCGAAACATCCTCCATGGTAAAGGAGTTTTGCTCGTGGGGCCAGATGTCGATTGTAACACTTCCAAATGCTGGGGCTTCAACTATCGTAAAATTAATGCCACTCTCACGTATTCCATACTTCGGATAATCGAGGATCACATGCAAATTTGTACCAGTGATTAAAGTATTCTGGCCTTCTAAAACACTTAGTGGTTCCAAAGACAGAAGTTCCAGTTCCGTCGCTAAATTGCCATGCGAAAACACTTTATAACTTTCGGTATAGTTGGGGTTAACGCAGAGGTCTTCTTCGCAATAACACTGAAATGAATCCAGTCCTTGTTGGACACACTGACTTCCCGGACTGCAAGGCTTGTTTAGGCAAGGATACTGCCAAACACAGCCCGGAAATATTCCTTCACTTATCAAAACATCAGGAAGACCTTTCGGTTGACCGCCAATGAATAAATGCTCGATGCAACCTTTGAAACTCAAGTCAGAGGTCTTAAGACCTTTAGCCATGGCTCGTCCACGTTTTGCGGCTTCAATACCACCCACATACAATAGATCGTTCCAATCAATAAAATGATTGCGAGGTTTTTTGATGCTCTTAACCACTGAGTCAATGTTGAGATCGATTGTAGTCATCGCTAAATTGAGCAACAATTTATGCGACTCACCATCAGAAACATATAAAGCATGGGTTATTTCAACTAGTTTGTCCATGCGACGTAAAATACACTTGACATTGCCATTGACAAGTTCAATAGCAAAAAAGTCCGGTTTTGACAAAGGTCCTGAGTTATAAATTAAAGTGCTATTTTCGACGAGTGTTTTAAAGGATAGCTGCAGTTTAAATTCATTTGGCACTGGGACATTTGGTAAAACAATGAATGCATCGTCTTCAACAAAACTAATAGGCTGCTTTATGTCTGCATCAAATTCTGCGGCACAATTCCACGTAACACCTTGTACTATGGCTTGTAAATGACGATGTCGTGCTTGGTCTAACACTAATATTCCATTGTACATGACTTCTGACAGGCAACCTCTAAACTTATCCGAATGTCCAAAGAATAATTCAGAAAAGTTTCCTCTACCACCAACAAACAATCCAAATGAAATATTCAGCTCGAAAAACTTGCCTCTCAGCTTTTCACTGTACAAAACAACCTCATGAGAAGACTAAAAAGATTTATCATCAGAATACTTACTTTATGGTGTGTTTACTGTCAATGATGATACTCAAATTAGCTTCTTTACGGATAATAAAAACATCATGCCACTTAAAATCATTCAAGTTTTCTTGTGGAGATGATACTTCAGTCTCCCCAGCACCCAAATTAATATTAACTTGAAGTCTACCATTGTTCAATTTCACAATGCAATAATCTGTCGTACCAGCAACAAGAAGGATTAAGGCATTTGCCAATGGTGTTCGGAACTTGAAGTGTATATCGGTTGAACTCTTTGCTTCTTTAAAGGGAATTAAAATGTAGCTGCTGCCATAAAACGAAGCTGAAATGCAACAATCTTCAGTGATCAAAAATATCTAAATTATTAAACCAACTACCTTGATCTAAGCTTATACCAAGAGGTAACAAAGCCATAAGTACATTCACCCACACTAATATTTTACAATCCATTGCTAAATTGTTGCATAAAATTTATTTTGTGACATGTTTTGTACGTCTAATGACCTAAACTAAAAAAAAGAAAATCATAACTTCTTGGTAACATGTACACAACTCGATCCTTATGTATTGAACTGTCAGGACAGGAATGTCGACTGTCAGACTGTCACAGAACGAGAACATCCTGTAATTGTCAATGTCAGATTGCTAGACATCTGACCTGGAACCCGTTTGCAACCAGAGCGGCAACGCACTACCATTATTATGTTTAAATACATAATATTATATATATTAAAATTTATCCCTGCACACTGAACAAAATCTAATGATAATAATTCTAATCTAAATAGTCATTAATTTTAATTTTACTTCACGATCATTAGATTTTTCCAGAATGCGGGGTGGTATAAGGTAAATTTAAAACAATTTTTCTCCGCAACGACTCATTTTAGCGACACATAATAAGTATACTTTTTTCACAGTAAATGCACTTATTTTCTGTAAATATTTAATCTACGAAAAGATAATCCAAAAACAAAATAATAAAGAAATGTCCTGAGCTACCTCTGTGAATTATTCATATTTGAATGAAGTATCTTGATAAACAAAAGAGCAGTTGAAAGAAACGAAATAAATAAAAGTAATCTTGAAGGGCTATAACTTTGAAGAGATAAAATTACACTACAGTAAGTTGGTTTTTTTGCCCCAAGGTCCCAAGCATACTTTGCATCCATCCACCCAAATGTGCAGACAAAGAAACTTACTAGTGATTAAGAAAAATGTTATAACCATTAGCGTTGTCTGAATAATAATAATAATAATAAATTATAATAATAATATATTATTATAATAATAACAAATTATTCAGACAACGCCATTAGATAACAGCTATTAAAAATTAAAAAAAAAATAATTCAGTAAATATTCACATTCACGCCCTTGAATATTCAGACATTTTTCACATCTGAGCAACAAATTCATATTGATTCAGGATTTCAATTTTGAAAGTAATTCCTTACTATATACAGTCTTCCACAGTGGTTAATGGGATGTTCGATTTTTAATTATACTCCAAATTAAAAAAAAATCAAACAACATGTAGCATTATTGGGTATACATGATCACAGAATAATCTTGTAAAATATGGCGTTTTTGTTCTGGAGATCAACTCACGGGAGATTGTTATTTAAATTTTTTACAAAACAAAGTACATGGATTTCTTAAGGATGTTCCTGTAAAAATCAGAAATGCAAATGTACGTAGTATCAGCACACATTTGCCTAGCAGGGTCAGGCAACATTTGGACAAAAGGTTTCCAGGGCATTGGACTGGTTGCAATACTCCTAATAATTACCCCTACAAGATCTCCAAAACTCACACCACTAGATTATTAATTATGGGACTGGTTAAAACATTTAGGGCTGATTTCTATACTCTTTGTTAAAGTAGATGTTAGCTACAACCAACCCTGTAACCATGACAATACCTTAAATTGGAGTGCATGATTAGTTTAGAGAAATAAAGAAAATAAATTTTCCATTTATTCTTTAATCTCAGTTTGTTGAAAAAAGAACAATTATTTGTTCGGCAACTGCTTTTTAAACTGTAATGAGTCATTTATGGTTGCATCAAAATTCGACCGATCAAGTTTTAAGTTTTTTTAGCATGATTCTTCTAGAATTTCATATGTTCGGAACAAACGAAGACATACGATGCTTAAACTGAGACACCAGAACAAAGCCCATAAAACTGGTGACATAACATTAAGCCATTGTACCAGGAAAAAGCTGAAAAAATAAAAAGCTACATGTTAACTTGCATATTTAATCATTATTATTACAGTAAGTCTTGTACAGTTCAAAGAATTACAGAAAACCATACACAAAACCAGCAAACATCCATCCATCGCAGCATTGTTGGGCCAAAATCCGCTTCTGAAATGTGAAAAATTAAATTAACCATGATTGTCAAAACAATCAAATCCATATTTTATGTCTATACACCCAATACAATCATTTACGACTTCATAGCGCTTTTTAAACAACAGTTTTGCATTTTTCATTCAAATTCGCGGGGAAAATTCAAATCGTTCTAGAAAACGAAACAGCAACTTTTTTTGTTGGGTTGCTAGACTATTAGCAGAGGTGCGAGGCTATTTGGTCAGTTTTCCTGCGAGTGCTTGACGGCCGTGTTGCATCCGGCGACCGAAGAATTTTGCATGAAAAATGGACAATATTCGCCGTGAAAAACTGCGAAATAAGTAAAAAGAAGCTGAGAATTTTGAAATGAAGGTAAGACTGCCCTATAATACCTATCTGATGTTTGATAATCTAGTTACATATTCTCGAATATGATGTTCGGCGAGTCGCGAGCTGACCAAATTGCGATGCAGCAATTTTTTTATTTTTGTGTCGGTTCACGTTCGTTGAAATCTGCTATTTTAATCGACTTGATTATGTATTTTGTGAAAAAATCTATGTTAATTATTATAAAATATGTAATAAAAGACGCTATCGCAGTGTAGATATCGATATTATCGACCGCGGAGTCGAGCGCGTCCCTTGCTAGATTTCTAGAAAAATACTGCATCAGAGCTGTAAATCTTCACAATTCGTTCAAGAAAATTACGAAATAGTGATTAATATGACTAGTAATCAGGGTACCTAGTATTGTGTACGGTAAGAAAACTTTTTTTCGTGCTTTTTTTTACCGCTCATAACCTACCCCTAATCGTGATTCAAATGCGTTTTATATCAAGTGCAAGCCTCGCAATAGACCTCATCGTGGTGGTTTTCCCGTCATTCGCGTATTTTTATCCATTTTTCTGCTTTGCACAAATTAAGACCAGGTATTTTGAGCAAGACCAGTGTTGTAAGGTTACAAGAGAAAAAATCGCAATTTTGTCGAAATTTTAAAATTGATAAATGGACATGTATTAGTTATGAGCAATGGCTACATCACTAATCAGCGATAGGGTGATACCCTTACAACATTTTTTTTATACCGAGGTTATACTGAAATGGTTTACATTTCCAAAGCCCAAATCAGCAATAATTGCACAATTATTGTTGTGGCACATCGAGCGAGTAATACTTATATTCAAACAAGTTTGATGGGAGGAATATGATTTCTTATAAGATAAAATTTTTACCTTCAGATTCCAATGCGAAATCTTCATTTGGGCCGACTTTACGAATATCTTAAGTCAACCTGGGAAGAATAGAAAAAAATATATTAGTATTTATCAATTTCAAACATAGTGTATTATTAAAAATATGCAAGCTGCTTTTATAACTTACATTGATATTGTCTATGTAATACCAGATGATGAATCACTCTTGTCCTTAAAAATTCCAAGGGTATGCCATCGCCACCTGTTGAACACAGACAGATTAGTAATCTACACTTCCATATCATTGGCGATGATAAATTTATGCCCAACATAATTTGAACCACCCCAAATAACACAGGAAATCCAACGTTTGTGAATATTATATATTAGGTATGTATATTTCTAGGCCACAGAACACTTTGTATTCCCGTTTACTAAATCGAAATTATTTTATAAAAACTAATAAATGTAAGTTTGAAATTAAAAAAGAAATTACATTACACATGTTTTCTCATAATTTGTTTTTGCTACTCCATAAAAAAGGCATAAAATTGAATAAATAGGAATATAAACATTCGTCCTGTGGCCATAAAATTATCTAAAAAATATCCATACTATTCTGGTTGGTTTAAATTGCGTGGGACACTGTAAGATTTAACGAACTTCTTATGTATGAAATAAATTTCAGCTATTAAGTAAAATATTATGCTGGTGTGCCACCAAAAATAATGAATAACTCAACAACATGTTAGAAATGGAAATTTCTATAGAGGGGCATAATCATATCCAGAACAAAAGTATCACAGCTTATGATACCTTGGGAACTGTGATAGAAAATTGTTTATTGTAGTTTTAATTTCAAAAGTAATATTTGAAATGTGGTATAAAAATTTCGTATTTAACTTGTAATTGTGTATTTGCACCCCGGACATTCTTTGAGTACAAAGGAAGCAGTGCATGGCAAAAGAGAACAATGAAGGTAAGAAATTCATATTAAAGCATTGAGTCAATATACATAAAGTATATGATTGCTTTTTTCACTCTTAAAGATAAGTTTTAAAGTATGCAATTGCATTTTATGTCCCATTTTAAACCGAACTATCACTTAATCAGTAGAAAAAATTTACCTTTGTGGTACTAATTTGATGGCGGCAGTGGTGGTACACTTTAATAAATAAAGAACATGCTCAATCCAGTATTAAATCTATAGAAAGGTGTCTACTTGTCAAGACCCAGAAACATAGCCTTTGACAAAATTCACCAACTTGTGCTTTAATACTCATAGAAATCTACCTTGATTATTAGCTACTTAAACGTCTACTTATCTTGCAATGGTGATACTAAATCCAAATCAATTTTATTATACATGTTTTGTTGTATTGCTCCCATAATTGTATTGTAGAAAAAATACATTTCTTAATTTTATGAGTTACCACAGAAACTTGTTTTTTTACAATATATAAAAATTTATAACTTTTTTTCAAATATAAATTAGTTCTAATAACTTATCTTCATATTATATGGCAAGCATTGAGAAAATAAAGAAAACCTTGTTACTCGACAGTTGAGTGCTTATACATTTTTTCCATCCATTTTATGCTGCAGCACATTTTAAATTGAAACTATATTTATACTTTATATTTTGTCTTTCTAGTACCAAGAACGTTAAAACACATCATTATTGTGCAATAAAACAATGGATATAAAAGGTTATTCTTTTTTCTACAAATAAATATGCAGACAGTTATTAAATATAATCAGCCTAGTAACTTCCTGTAAAAATGATAAAGACACTTGAAAACAATATAATTTTTCTGTTCATATAGCTTCCCCTTCACAAAACCAGAAAAATGCTGCTTGCCATATTAGGTAACTCTTGACAATTTAAAAAGCTTAAATATGTAACAGACAGGTTACTAAAAATGAAGGTGTTTTTTTGACAACAATACAAACAATTTTACCACAGCAAATAATTCAAAATGAGGTAATTCCAACAAAGTGGTTCACTAAAGGTAGGTTTTAGAGTATGTATAATATCTGGTGTAATTAAAAATAGATGTCTGAATATTGTCAAAACTCTGTTTCAAGGACCTTATACCAACAAATTTGATAATTTTACATGATCCGCTTACTCTATGCAAAATTTTGAACATGAGCAGTGAATTAAAGGTACTAAATGTTTACATTTATAATATTCAATTCAATTTTCTGATGTCTTTCAGTTTTCAATTTTACAGTTTAAAAGCACACTCCAATAATTGTTTCCTTGAAAAAACAGCCAATCCCTGATTGATAGCTTGAATTTATAATATATTTTTAATAAAAAAAACAAAGTTCACTTTAAAATTTCAAGAATTACGTTCATTATAGTGTAAATTTATGCTTTGTTTTGGTGATCTTGAAAGATAAACCCTACAAAGGTAAAAAAGTTGTAAAAAACAAAGTCTAGTCTAGATATTTCAAGCATCTGCAGAAAAATTCTTCGTTTTTTCCCAAGGAATGTGCTTTTTACGCGGTTCACTGTATTCTAACCAACCAACGTTTTTCTTAACATATAAACAAGAACGACTTGTATTTTGAAATCGTGTAGCTTAATTTTTTAATGCATTCGCATTACATATGTAATAATTAATTACTATCGCGATTATGGCGGTCATTTTAAACCTTTCTGTTTGATTCACTACTCACTAGAGGGGGTTTTCATGCCAACATGATTTGAAGAGTACGAGTGAGTGTGCGAGACGTATTTTTGTTAATGGTATAAGTGAAATGTGTGAAAATTGTTTGGATTTTCTTGATATACGTGGTATGGCGGCCGTAAATTGCTATAACTGGTAGGAATGCGTGTTTTATCGTTCGATTGTGGTAGGTAGGGATAAATTTCTAGTAACTAGCCTAACAACTTTGCCGGTTATGTTAACTCGTAAAATACTAAAATTTAGATAATGTTTCAGTCGCCAAAGCGACATAGCTTTAAATCTAGTCGTTTTTTGGAGTTGTGAAATATATTCGTTAATTTGACAATTTGTTTACAATGACAAGTGACATAATCATAAGCCCATCTTTCTTTTTTTTTCGTTGGCGGGAAGGCGTTATGGAAGATGGCTGTCTCTTATAGAAAATTTTGCAAAATAGATGGATTTTGTGCCCTAAACAATGTTAAACTAAATGTTACTTCAATGTGAAACGTTAGTGTAATGATTGACAATACTTAAAAAATGGCAAACGTTGTGGCAAAATTGAACTAATTTTAGGGGGTTTGGTTAAAACATCATGCATGTTCAGGGATTTTAGTTATTTTGGAAGAAACACAAACTTCTGATGATTATTTGTTGCCGTTGTTCCATAAACGATTAAAATCTGAGCAAGATGTAAATAGTGCTCAGGCCTATAGAATTTTTGTTCTTTACAGTTCGTAATGGTCAGCCGGACGTTAGAAGAGATTAGGTTGTAAACTGTGGTAGTTTAAGAACATGCAAAACACAACAAGCTTTAGTTACGTACAACTTCACATATTGTCACATAAAAGGTAAGTGGAGTATATTATTGGTATGCTACAAAATTAACAATCACTTTCAAAAACTTTACAATTATGCTTACAAATCGTCAACTTCACCGTGGTAAGTGCTGTTCTGCCCTTGCAATCACAACATACCTGTGAACAAAAAGGTGTGTTCACAAAATTTTGTCAAATATTCGAGCAATTTTGAAACATTTTTCTTGTGCAGTTAAACTTAAATTGAGGTATTTATTTGTAAGACCTCTGTTTTTCTTTTGGAGCTCATTTTGCCAACCATCCTGCAGAATTCGCTGTAAAAAGAAATGCTGAATTTGTCATTTTAAACATTAAATGAAGAAATGATGTATATGACATTAAGCTATGTGAATAAAAATTTAAAAATCACCAACTTGCCCAATACAACCAAGGTTTTCTATATATAGCTACTTGTGTACGAAATAAGTTTTCAGACAATGTAAACCTAGGTCATGTGTAAAACATTGTGCTGGTGTGATAATTTATTAACTATTATGTTAAAAATGGAAAATCCTTATGCTCAATAATTCCTGTACAGTACTAGAAAAGGCACCAACATTAGTTAAATTATTAGTATTATTTAAAAACACCACAACTTATTATACTTTGGTAAATGTGGTAGAAAATTATAAATTTTATGTTTGCAGCTTGGACATTCTTGGAGTTCTACAAAGGATACTATCTATGCCGAAGCAGAATGATAAAGGTAGGGAAATCATACTAAAGCACAATCAATGTGCATAAAGTATATAATTGAATGAATTTTTGATATGGAAGTTATATTCTAAAAGTTAAATTTTAATTTTGAAATAACAGCAACGTACATATGTTTCCTTCACAAATTTTTGATGAACAGTATGTTATTGATCAATCCTTTTTTAGACACGATAAATGTGTGCTATTAGAAACAATTTTTTTTAAATGTACTAATATAACTTAGTTGTTGATGACAAAACCAAAGCAGCCTCACTATATGGTTGCAAGGAAACCAATCCCGTAATGTCCACTCAATATCGTTTCCTTGTTGCCTGAATAATGGTAGTTGTGAAGTTTGATCCCAGGTTAAATATGGCATTTTTTGATTTAAGCCAATTGTTCCTAGATCTATTAACTGGATATCTTAGGATCATACAGATTTTAGAGATGTTAATTACGAATTGTCTCCACAATGTGGGTGCAATTTTTCAAATGAAAAGCTGTACTTCAAGATAAGCCATAAGAAAAAGTAACATAAATAAGTATGGGGCCAAAATTCATTTTTAAGCTAATGGTTGGGGCTTGCTGTACTTTGTATGTTAGATCAAAATAAACAGAACAATTTTAAATGCCGCAACTGATAGATTCGGTATACAAGAAAAAAGATTTCAATATTTTTATACTACATCGAACTGTTATATATCCAAACCTTATTTGTCGCTTGTTTTCCCATATGATGTCTTATTTTCTTGCACCCACAAACGCTTACTATGCCCATTAAACATCCCACAATTGGTAAATTGTGTTTTATCAGTCCAGTACAGTTTTAAATTCTGCTTCAGCTAAACACTTGTCTCTAAACTCTCTGCAAAAACCTAATCTTTCTATTGAAGGCTACTAGTGCTTCTGTCAAGTAACTTATAAGTCACACCAAACTCTAAAGTGCCAAGAATACCTTTTTTTCAGTTGTTTTCAACAATTACTATGTAATATTGAGACCATATCATAACTTGTTCATTTTTAAAACAAATATTATATAAGTTGTTAAAATGATGTTCACATTTATTTAATAAATGTTTTGCACAGGGGCTGGAGGGGGCCAACCCCCACATTTTATCCCGTAACTTAAAAACAGTTGAGTATTTTTTTAAAAATATGTGTTCTTTAATCTTCGGGCCTTGTAAACAAAAAAGGTACTCTTTGTTCATGCGGCTAAATTTGAACCTTTCCGAGAAAATTACAGTTTACTGTTACGATTCACGTTTTCACTGCTTAACTAAATAGCCGCGATAAATAATAAAACTGTGTTTGATGTCATTGTTACATTGCCATTTTAACAATACTTTACATGTGTTGCAAAAATCCTGAAATAGTAATATATGAATATTCATGAGTATGACAGCGTACTCATTTAAATATATGAATATTCCATTACTATTATTTCAGAATTTTTACAAATTTTTGTCTAAATATCAATGTAACAGTGACATCTAACACAGTCTTATTATTTAAAACGGTCATTTTGATGAAAAAATGGATTCAGTCAAGCAGTAAAAGTGTGAATCCATTCATTCAACTGCAATTTTCTCGGCATGAACAAAGTGTACCTTTTCTGTTTACAAGGCTCAAAGATTAAAAAAAAAATCACTTGAACCGTTTTAAAGTTAAGAAATAAAATGTTGGCTGTTGCCCCCCCCCCATACATTTATTAAGAAAAATGTGCACAGCATTTTAACGCTTTCCACTTCAAATAATAATAGCCAAAATTTGATGAAATTATATCAACTGCTTTAAGAGATATTTTTGAAAAACTGTTTCTCATCCCCCATGTTTAAGAGTGAATATTTCAGTAGGAGGGCTTAATTTCAAGAAAAGTTATAGAGTAAAATAGTGTTATTTTTGCCCCAGCTTTCAGATTCTGAGAGGTTGCCCACATAATGCGGCACACCCTGGGTGGGAAAAGCTATATTACAATCAAGCAGTCTTAGTATTGGTAGAAAGTATTTTTGATTATTGCCCTGTTTAAATAAAATAATTGTATAGGAAAAATATTGTAGTTTACTGCATGATTACTTACACTTCGTTAAAAAGGGTTTTAGGGTTTTTGTCCCAAATACTGACTATGTTTAGAAACTGCCTAAATTTATGTACAAGGAGGCTTAAAGCTTTAAACACAAGTATTATTAAACTTTAGAAAAATTATCCAACCTCACTTTAAATTAATTTGCATATTATTATTTAAATGTGGGGATAAAATTGTAGCACATTTTACTTTCATTCATTCGATTTTATTTTTTTAGTACTTAAGTTTCTGTTACCGTAATTAATTTTACTTTACTTTTGTTCTTTCAAATTGCTTTACTTATTATTAACGTGAACCTAACCTGAGATATTTTGGTGGCAATTGAACAATTTCAAGTTTTTTTTTAAATAATGGGGGCGAATTAGGGAATAGATCAAGTTAATCAGATGTTTAATGCAAAAGGTTGAAAAACACATCTGCATTTCATGCTGATCTCCATTACAATGCATATTACTTTGATGCATAGAAGAGGTTTTGGAAAAATATTAATAATGTTGATAAAAATATGAATAAGACCTCAATAAGTTTATACATCACACCTCAAGTAGTATGAAAAAGTATAAACACAATAAGGTAAGTACTAACACCCCCAAGCCCTAATTAGTATTGTGCAAGTCCAATCTAATTAAGTAAAGTGAACATATTTGTTTTTATTTAGTGACAGGTTTAAAAGGGTTATCTATTAATTTATTATAGATAAAAATGCAGACAGTTAGTAAACATAATCTGCCTAGTACAAGGATAAAACTTCTTGTAATTTTCTGTCGATATTTACAACAAAGAGCTGCTTGTAATTTCTGACTATTTAAAGAATAAAGAAAATTCAATATACATATAACCCTGAGACTGTTAAATTGTTACCACAACAAATAATTCTCTTTAAGATGGTTCCAGTGGAATGGTACACCAAAGGTAGGTTTAAAGTATAATGTGTATTATTAAAACAGATGTCAAAATATTGTCAAAGCACAGTTTATAGCAAGCAATGTCAACTTATACTAGCAAGTTTCAAAATTTCACATGAAAATGCTTTAGTATTTTGTCTGTATTTGTTTCTATCTATAAATGTGAGCAAATATGTGAAATTTATGAAGTATTTCTTCAGTTTGTATTATATTTGTCTTAAGATGCCTACATATATTATATACTGTAAGAATTGTAATCAACGTTACATATAAACCAGACTTATCATATTTGTCATTTAGTTATCCATATTTAAAGATAAAATTCAAACTAACAATTGTTTTCTCAAAAAAGTTGCTTATGTGTGCTATATACCTTCAGTTATAACATTATACAGTTTACAATAGCAAACTTACCCATTAGGAGTCGTAAAAACAGTCGTTTAATAGAAAGGATCCTTAATTTCTTGAAAAGAATCTCATGGTGTTGAGAAAAAGAGGCAATTGATCAAATATCAGATATTGGCTAAAATATTGCTCTTTTGAATGGAATGACCCCATTTTGAACAGTGCATTGGTTAGAACATGTCAATTAAACAAGTATAAAAGCCTTTCTTAGCAAAAGACTTCAGCTCATTTTAATTATATCCTCGAGATGTATTTAATAAAGTATATCTTGATCATCATTAGGCTAAGATCTCGTCTACGAGCCCAATCCGTTGAGCCGTTCTCAAGCTATTTGTGTGACAGACACATCAGACAAATAAAGTGTGGACAATAGCACCTTTAAAAATGTGCTAAAAAGTCATTTGCCTTTGAGATATTTCATATTGCATAATTAATGTTAACAAATCGCTAAATTTTTTGTTCTAGTATAATAGTTTAAATGAGGCAGTTACTTAATTTTCTAAGATTTTGATGACAGAAAAAAAATCAAGCATCAACTGGCTGAGATTTTAATTAAAACTTTTTACTTTATTTAAATGCAACAACCTCATCCTGAATAGCACATTTGATAGAGCACGTGTAAGCTAACTTTTGTCTCCAGTGTGTTACTATAGTCATTCAAATGGAATAGATTATTGATTGATTAACCAACAATTTATTCTCAGAAAATTAGAGAACTTCCCAATTTAAAGCACCATTCTTGGACTTTAAAAAAGTCAACTTCTCTAGATAAATTGTTGAACGCTAATTATTTAACATAAGACATCTTGGTTAATGCTCAATTTTTTTCACAGAAAATGGGAAACTTCCCCATTTGAACCACTATTATAGTAGAACCTTAAATCAAGAAGTAAGTTATTGTAGACTGTTAGAGTGAACAAACTATATTTTTAGCTTTTAAAATTGTCAATGCTGTTTGATGCTGAATATTTTCTTCCTTCAACACTGTCATTTAGAACATGTTTTTGACGTTGTTGGATAGATTACCTCTTTGCCCATCTCTATTATTAGGTTAACTGCAGCGAACATAGACGCAAATGTGTATGCAAGTGTAACGTTAATTTTTCTTAGTAAGCGACGACGCCTTATGTTTAGATGTTTTTTTTTCAAAACATTTAATGTTAAATTCGTGATTAAGCTATGTGATTAAAACAATAGCATCACCCAAGTTAAGGGTAGGGCTCCTTTTATATTATAATTTTTACAGTTGGTAGCGACAAAAACAAAGTTCATTTTGAAATTTCGGTTTTGCATTAATTAATTAATTAGTCGAAAATTACGTCAATGTTGTGTAAATCTGTATTTTGCGAGATAAACATGTCGGTGTGTTAAAATCCGACCGGATTGTTTTGATTTGGTCATCTTGAAAGGTGAGCCTTACAAAGATAAAAAACGGGTATAGTCTATAGACATTTTAGGCAACTGCCGAAAAATTCTTCGTTTTTCTATCCGATAGATGTACTTTTGAAGCGATCTACTATAACAAACTAACGTACCCTGCAAATGTGGATAACCAAGTGATATCTTGTACTTGGAAATCATGTAGCTTAATTTTTTAATGCATCCACGGTAAATAAGTAATAATTGTCATTCTAGTGTTGGCAGTAATTTTTAAGCCCGTTTTGGTCACTAGTGTTCAAAGATTCTGATAGGGCAAGACGTATTTCTGTTAACGACCTAAGTGATTGGTGATGAAAATAGTTTTTGTTTTCGAGGCAGTTGAAAATTAAAATAAACGGTAAGAATGTGTGTTTTATCGATCGTTTGCGGTAGATCCCTTGCAACAGGTTGGTGTCAATGACGCCGGTTACGTATTCACGCGTAATAAGAATACAAGGATTCAGATCACGCCGGGCTGATAATAAAACGATGTATTTTTTAAATCAGGTCGCTTTTTGTGTCGAGCATATTTTTTAGTTTATTTGCTCTGTTTGCAATGACAAGTGACAACATAATCGTAAAGCAAGTCATCTTTTTCGTTTTCGATCAGTAACCAAGATGGCCTTATTTGGCGGGAAGATATTATCGAAAGTATGCTAATTAGGTGGTTTTTATCCCCTAAACAATACTAAAAATGTGGTAGAAAACGAACAGAGATGGTTGTAATGTGAAAATTTATCGATTGTGCGGTAAGAATCCTTCATTTTATCAAATTTCGTGTAATCCAACCTAGATGCTTTATCGATAACAACATAACGTGATTTTTGCAATATTTTAACACATGGAAGTGGTGTCTTGCAGTAAATAGTTAACTTTTAACGCCTTTTTAAATATTTTCAATCGATTAACGCTTGAACACCGGCGAAAATCTCGCAATTAGTATCTGTATGTCTGCAGATATGTGATGTCATACAAAAAGAATAAGCAATTTTTTATGTGGTTCAACATGGTTTTCTCACTCAATTTGGACTAAATAGCATTGTTAAAACACATTGATTGTAGCAGGAACCATGTTGACAGTGTCTGTATTGCAGTGCAGAGTTTAGGTTTTCTAGGTTTGTGGAACCTATGTATCCAGTATGTTAACACTGGAAAAGGTACTGCAAAGTGTATTAGAGCCATCACTAAGTAGCAATGATTTACTATCCGTTCAAATTTAACAAAATGAGTTGTATAAATTGTTACTTTAAATTGAATGGTTAGTGCGATGATGGACGATACTTAAAAATGTTAACGCAACTCATGTTGTGACGGAATTGAGCTAATATTACGTGATATGGTTAAAATATCATTAATTCTTAGGGGTTTTAGTCATTTTGAAAGAAATAGTAGCGTCTAATGGTTATTTATTACTGTTGTGAGATTTAATTCTGTAAACAATTGTTATGTTACAATAAATTCTTCGCAAATTGACCAAAATTCCTGCCGCTTAAGAATTACTGCCCTGCCACAATCATGTCGATGTTAATGATAGTGTTATGATGTTAACGGCCATGTTAGCAATACGGGTGTTCACAATAGTGTTAGTACTGATATTAAGGATTGTATCCTAACCTCTATGTTTAATGTTTGACACATAACCTTCGCTTGGATCATTCTCGTGTTTTGGTGTTGCTGTTTCTATTAAAATAGTAAACACACAACAACAACGAAACAGTGACGCGAGCATGCCTGACAACTGACAAATCAGACAAATCTTGGTCAGCTGTTCCAGCAACACACTGCGCAGGTGCAGTAGTATGGCAGAATTGCTTTCTGATTGGTAGATGTTGATGACAATGTTAAGAATTACGGAAAATTTCTGACCCTTACTATCAACATATTACATCAACATTAACACTAACATTGTGAACACTCAATACAAGTCCCTATGTTCTGGTTCATACCATCTTAACATCACCATTACCATAATTCTGACAGGGCAGTGATGCTGGTCTTACACCATAAGTTGCTTACTGTTATTTTATGATAGCATCTTAAGGTGTATGATCAGCATGAATTTTGGTCAATTTTCAAAGATACAAGGACGAATACTTTCAGTACATCAGATGTTTTCAAAAAAAATGCTGTCACTATAAAAAATTACTCTGACATTTTGATTACACCTATAATCAACCAAAAATTGTCTGATACAAGTTCAAACTTAATAATAATTTTTTTGTCACGATTTTACAGTGACAGCGTTATTTTCAAAAACATATCTGAATTTGCAAAGGTTTTACATCGTGAACGAACGGCCAACATGCCAACCTGTAAATCACCCACTCTAAGCAACGTGAATGGAAATTGTCATGCAATGCCCAGGCCTATACAGTTTTTCTATTCTTTGCAGTTCGAAATCCTCAGCTGGATGTAGCAAACCCACAGCATTCAGAAGAGGTTAGGTTATAAACTGCGGGGGTTTTAGAACATCGAGCAAGAGACAACAAGCTTTCATTATGAGCAACTTTATATATTATAGTATAAAAGGTAAGTGCAGTATATTACTGGTATAATTTTACAAACTAACAATTAGTTTCCAAATTTTACACATTACAATTACGCTTACGTGTCAAAGGCGATGTTAGGTCAGTTTCATTGTAGTAAATGCTTTTTCTTCCTTGGATGGCAGCATTCCTGTGAACAAGAAAGTGTGTTAACAGAATTTAGTATTAGATGAGCTTTGATTTTTTTTTTTGGTTATTGAACTTACATGATGGTATTGCATAACTGCTATCCCAGGCTTGCGTTTTCCGTTTTGAGCTCGGTTTGCCGTCCATCCTGCAGAATCCACTGTAAAGAGTCGAATTTGTCAAAAACAGTAAAGGAATGACAGATTTGGTAACTAAGAATAACAATTTGTAATTAGTTTCAAGTTTCAATGCAAATCATTACCGACCGACGCTTGCAAGCGGTACCACGCGCGCCATTTTAACATGTTTATAGCAGTATAGCGTATAATATGCGAGCTTATTTACAATTTAAAGATCATTATTGTTGAATTTTGCAGGTTATTGTTTAGTAGTTTTGACAATTATCCTAATAATTAAAAAAAAACAGCAAGCTAATACAAATAGATTATCGATTGGTATCTTACTCGACTCTGTTTACATAGGTACTAAAGTTCATGGCCTTCTCCAAGCTAATCGGTAATCGCACAAAAATAGGATAGGCTACTGAGCGAGCAAAAATTATCATTCAATAAGCTCCTAGAAACTATAAATTTCCCATTGTATCTTTTATAACACCCTACAAAAATACTACTTTTACGAAGTAATACACATAGTAAACTGGAATATGACGTCACAAGAAAAAGGTGTCCCGATAACGCATAATAAGTACGAAACTATGCGACCCCTTCAAAAATTTCAAACATACCAATTGCTTCCACACTTGGGCTACTGCTTCTTTTCGCACCTCTGCATAAAATTCCTTAATATATTTGGAAAAATCGCCGTATTTTCCGCACTTTTCACTTCACAAAATTCCACAGCATCATAGTCGATACGCGTACCGGTATGAGCTCATACAGTGATGCCAGATTGGTGATTGTTGATTGATGGTGCTGGAAATTTCTAGACATTGTTGCAGTTCTTTTTAGAATATATTTAGAAAATAGACTGGAGACTGGAGAAAGGAAATAGTTTCTGTATATTTGTTGAGACAACTATTTAGAATTATAAAGGAATTTTTTTATTGATGTATATTAGGGTTTTTGAAAGTTAAAGTTATTAAATATTAATAAGTAAAACAGTTGTAGTCCTGTTTCTAACATTTTTATTTCTAGCATTTAACAACTATACCTAATTATACTTTTGGAAGTAGGATCACAAGATCTTACATTTTTTAAAATTGAGATTTGAATCTTTTACAATACGTATTATCAAATTTTGAATATATACGCTTAATTCCCTGGATTTTACAAAAACAAATCGCAAGACTTTCCTTTTTCTTAGAATGTTTTGAAATTCTTTCGAAATAGGAGTATTTTCGTAGTATTGCGTTATTAGTGTTCCTGAGAACTGATCGAGTGGGCAGCAGTGCCATCTGGCAAAACTTTGGACGAACTTTTAGTTATTTCAAAGCTTTCTATTATCCAGTGTACGAAGGTTTCGTCACTGGTGGTTCAGATGTCGACGCCTACTACTTAGGCAACCGGTAATACAGATCGGAAACAAACTCATATCTGCAGTTTTGCCTCTTAATTTTTTGTGATTGTAAACGGTCGGGGTAATAAAATATAGTTATTGCTAACGACTCTTCAATTTGTGTAAACTGATTACTACTTTATTAAACTACAAACGAACGTTATCCAAAATATAATGATCTAGAGGCAAAATTTATTAAACTAGCTCAAGTTCTGTTGGGGCACAGGAATATTTATTTCCCTAATAATTTCACTACCAAAAAAATAAATGTATTTCAGTCGCTACAGTTTTCGTGCCCATTATAAAACATGCATGCCACACTTGACAAATTCAGTGTTACATAAATAAGTAACGCAACAAAATATACAGCAAATTTTTTTATCAAAAACATGCAATAGGATTAAAAAAATAACATTGATTTGATGCAAAGGCAATGCAGATTTTTTACCCATAACTTGAATTTGGTATAACTTTTCTCAAAAACAGTTTTATTAAAATAAGAACATTTACAATCAATACACTTTTGCCAATGAGAAGCAAATTTATTTATGCTTGTAACATAGAAGTATGGAGCTTTGGAGGTGATGAAACCTTTGCTTCGTTATGGTTTTTGAAGCATTTCTCATGCACGACGTTTTCTCTTGACTTAAGCGGGACATATATGATCAAATTTTTTATGCATTCGTTGATTTTCTGCTGGGATGCTTTCTGTCAGATTCAGGAATCTGAGACTGGAAACAGAGCACCAAGCTAAAAATTTCAATTTTTTCTTTTTTTTTCACATATATAATATTCATCAATATAAAACTATAACACAATATATTTTTAATGGATACTGGATTCAAAGAGAATGTGAAATTATGCTTGAAGAAATTAAATTAAAATAATTATAATGACAGTGGTGTATTGAAATTGGGAGAAAAAAGGATAAATGCCCCACTTATATTTACTTTAATTTACTTTAGGTTTACACTACATTTGAAAATGTTGCTGTCTAGTTGTAGGATAATATAATTACCTATGAATATTTTTAATACATCCCCAAATTTAACCTGTGGTATAGCAAAAATTACAACTATATTTCTTCTCATTGTTACAGATCCTGATGGCATGGAACTTCTCGTTGGTCGTGGCTGAGTATAACAAATGGTTGTATTCAGCCAGGTGAGTGCTAGCTATAGTTTTCTATATATTTCCATGACATTCCAAATGTGCAAAGTATTTTTCCGTACTCTACTATTCGCGATATTATATTTTTGGGGAGGGTTATCTTTTTATAAGGCAGGGAAGTATCACCTTTTTTTATTAATGACATTAACTCTAATAAATTTTTTACAGCAACGTCKGTTTCGGTAACAGACTGCGGKGTCTGTTCGTCTTGTTAAGTCGGTWGTGTTATCAGCAGATGCTGTACGCTTAAAAAATTTCAAGTTCAGCTCTCGTGTGTTACCGTTAGTGCGGGTTTCTTTTTTTCAGTTCTTAAAAATGAGTGACTTATGTATCGCGTGTGCTTCGAAATTTAACTGTTAGATTCGTATACAATAAATAGTGATTATGGACATTATTTCTGGTGCATCGAGGGACAAGAGGATTAGAGTTACATATTATGGCCAAATACTGTAAGTTTTAACCAGAATTTGAATTGAGCTATTGTTGATCATTTTTTTAATTTCACAAGAAAAAGTAACGTCTCGTATTTAATTTTTTAACAGCTGTTCTCTTTTGTTACAGGAAGTCTTATCGTAGGGGGTAAGACTGCATGATGCAGTAATTGGTCGGGTGAGTGTTTTTCGTACAATTCTTTTTTGTTTGTAGCTTTAGTTGACTTTGCACATTTGGAATTTTTCGCATTTTGTGTGGGTGGGAAAAGTGATAGTGAATTATTAGTGACTTGCATTCATCAAAAGTAGTCGTAAGTATGAGAAAAACTGCAAGTATACAGGGGAAACTAAAGCTAAACTACTTATGTTTCAGAGATACGGATTGTATTCAGGTAACACTTTTATTGTTTGTATTTCATTTAACCAATAATATTTTAAGTCGATTATCATTTTGTATGTAACCTTTTTTTAATCCTTTCTGTTACAGCATATTATTGGATTGGGTGAGTTATTGCATATCTTTTTAAACAGATTAATCCTTTTAAAGATTTTTGATCAAACCTGATTGCATTTTTATGTTCTAACTATATTCTGTTTTAGGAGTTGTTGATTTTATTGTTTAAGTAATTTGTATGTTGCAGGTGCATGGATTGTTGTCAGGTAAAATTTTACTATTTAATCTGATTATGAATTTATAATATATTACCTTTTTTATCTTTTTCTTTTTCAGAATATTTTGGCTTTGGATAATTCCTTCTACCTGTTTCTTTTTAGATCATTTTATTTTACAGCTTTAGGTCTCCTGAACCAGGCATTCAAAGCAGCAGATTTTCATATTTTAAATGCATTTTTATGTTTTAACTATATTCTGCTTCAGGAGTTGTTAATTTTATTGTTTATGTAATTTGTATGTTGCAGGTGCATGGATTGTTGCCAGGTAAAATTTTACTATTTTAATTTGATTATGAATTTATAATACCTTACCTTCTTTCATCTTTTTCTTTTACAGAATATTTTGGCTTTGGATAATTCCTTGGATCTGTTTCTACAAGATTTTTTTACAGCTTTAGGTGACCTGGACCAGACATTCAAAGCAGCAGATTTTCATATTTTAAATGCATTTTTATATTTTAACTATATTCTGCTTCAGCAGTTGTTAATTTTATTGTTTATGTAATTTATATGTTGCAGGTGCATGGATTGTATCCAGGTAAAATTTTACTATTTTAATTTGATTATGAATTTGTAATATATTACCTTTTTCATCTTTTCTTATTCAGAATATTTTGGCTTTGGATAATTCATTYTACCTGTTTCTTTTTAGATAATTTTATTTTACAGCTTTAGGTGACCTGGACCAGGCATTCAAAGCAGCAGATTTTCATATTTTAAATGCATTTTTTTCTGTTACAGATTCATGTAATTTTTTTTTGACTTTAGTGCAGAAGTGGACTGTGGGAGACCGAAGAGGATGGTGCAGCATTAATGGCCGAATACTGTAAGTAACACATTACATTGCAATTTGTATTTGTCTTTGAAGTAATCACACCTTCACGAGCAATTTTGAATCTTCCAGCAGGTCACAAGTTAGATTTTGGTTATGATTTGAACAGTTTAAAATATAAATCCTAATTTGCATAGTATTTTTTTAAAATTTATTTAAAAATATAAACTGAAAATTATTAATTCTAGCATCAGTTTTGTCAGAATTTGATTTTGAAAATATCTAATTTTTGTTTTCTATTTGTTGCAGGAAGTCTTATCGAAGGGGGTAAGACTGCATGATGCAGTATTTGGTCGGGTGAGCGCTAGTTATAATTTTCTATTTCTACCAGGGCATTCCAAATGTGCAAAGTATTTTTCATTTTCGAAATCATAAAAATTAACGCGGAATTACATTTTAATGGGGTGGTTATTTTTTATGACACAGGGAAGTATTAACTTTCTTTATTAATCACATTAACTGTAATAAATCTTTTTCAGCACCGTCGGTTTCGGTAACAGACTACGGGGTCTGTTCACGTTGTTAGGTCGGCAGTGTTATCRGCAGATGCTGTACGCTTTAAGAATTAGAAGTTCAGCTCTCGTGCGTTACCGTTAGTGCGGGATCTTTCTTTTTTCAGTTTTTAAAAATGAGTGACCCTCATATATCGCGTGTGTTTCTTAATTTAACTGTTAGATTCGTATACAATAAATAGTGATGGACATTATTTCTGGTGCATCGAGGGGCAAGAGGATTAGAGCTACATTTTATGGCCAAATGCTGTAAGTTTTAACCAGAATTTGAATTGAGCTATTGTGGATCATTTCTTGAATTTCACAAGAAAAAGTAACGTCTCGTATTTAATTTTTTAACACCTGTTCTCTTTTGTTACAGGAAGTCTTATCGTAGGGGGTAAGACTGCATGATGCAGTAATTGGTCGGGTGAGTGTTTTTCATACGATTCCTTTTTGTTTCTAGCTTTAGTTGACTTTGCACATTTGGATTTTTCGTATTTTGGGTGGGTGGGAAAAGTGATAGTGAATTATTAGTGACCTGTATTCTATAAAAGTCCCCATAAGTATGAGCTAAACTGCAAGTATACAGGAAAAAAATATAGCTAAACTATTGTTCTTTAGTTTATAGGTATGGAACATGTGGGAAGAAGACTTGATTTGGTAAGCTAACTTACTAATTTGATGAATTCTCAATTCTCTTGCAGATATTATTTATTTTATTGCATAATCAAATTTGATATTTCAGTGACTAATTCTATTCACTTTCACTAAAATTATTTAATTTTTATATTCAATTAGTGTATTAACTTTTAAATTTGAATCATTTTCTGTTCCAGATAATTTTACAGTTCCAACTGAAGAAAAGAAAATTCACAAGGGTCACTTGCTCGGTTAGCCTGAGGCGCCGACTACACCCTTTTTGCACATTTTTTTTCATGGGGAAACATCTTGACATCTGGTACTAATGATATCAATTTTTATGTTAATTTTTAAATCTTTTCTGTTGCAGCATACTGTTGGTTTGAGTGTCATTGTATATTTTTAATCAATTTGAGACGTTACTGATTTTATGTGTTACCTTTTCTTAATCAATTTCTTTTACAGCATAATTATGCTTTGAGTAACTCTTTGAACCTGTCCCTTACTACCTACAGGTATTTTTTACAGCTTTATCCGTCTTACAGACACTTGTATAAATTATAATTGTAAACTTAATCGCCATGTAGGTATGTTTACATTGGATATATTTAAATTAAATTGAGTAGCAAATGAATTGCCGCTTACTTTACACGTTACTCTGAATACCGAACGATCCCGAATGTGACTGGGAGTCCTGGACCGTATTTATACTATAAATGGACTACAGAGAGTGCGTTAGATCGGTAAATCGTGAATACGGCCCTGTGAAGTTGCCGCCGCAGATTTAGGTTACGTTGCCGCGGTCTACAATTATTGTAAGTAACTACACATTCAGTCGGTAGCACTCGCTGGCTTTGTGGAAGTCTTGCAATTTGAAATACACATTATTGCTAACCAAGTTATTATGGTTATTATGGTTATGATGGTGTACTCGTTTGTTTAAAGAAGTGTAGTTCTATTGGATAGGAAAAAAACATTCTCCCAGTTTACGTTATGGCAGTTCTACAAGTAACGAATATAAAAGAAATCGTAAGTCTAACTTGAATACAAATAGCAGATTACATATAGTAATAATGTACCTTTATTTAACATTTACAATGGCGTTATTCTTATACTAACCGTTCTTTATTAAGTAAATTGTTCATATGATTGTGAAACATTGCTTACAAATTTTAGTGATAACACCTATGCAAACTAGTATCCGGTTCTAAAACTATGATATGTTCAACTGAAGCGTGTTAATCAATTATGGTACAATAATTGGTCATATTTTACTCAATAAAATTATAATATAGCTTCAATAACTATCATTACTAAATAGAGTAAACCACTTATACCATGATTAACAAATCAAAAGCTTATGCATAATTAAATATGACGTGGTGTTCTCATAACGTCTAAAAATTGTGCTAAGGACAACTTAATTTAACTTTAAATTCATATGAAAATCTTCGTTTCAATTATTAGCATTATTTTTCAAATACAAAGGCATTCCCGCTTAACACAATAGTTACATATTTCGCCGCTAGTATTTTGAGAGTCAAGACATTATAACCAGTTTTAACTAGTCACTAAATATATTACAGTACCGCAATAGTCAGCCATTTTAGGGTAAAATAGCGGCGGGAAATTTAAATGTTTATGTAGAAGACTGAATTAAATTTGGTTTCTATGGTTTTGGTTTCATCCGCCATTTTAGGGCAAAAATATGGACAATGAATTGCGGTACTGTAATATATTTAGCGACTGTAGTTTTAACAGGTTCCAAATTTGAATCAACACTCAACACATCCCAAAATAAATGCAAAATACCACCTGGTTGTTCAGCCATTGGCCACAGTTAAAAATTTTGTCTCGTTTTGATACTGTTTCTGAAAACTCGCGATTATATAAATCTGTTTTTTACATGTACGTAAGAATATGCATTTCGAGTTTTGAATTATTTATTAGCTTCCCAATGACTGGATATATGTTTAAACAATGTTGTTACACTGGAAAAGAATTGTATTTATTTATATTGAATCGAAAACGAGGGTGACAAAAAGTAGATGTTGCAAAAATGCACCAATCAGATTTTATAAATTTTAAAATTAATTCACGTTTTCTTCATTCATTATGTATATCTATTTCTAATATAGTCTCACATTTTTCTAATAAAAAGATGCATTATTGCACCCTATACCAAATTAAGAGAGGATGGTGGAAATGTGGGCAAGTAAAGCTGACGTGGCTACAGCAAAAAAAAAATATAATACCCAAAAGCGCACAATTCCCAAATCCATGGGGTAACTATGTGCAGGTGCAGGGCCATTGTGCACATAGCTGTATGCAATACATTTCAGGCTACACATCAGCACAAATTGAACTAAAAACTTATTTTGTTTATTCAATTAAACGACATCACACAGATCTTGATGTTTCATTTCTGATTCATTGCTTGATTCTAATATCGCTATATTAGTCTTCTTTCTCTTGCATACCTCATTTTTGTTTTCCGCCTTTTCATTCTCTACTGTGTCATTTTGTTTGTTGCAAGTGTTTAATTCAAGACATTTCCTGGCAGTCATACCTATTTTTTTCTCACCAGTTGTTCTGCTTTTACGGTTACCTGCTTCCAATTTCCACTACATGTTCAGGTTTGCATAGGAATTGGCCAGTCTGTCTAGTGGCTTTACCATTCTGTTATGGCAGGTCTCAAGTTGGTGGGCTACTAAGTATTTATATTGCATTTTCCACTTAATTTTTCCAAATGCATGACAAAAAATTAAATATTCAATAAAAATAATAGACGCTCGATAAATGTAATGAATTCTAAATATAAAATTTTCACGCAGGTTAAAATAATAAATACTCTATAAATATCATAGATGCTCGATAAATGTAATGAATGATCAGTATAAAATTTTAAAAATGTTAAAATAAATCATGTTAAAATAAATACTCGATAAATGTCATAGACGCTCGATAAATGTCATAAACGCTCGGTATAAATCTTACATGCATGTTAAAATAATAAATATAAATATATAAATATAAATATAACGAATTTGCAGTAACATATGCATGTGTTTCCTGAATTATTAAAAATATTCTTTAAATAAATAATAGATGCTCGATTATTTTAAGGAATGCTCAGTACCAGATTCAAATGCTTTCTCAATTAGTAAATATTTGGTAAAATATAATAAATACTCGGTAAATGTTAAATGGAAAATTGATGGTGAAAGAATAGATACTTGCCTTCAATAAAAATGGCCTCTCCATAAACTTTTATTAAGCAGTAGCTAAGTAACACTATTAAACATTACTGTAGGTACCTATATATATTTTCATTGAAAATAAAAAAAGCGAAACAAAATAAACATTTAATTGACTAAACAAACACATTTTTGGTAACTGTTTACATAATTGAAAAACAAAATGCATTCACAACAAAGAACTTAATTTTATTTTATAAAACACAAATTTGATTTAACAGTGAACATGACTTATCAAGCATTTATATTTTTTTCTAATGTATTGCTGTAAAATGTTAAATTTAATTCAATAGTGAGTGTAAATTATCGAGCAATTATATATTTTTATAGTACACATTTCAGCAAAATACCGACCAGAACTTATCGTGCAAATATGATATTTTATATTGTGATTTTGTAAAAAATATAAGGCATTTTCTATTATTTTATTCTGCATTTTTTATTTTTTTATTGAGCATTTAGTATTTACTTAGTCTGCAAACTGCATTAAATTACCGGGCATTAATTACAACCCTTTTTACATGATATACTTTATTAAAATAAACGTATCTGCTTACCTCCTTTGGTGCCCAGGACAACAAATTATAATTAATCACTCGTTTCGACGTATGCTGGCTAATTTAACACGGTAACAGCACAGCAGTGAAACTTGCTATTTGAATTACTTATTGAATTGCTTGTTGCTTGCAGCCTATTTACGAAAATTCAAGTGCGCGCAATGTTCCCACTCTCCCTCATTTATTTCACAAGTAACGTTTGTCTCACCATAAAATAGTGAAAAATGTCAAGGACATTTTATGTAATAAAAGTAATGTACAGGATGAGCAAATAAGAGATTAAAGTGACCAAGAGAAATTGCTAGAAAATATTTTCGAGATTGTAAAGTGACCGCTAGAGGGCACTGTGGCACATTCAAATTTCAAAATTTATGTTTGTGTCATTTTTAGCCTAGTAAATATTTGCGGTATTCAACATATTAAGAGTGTTTGGACTAAACTAACTGAACAAATTATTGTTATTAATAAAGCCAAAGTGCAGACTGGCTAACATTATAGAGCATTGGAGCAAACACAAAACGAATCTAAATTATCCTAAATATGAAATAACAATTTTAACGAACATAACTACAGGTTATATCAATTGGAGTGTGGAATACAGGTCCCAGAACAAAAAAAAAACGTTAAAATTGTTATTTCATATTTWGGATAATTTACTTTTGTTTTGTGTTTGCTCCAATGCTCTATAATGTTAGCTAGTCTGCACTTTGGTTTTATTAATAATAATAATTTGTTCAGTTAGTTTAGTATAGTTTATTTTTTTATTATGTTTGTTGTGGTACTTTGTATTTTTAGCTGTTCTTCACTTGAGTATTAATAATTAAAGGTAGAATTAGTTGAGTCTATTGTTACCGAATTTTAGTGCAAATGGCTTTTGTCTTGCGTAAACTGTTCCGCTATTTTTTATATATTTATAGCAACTCTGATGTTTTTAGTATTAGTGTAATCAAAATATGTTGAATGTTGGTTAAATTTATTGTTCCAAGCCAACTTTAATTTTCAAAAGTTATACCGTATAAAATTACTAAGTTCTGCTATTCAATCTTTAAAATATCTTTAGATTAAAATAACATATGAAGGTGCACTTTTCACCATTTTAGTCTATATTCAATTGTTCTTTTAATGAAGTAAACAGCCTTATATCGTTGCATTTAAATATTTCGAGAAAAATCGATATTTAGGTAACAACTTCAGAAACCGCCCTCTTGCGGTCAACACACAAACTATATTCTGACACTTAAAATTGCTTTTTATAAAGGCACATAAGCTCTTGAAAATGACACCTCGCTGATTGAAATCGGTCAAGCCGAACCTGAAATATTAGCAATTTTCTATATTAATATTCACCCACCCCCACCCCTTTATTTGACATTTAACAAAAAAAAATCTAAATCAAAATGGTAAATTTTAGTCCAAACAATCTTAATATGTTGAATACCACAAACATTTATTAGGCTAAAAATGACACAAACATTAATTTTGTAACTTGGGTGTGCCACAGCGCCCTCTAATGGTCACTTTACAAACTCGAAAATATTTCCAGCAATTTCTCTTGGTCACTTTGATTAAGAAATTTTTTATCTCAATGCTCTAGGGCTACTGGTTTACGAGATATGTTTCTTTATGTGTCTTTGTATTACACATTTAGTAGCAATGAACCATCGTTACTTCTTCCCTGGTTGATCATGGGATTTGATTTTGTCACTGAATATATAGTTGGTTTTAAGATGTTTCTGTAGGTTCCCAAATTTGATGTAAACATCTCTCTTATTTAGGAACAACAAAAATATATCACATTTTTGTAAACAAATGAAGGTTCTCATTTACGACGGTACATAAACAGAACATTGTAGTTTAAAATAAGTTTTTGTATAGACTGCTAAAGTCTTGACAAACAGTAGAAAGATGGAAGAAATAATAAAGGAGTAGTATTTTTATAATAGTAGTGAATATATTTAAAATTATTTACAAGTTATAAATTAAAGGTGTCATTATCAGTAAAAAATATAACAAAATAGTGAACTTATCACATTCTAGTAATACATAGAAATAGGGATGTGACGTTTATGGTATAAATGCAAAATGTACATGGGTCAAGGTGTCTACAAATGTTTATCTTTCAACGTCAATTAATTGTGACTAGATAAAAAAAATACTGGTAGAATCAACCCATCTAAACCACAGTTTGAAAAATATCTTATATCATAATACCATTTCACATCCCTACACACAAATAATACAATGCATTGCTGTAATACATGTGAAATGTTAAGAATACTTATAGAATCTCTACAAGATCAAAAATGCATTTGCAATCACAAACTATATTTGGTTAAAACAAAGACCACTTACGGGCGCCTACAAAGCAGCCACAGGGCACTATTAGAAACCGCTATACCTCATTGAATATCATGAAACCGCAAAATTGCCCTTCCAGGTATCTCTGACTGACACAATTTCTGTATCACTGTGGGTGCCTCATCAGCAGAGAATTCTGTATGAGGAGGAGGTACAATCTAAAAGAGATAACTTTGTGATTAGTACTTGAGTGAGAAATTAGTTGTAATGTTACATACCTCTCCATTTGCTACGTTTTGAACCAGTTGTTGTAGCTGTTCAATAGAACCATTCGAGACAGCTTGTATTTTTTGTTGCCTTTCGGCAGCCAAACGTGAGAATTTTGGTAACAGTCTTTCTGCAACTTCTTCACTTACCAATACGATGCCCTTCTGTGTAGTGAAGGAAGAAAAAGTTAGAATTTGCAAGCAGAACATGTGGAACTAAACTTACAGTATTTAAGCATTGCAGTGACCTGTGTAAGGACCTAGATGTGGTGCCAAAGTCAATAACTATGTCCACAAGACCTTTGCAAGCATCCTTTGTTCTTTCGATTAGTTGCTTCTCATACAAATCTTCATTCCATTGAACTAAGTTTACTCTATAATGGCAAAAATAATTAAGGAATGATCGAGTGGGAGCCTTTAGGTGGGCTTACCCTTGTAATTCTTTTGCAAGCATGAAACCTTCATCCTTCAAACAGGCTACAGTAATATGCACCCTGTCTTTCAGGTCTGATGATTTGAAATGATGTTCTGCAATCCTTATTGCCCACAGTGCCAAACCACCAGTTCCCACGATGAGAATCTTGCAGTCTTGAGTTGGGGGCCTCTCTTTCAATAACTCTGTGACATAGGAGTGGGTTGTCATCACAGCATTCTTTGCTAACAAAGCACCAGTGGGCAACATTGCAGCTACACTCAATGGCAGGCTGTCTGGTATCGGTACAATGTACGACAAATCTGTTACTACAATGTACTCCGCATATCCATGGGGAATACCATCATACGGGTAGAGAATGACCCTTTGACCAACTTTGAGGCTGCCATTTGCTGCTTCCGAACCTAGCTCATCGATGATACCTGCTACTTCATAACCTAAAACGACAAAAAATAAGATAAAAGAACTATAAATAGGTTTTAACGAAAACTTACCTGGAAATAGAGCACCATCCCTCACTCCATGGTGTGCCGGGCTTGAGTACACGCTGTCTTCTGTCGATTGTTGACTAGATGTAGAAGATACACTTGAGATGGAGGGGGAGCGGTTTCTGATGCGGTAACAGGCCCCCGCACAGACGACCTGAATTCTGGCTCCTGCCGGGGGTACTTCAGGGACGGGTACTTCGAAACTGAATACGCAGTCCTTTATTACAGGACCGGGTGACTCGATGGACACCTGACGGCAAAGCTTGTTCATGCCTGCTGGGATGTCTGCCCTATAAATAAAAAACTCTTAGTTTCTCTACTGTAAAAAAACGTGATATATTGGCAGTGCATTAGAACTATGTTCTGTAATTTTAAATTTCATCTAAGGTCTTTGTTGTAAATTTTTCCACTATATTTCAATAGTGTTGTCTTGCTTATAACAAGCTTCTGACTTGTCGACCGCAACTAAATAATTTTAAAAGCCACTGGTAAACTCATTTACATGAGCAATTCACTTTTTACAAATATGACTTAAAATAACAACATTAACTTCGGTAGTGTTGTATCGGTGAGAGCGCCATCTAGCAAATGGTACACGAACTGCTGCGAAAGGCGGCCATATTGTAGAAACCACACGTCACGTAAACCAAAGTTTGTTTTGTGAACCCATAATTATCGTTACGGTTGTAATTAATTATTCGCGATTATTATGTAGTGCTGATGAGGATAAGTATAAGACTAAACTAGCATTATGTGGTGGATTTAACACAAATTACTATTTACACAAGATTACAGTACTTTGTCAACACATCAACAGCTGTTAGCTACTTTGTGAAACGCTCAAACCGCCGTCAAATGTTTTAAATAAAAGCTTGCGTCTACAAGACGGCCGCCTTTTTCGCATGTGCTGACGTCACGCCGATATCGAGTATAGACCACACCAAACAGAGTCAATGGTGATTACTATAGCACTTCATCAACAACGGCCAGAACATTAGAGGGGCTCGATACAAAGTTTGAATGTCCATATAGTAATAAAATAATAATAATATCGTCTTATTACTACAAAATGGAAAAGTTTACATAACTAATTATGGATAGAGATACATAAATTTCATTCAATAGGCCTAAGTTTAGCCTAAGACTACTCTTACACTTAACCCTATTGACTTGAAAGAAACAAGTAAGAACATAGAGCATAAAAGACATAAATGAAAATAATAAGATGGACAGTGCTTGGAATACAGGAGAGTAGTAGTTTGAAAAATATTGATGTTATAAGTATTCCTAGATCACTTGCTTGAATGATATAAAAAGCATTTTTAACTTGTGCTTTCCATGAAAGTTGTGTACAGTGGCCTTCATAAGTAATGTCGTACGGGACGGCGGCGAAAATAACGATGCGCCCATTTCACTGCAACCCGTTATTCAGTTGCGGACGACGTAGATGTCGCAAAAGAAGAGATACATCCTTCTAATTTCTTTAATCCTCAAGTGGTATACTCAGACAAGTTTTAGTATTTAATGCAATATTAAAACTGCATTGGAGAGAAAGCGCGACTGTCTACTTGTATGTAAAGAGTAGACTAAGCGAGCTTAGCAGTTATTAAAGCACAAGTTAGCTATTTAAATCCTGATGAAGGAATAGAAATAAATTCCGAAAGCTTGAGACTAGTGTGTTTAACAACTTATGGTTTATTGATTGCTAAGCCCGCTTAGTTTATCCTCACTTGCATACAATTTTTTATGTAATCAGAAAGAAAAGAGAAAAAACAATTTTTAATAAAAGGCGTAAAATTTTACATTTGTAAGAACATCTTTTATGATATCTGTCCCCTTTGTAAAAAAGCAATGCTTGTTGCAACCACATATATGATTTCTTTTATTAAAATTATTTAATTTTTCATGTTTATTGCTTTGCTAATGTCTATTTTTTAACAAAAACCTATTTAATTTAAATATATTCTAGCTTTTAACTACTAACGAAMTAACTGTAATATTTTTAATAAAAGCTATATAGTTTAGGTATTCGTTAATTTTACAGTCAATAGCAGTTATACATAATAATTGCTAGAAAATTTATCAAGTTAATTTTTAACGTAAATTAGTCTTTATYTATAACTATAACAAAAACCATTGTTTATCAACCTTACTATACTAATACTACTAAAAAAAAGATGTGAAAAATAACTAATGTATATGCAGCTTTCCATTTCCATTCTTTAGACTGATTATTCAGCTTTTGCATCTCACTCAATTATCTTATTACATCTCTAAATTATAATGACGAGCAACTTATTTCTTGTTTTCTTATTAAGAGCGTTCATTATCAACAGTGTTGAAATGAACAAATTTTGTTCGCCTGTCAGTTTCTCCCGAACCTGAAGTGAGTAAAAATTCAAACAAAGTAACGGCATGCAAATGAGGGTCGATTTATGGGTTTATGACGACGGGTGCACTCCACCACCAGTGCAAAAATAATCCCACCATGAAATCCCAAACAGTAGCCTTACGCGGCCAAGCATTTCAGGTAAATGTTATCGGTATCCGGCGACGATTGCAAATAATTTAGGAAAGAAATGCAACCAGGACTATGGCACGATCTACACACAACAAACTAAGTGTTTGCCAACATTTTTGCATTATAAAATTGTAGAGGTACTTTTGCAGAATCACATTAAATTATATACACGGGCAATGTAGAACGGAAAATCGCTGTCACTAATCTAACACGATTAATATTAGCTAATTGTTTTCGTATCAAAATCACCAACAGGGACTTGACGTTACACAGATTTCAAATCATTCGGATCCGTCTGTGTCCGATATGAGAAAATATTAAGTTAAAGCCTTTGCCGTTACATTTTGATCTCTCGTGTTTTCTTTATCTGTTTTCACCAATTTGTCCATAAAATCATTACCTTCTTTTTTATATATTTCCTCATTCATGCCCGTGCGATGACAATTTTCACCATAATAATTTCCATCACTCTTTTGTAAATTACTTCGCAAATACATTTGTCACTGATTTCTTCTTGTCCGATTTTGTCTTTTTTAATAGATATAGTCGCCTTACCTCTACTTTTCCATAACTACCATATTATTTTGAATTACTATGAAGTATTTTGGTACTGTGAGATATTACAGCTGCAGCACATCTTGCTTCATACGAATTTTTCAAAGAATAATTAATTTGTTTTCCGTCAATAAAATAAAATTCTTCAACAATATTGATGGCGGCGTCAATCAAAAAACTTCTTGCGGTGTTTGCGATAAACATATAGCTAGGTTTTTGCCATAGGCAGAAATTTCTTGTAATTGAGTAAAGATATATTGAAAGTCAACAATCCTGTTTTCACCCATCACATCTACCTCAATAATCGCAAAAACATTGTCTATTACTAAACATTTCTAAAATATGTGTAGTTATTTACCATCAAATTATGGCTAGATGAGCTGTCCTGCATAAAATCTGCTCTACCGGGATTCATTTTTGATGCGACATTGATGTTACCCCAATTATTATTTATACTTGTTTCGTCCTATAAAATTAATTTTAAATGTTTATATTTTTAAGGTTTAAATTTTAGTGTTTCCTTTTTAAAGTCCAGTAATTTCTTAAGTTTCCATTACAATTCTTATTTCTTTTTCTGCTACTTAATTTTCTTCTCTCCGCATTACTATTACTATTAGACTGCCAATATTTCAACACTTAACAAATAACAATCATTGTGCGTAACAAGCACTATATTTTATATTTAACTTCTTAGAATAACTAAAAAAACTGAATTTATAAACAATAAACCACCAAACGAGACATAAAAATTCCAAACATCACTTGACGCAAAGGGCAAGGAGTAACTAACCACCTGGAATATGAACATAGGTATCTGCATTCAGTCCAAATCAAACAACAATCAAGTAATTTCTGTACCGTGAAAGAAAAATACCGAGACTGAACCAAAGTAAAAGGCCAACACCTTACATTTGCACTTTCGGTTGTTTACTTGGGGTTGCTAATTTGCAAGCCATAAATAATACTGAACAGGGTTGTAAATCTTGGATTATTTTGCTTTGTATCCAAAAAGCAGAAATCATTGTGTCATTATAAGTTTCTTATTTGTCAATATTTTTCTTCTTGTTTTAAAATATTGGAAAGGTAAGCTATACACTATAAAATGGCGGGGACAAGAATTCTTTTTTCCGTCTTACCTCCAAAAATCGGAATTTTTTCCTAGCCATTTTGTAGAATTATATTAACGTAGATTTACACATTGTTTTGAATGAGACGTTGAACGTTTATGTTGAATCTCCCATAATAAAATTGTTTAACTGTAAACTTAATTGCATGTTTGATAAATATTAATATTTATCTGCATTCGTCGACCTAACAGTAAACCACGTTACTCCAAAATTGCAAATTTTCCTCTCTATCTTCAGTTATAAACGTTTTTTGTTTAAAGTAAGAAAAAATTATCTACATTTACATAATATTATTTCTTAAGTAAAAATTATATTATAWAATTATAAAAAGAAATAAGTTACTCATTATCATTATTTAGAGAGGCAATGAAATAATGATGAGCGTTTTTGTGAATGATACGCGTATGCTGAAAAATACGTCCAAAATCTACATATGGAAACATTTTGCTTAAAAGTTGCGCGTAACTAGATTAATTTCACCTAGAGTAGTAGTGTCTAAGTTGATTGACAATGTTTTCTTGTTACGTATACTTATATTTATAAACAAAAACTAATTTACGTTGAAAATGAATTTGGTGWAGCTTTATAGCAGTTTGTCTATATATCTAATATTTKCCGTAAAATTAACAAATACATAAGTTCAATACATAGTTCTTATAAAAAATATTGCAGACAATTTGTTAGTAGTTAGACCCTAGAATAAGTTAAATTAMATGGGTYTTTGTTGAAAAAATAGAAMTTATCAAAGCAATGAACACTGTAAGCTAAATAATTTTTAATGCGAGAAATCATGTACTGTTCTGTATACTAAATGAATTTACTACAATTTTGCTAATGTATTATTTTATGAAGAAGACAGATATCACATGAACATACCTGATTTTAAATTTTTAGGAGGTGGAATGGTAGAACAGAAAATATGAATTTTATTAAAAACTATTGCTTCTGGCCACATTAAAATTTTTTCCTTTAGTACTTAATATTGCATGTAAAGGGAAAACTAAACGGGCTTCCTTCACCAGAATTTAAAGAGTTAACTTGTGCTTTAATAACTGCTAAGCGCGCTTAGTCTACTTCTTTACATTCAAGTAGACAGTCGAGCTTCCTCTCCAATACAGTCTTGAACTTGTTTGAGTATACCACTTGAGGACTAAAGAAAAGAGCAGCATGTATCTCTTCTTTTGCGACATCTACGTCGTCAGTAACTGAATATCGGGTTGCAGCGAAATGGGCGCATCGTTATTTTCGCCACCGTCCCGTACGACATTACTTATGAAGGCCACTGTACCTCATACACAAGAGTGCCTGAAAACAGGCTTGCTCTAAGGCAACAGGGAGATCCCGAAACAACAGTTTGAAAACAAAACAGAGCATGTGAAAATCAAACAGCCATCCAAGCCCCACAATTTTCAAACTAACATGATGAAATGAAAATTTTATGTACAATTAAAGCAGTTATGGTATTTGGTTATAATAACTTATCTTGTTTTGACATTTTTTAAAATACTAATGCAATCAATCATTAATATGATCTGGATTTTGTAAATTCGAAGGAATTTCACCCTTTCTTTAAACCATGAAAAATCGGTTTGCATCAAACTACTAAAAACTCCTAAAAGAAATATATTTTGTGAGTTTCTTTGCATAAGGAATAATTATATTTACATAAGAGAGATGATGGTCAGAGTTCAAAATGTCACATTATAAACTCTTACCGCAAAAATATAATCTAATAGGGATAAATTAGTATTACAAAAGTGGGCAATATTCGTGGAATTCTTTATACCTTTGTAATGAATATATTTGCATAATCTAAATTTTGAATCTAATAATAACATAATATTCTAAAAAGGCTGGTGTTCTGTGGTGAGCTGGAAAAAATTTTCAAATATGGATTCGTTAATGCACAATTTTGGTTTAGGGTATCATATCCTGAAGCTTCTAATTGGATGGTAGCTCTCGAGAGTTTCTAATGCGATTAAGTAATCTTCAAATTGATCAGAACTCGTAAGAATATTTTTGCTTGAGTAAACCCTCAGATAGAAAGTTGATCTGCTCGAAATAAACGTTTAAATGACAGTGATGCCGTTTAATAGCTACAGTAACCAGTAGCAGAAGTAAATAGGCAGTGCTGGTAGTACTTTATAGTCTTCCAATTCGTATAAGGTTATATTAGGGTGGATTTACCGCAACAGACATGTGCCGCTACCATAAATTTGCATAATTAGGGTCATGTCCAAACCGTTCCAGTGCTGTATTGCAAATTATTATCATGTTTCGAAAAGAAGATAAGCTACAATTTAAATCATTCTCAGATATGAATTTGAATAATATTCGTTACACATCGTTGTGATCGTAGCTATGTATAAGTACCTGCTTATAGGGATTTAAACAGTATTTATAAGAAAGTATTCAATGGAATGAGTCCGGTACTGAAGTTTTTAGCTGTATTTTTTAAAGGGACCTAAAGTAGTAAGTAACTCCTTATACGAATCGGATGACTATAAATACAAAAATGCCAAATCGGCAATTTGTGTACGATTTCTTTGTTCGTAACTATACCTACCAAAATTAGCAAATAATATAAGAAAAGTGGTTGAAATACCAGAACCATTGATGAGTTGACTTACGTATTCTATTTAGCAAGTATTGATTATCTGAATTATTTACAAATTGCTACACTATTGTGCGAGCTATGTTCATTTATACACTAGTTCACGCATTTTTTACTGTATGCTTTGCCACATTTCCAAATTTATGTAAAATTCAAAACATGTTTGACAATGTCATAATTTTTTAGTTTGACCCACTTACATAATATATTAACTGTATTTTTATTATACAGACCCTGATTATGTCCCTTGAAATAAAAACGGAACGTTTGCAGTTTACCAAAAAGCCCGGCGACTCGAGAAAGATCSCGAACATCTAAAGTAGTAATGTTCCTTCTACAAAATGATTAGTGGGTTTTTTGAAGCCTCTGAATGGAAAAACAATATGAACGCTATGTAGATGCGAATAATGAAATAATAACACATCGCTGCTAATATATATGATTTATGTAGGCGGATAAAAGCTGCGTTCAACATGTTTAGGTTCACTTATTTGTAGTTAGTAAAAGAGCATTTTCCTGGATAAAAATGTCGCATGTTTACAATTATAAAATGTTGACTGGCTACTGAACGTTTTGTATTATTAGAGAAGCTGTACAAGCTGCTGATCAGTTTAAATTCGTTTTTGGAATTAATTATGGTAGGCGTGATGGTATTTCCACCTAAGCTGAAAGGCATATTCTATATTATAAAAACAGTTAGAAACTGGACGACTTCTTGAGTGATTTCTTAACAACTCAAAACGTGTTCTCATTTGCACTCCTTTATTAAAATAATTTGTACTGTGCAATTGTCGAGATTTTGAGCGGTTTTCTTGGGTTCAGAAATAATTGACTAGCAACCGTTTATTTTATATATTCGCGTTCGGTTCGCTTAATCACTCAGGGCCATTACAATTAACTGAATCCAAAGTACGGTCGCAGGTGTTCAAGCTAAAGATCTATTTATTATACAAGAGCTGGCCGAGACGAAAAAGTTGATAGAAATTAATAAGCAACTACTAGCCTGGAATTAGTTCGAACGTTAAAATCAATAGGCCGAGGGAAACTTTTATTAGTTATTTCGAATCAACATGAAACTTTCCATCCAACCTAGATGTTCGGAAGCATAAATCTAGCAACCCTACACCAAATCGCTTACCGGAGTATCGGAGTACTTCCGTTTATCAACTCGTGGTTCATAAGGGACGTTTCGGTCAACATTTTGGAATGCGCCCTAACGTCAACACAACAAAGAACAAGATGATCTCAACGCTTCGACCAGAGACGCAGCGCCTTTCACAATGAGTCCGCGCGACTCCAGCTTTGTATTTTAGCCGTGCGGTTGTTTACACTCTACGGTGCACGTGCTGACTGCGTGATCCTCTCCTTGTTGCCAGCGGTACACGCATCGATTCCCATTTCCTGGTGCCCCGGAATCCTTCGGGGCGACCAGAGCGGCACGTGAAATTGGCATTTTTTTATTTTCCGGGAGCAATGGGCATGGCTTCGTGCTGGAGCCATGTGGACCGAGCACGGTGTCACGGGATGGGCACGTGATTGCGGGAAAACCACCACGTGAACCGCCCTCCCGTGGGTCCGTCAGGGAAACGGGAGCTGCATCAGGGCTACACGCGACTGAATAATGGAGATCCGAGACGGCTTGGGAATGAGATTATTCGTTAATAAAACAATAAATTAATTATACGATAATGGCAGTAGCAGATTGTAGGATGTTTACATCTTGAGATTGCTCATATATGACCCATGTCATATTATTCTCAAGGATTTTTTTATAATGTTAAACTTGCACACGAATGAAGACTTCGATTTTAATCCCAAATATATTTTCTCGGGAAGGCAACGTAAAAAGATTCGCAAAAAAAGAAGCACAAAACCTATTACAAGGATATTATTAATACTCCGAGTTATTAATTTGTATTTTTCAGTTGACCTGCATTATTCATTGCCGAGATAATCAACGACACGTTTTTGTACATTCTTCGGAAATTAAAGCGTTTCCTTCTCGAGCTCTATCCTTGGAGAACGTACTCGAAGCTTTCCTTGAAGTATGTTTACTTGCTATCGAAATACACCACATGATGTATGGTGTATTGTTTGATTGAACGGAATCCTGTTACCTGTTGTTGTTTTCGCCTTCCTTCTACGTCTCGAAAATCCACCACGAGCCAGATAAACAAATCAAAATTCTTCTTTAAAGGAAGCGGTGGGGATTTAAAAATAAAGCGCTGTTTACAGCTGATCCCTTACGTAATGTTTACAATGGACTCAGGTATGTACCCAGCTGTATTCGTTGCGCCATTGGTGTGTTCTGATTCATTTTTTAATCACAAATCAAGCTCTCCGATGAGCAAAGGGCAATTGATGCCCTGTTGTGATTGATAACATGCCGATCAACTTGTAGGTACAAGTAAACACTCTTAAATGTGTGCAACTACTTCATGTCCGTTAATATTTTGTTTAGTTATTGACGTGGCCGATAAAATAAATCACGATGACTAAATTACACGGTGAATCGCAAGAAATTTTATAATAATAAAGCTTCACAGAATTGTATCTGGATTCTAGAAGTAGCGTTATTGATTAAATTATTGTTTCTGCCAGACACTCATGTCCCTTTTTCAGGCTTCGATTTCATTTTCTCCAATTTATCCTTGCCAAAACGTGAAATGAAATTTTGAAGTTAGGTTGAGTAGATTTCTTCATGCAAGTGAAAATGCAACTTTACATCTTTTATATTCCGTGGTTTTCAAAAACATGCAGTTGTGAAAGATGATGTCATCTTGTGTAGCAAGATATTTCAATAACACTCGATAATTACTATTAAAATTCAAAACATCTGAAACCAGATCGTATTGACCTCAGACTCCATATTAATGATATGCTATTAAATACATACTATAACACTCATATTGGACGTAAATACACTCAAAATTACTAATAAGTATCAAAACTCAGTTATAAACTATTGTTCCTTTGCAGGTGCCTATTGAACAAACGGAATCTATTTTTCCTTTAATATCTTGTATACCATTACACTCTACTGTAATTGGATGTGTTCACTAGTTATAAAAATATAAACTTTTATACATTAAAAAAGAGTACTTAATTAATTAAATGTGTATCTGTATCCATAAGGTTGCAAAAAAAAATTTTAACCAAGATAAATTGGTTACAACTTCTCAGTGCGCAACGTGGCAACAACGCAGTTTTAAGACACGCTCAGATTGACTAGGACTGGCTGTGACGTATCACCCCATGTAAACAAGATAGCGTTCGCTACTTTCCGTATTTCGTTTGCGTTATTGGTTATGTTTGAGAGTGTTCTCGTTTGTTTTTTTTATAAATTCAACAATATGTCGTCGGAATGCTTTGTTAAAGCGTCTTCGAACAATTTTCCGGCTGTAGATATGTTTATAGTCACCGAATTTATCATATTTTTTTCATTTATGCGCTAAAGCAGCAGTATAAGTAATTAATAAAGCAGCTTAATCTGCAATTTAATACATTATGGATCATTGATATTTTGAACGAAATGCATCTTTTGTCTAGTGCAAGTCGTGAGCAACACGGAAATGTAGCTATAGGTTATTTTCAGGTGAAGCGAGAGGGGCCCATATGTATACTGCAGTCCAAGATATGCCCGGAACACAAAGTTCGTGCAAAAAATTATGCAGTTACTCTAAGTCTCACAACAGTAAAATGTAGATTTTGTCTTGGTCATACCACTTCTGGCTGCTTTAAAGCATCTCCGTTTGCGTTCGTAGACTATTGACGGATGTATTTGAAATTTGAACACTGGCACAAAGCACCATCTGCTGTTAGCTTCTGGTTTTTACATGCTTAAACATTCTGCCAGTTGTTAGGAGGAGTCCGTTAAAAGCAAGAAAACAACTCGTTTCACTCGGCACAATCAAAGGCACGTAGGTAACATAACCTATATTATTTGTTTACATGTGGTGCTACGTCACACCGTCTCCATCCCGGGACACTGCGTTTGTGTGGTCAATTTTTATATTAGAAGTTCGGAACGGTTTTTTTCGAAAACTGGTGCTAGAAAAATTTTGAAATTTTTAGGACGTAACAAGGGGCTCCAAATATACACATGGCATGATTTCTAAAAAATGTGAAAACACCCAATTGAGGATTCGACAAAGTAGGTTTTGTTGTAAACTTTGATAGGGCTTTTCCCATGGAGTTGACTTATCTAAGCTGTACATATAATATTCACGCCTTTCACTGATTTCGCCAGAATAGCACTGGTTCTATCCGTTTCTTTAACGAACCCAAAGAACGAATCCTTCAGGAATTCAGTTTGGGCATTCTTGATGATGGAATCGTTCTTCTGCGACTTATCATCAAGAACTTCATGAAATGCTGAAATCAGTCACTACCACGACATTGTTAACGGACATTCTGTAACCATGTGATTAATGATTTCGCTCTCAAAACCACAAACGCATTGTGTTGATTATTCCACTTGTTCAACATAAAGTTACAATGTCCATACCCAGTTCTCAAACGATTTAGTCTGCACCATTTAGGTTGGTAGTAAATCAAATCCTGGTACTTGTACTATTGAATCAGTAACTAAGTTGTGGTTAAAAAGTGAATTTTCCATTGCCCAGGATATCCCCCAAAAATCATCAGTAGAAAAAGATTCTCTAAGAATATCCTCTTTCCAAATTGGCTTTCGGGAACACAGGCGGTTGGTTATGACGTACATTCTGCAGATCTTGTGAAATTGGATATAGATTATTAGGAATGTCATGGTATTTGAGGGTTCTTTATTGAGTGCATATTGACGTCTTATAATTGGAGGAGAGATATTCGCTAAAACAGGCAACCAAAGTAAAGGTGTAGATTTAACAGTTCCAGAAATGATCCTCATTGCAGTGTAAAGTTGTGAGTCTACTTTGGAAACATGTGCACTAATTCATCCAAACAGAACAGTAGTATTCCATCGATGAATAAACTAAGCTCAACGCAGATATTCGCGATACGTATCTGGGCCCATAACCTGTTAGAAGTGTGGGTATATAGGGATACTAAACCTTACGGTAGTGCGATAACTATCCACATCGAAGTCAACCGCGTATTTTAAGTATAATTTGAGTAACTCTGCGCACTAAATGTTACCATGAATTATTTGATACAAAAAGGTCGACAGAAAAAAATTCTTAATTTTACTGCGTTAATTTCAAATTGGTTGATAGGTTGTTTTGGTCTATTGGTCACGTATTCGTGGTGGATAGTGGTTATTAAATCGAAAAACAAATAGTGTTTAACTCTTTGAACTTTGTCTAAAGTAACCGAACCAGTATTATAACGCCGGCACGTACTTAAGTTCTGAGTGGATAAGTAAATTAATAACGCATCGCATGTACATTGTTAAAGGTCATGTATTTCTTATTTTAAAAAATCGCAGTGTTTTCTTAGTGTGCACGGTTGAATTCCTATCAACTGATGCACCATTTGTTGTTATATTTATTGTATATTAATATATATTAAAAAGTCCCTTAAGACTTCGACATGACTATTTAACTTATGTCTATTCACAAATATATTAGTATGTAGATGCAATCGTGCGTTAGAAAAGCTTATTTTTTTACGAAAACAGTTCGTTATGGTCGAAACTTATCACGGTCGTTTAGAAATTATCAAACTGAGCGAATATGCGCCTCAGTTTTGAAAAAAGGGCTGCAGGATATCGACTGTGTCAAAAAGAGTTTACTAACTGAGGACGAAGTCACTAAAACCTGAAAAATATGTATGTACATATGTATTGTGTCCACAATATCATATTTATTTACAGTGACCATATACCTATATAAGAAAGTAAACATTTGAGAGCCATGCGTTTAGTAGTAAACAAGCATGTTTGCTCTACTATTTTAATAACCTTTGTTTACTATCACCAAGTTTTTCTTCAAAAAGAAAGGAAATGCAGAATTTTTTCTGTTCCAAAACACCGAGTGTCTTATTGCGGGTGTGACGCAACATATAAGACTACTCAGATGTAAACACCGTTAAAAAACATGTTGATCGTTGTTATAAATTTAAGTAGGTATACTTACAGATGGGATTATTAACGCGTGGACTTTGACCAGTTAGCTACGTTTACCTTAACTATTTTGTGCACATCAACGAACATTCATAGAATTCGGTTCGTCCAAATATAGAACTATTGATTTGTCAGTTATGTAAACTGCCTATAATGCAACGCTACATTTAATTACTTTATCTGATAAGTGCAGAAATTTATCAAAGGGTTGCCATGAATATGAAGGTTGCTGTAGAGTGAAAATTAGAAAACTTTTTTTATCTATAAGGACGATAATATTTCAATTTTTTCGTAGGTACGGCCTACCTGTCTTGCACCGTTGCGAAAGTTACCGTTTGATCGAGCACACGGTTACGCGTTTCCTTCACGTTGTGACAGCGTGATTCTCCAGCACAAAAATACATCACCCGCTTGCGACAACAAATTGCGTACGGATAGGTAATTGCCGAACAACATGGAAAAAATTAGCGTCAACTTTGCGTAACTACTACTTACATCGTCCCAGCGTACATGATGATGTTATCAAGATTCTAAAGTTTCCTGAAAAAAAGAAGCGTGTATCAAAAAAAAATTGCCATTTGGCAGAAGGTCTAGAAATTGATGCTTTAGAAGGATGTGAACATGCATTGTAGGGAATGAGCGGTTGATTGATGCTACATCGTTAATTCACGTTGAATTCTGAATTATACCTTCCATGGTGATAAATTTATGTAACATGCAAATATAAAAAAGTGCACATATGGTATTTGAAAACGTGCATTTCCATTAAATAGTTACGTAGCTCGAGACTACCATAAATAGTCATCAAGAACATTTTTTCCTTCGCAGTCAGCAATTTTGCGCTTATTGTACTTTACTTTGGTTCTGATGGTAAACCATACAGACGTGTTTACAAAAATTGACATTCTCCAGCACACTACTGTCTTTTATTTCATTAATGCAAGAACCTGCCAGCTGTGCCTTTATTTCTGATGCTACCAAATCTTTTTAAATAATATATAGTGTACTTTGAAGGGAAATATGCATAAAATTGAATTGGGCCATACATCACGTGGCAGTCGGATGAGCTTCTTTTACATTGCTGACCAATGAACCAGTTTGGGGAAAGCGATTAGAAAGTGTAAAATTAGCACGTAGAATTTTTGCACAGTGCAGTTATATAAACAGCAAAACCATGCATTAAAGGAAAGTAACAAAAAGCAACAATACTGCAGCGAGATTTCCTCGAAAACATGCTAATTTTAAACTAAGTATCAAGAAAACGATCCAGAGAGAATGTACTTGGTGCGTCAAAGCGCACTGTGAGCCTAAGAAGGGAGAAAAATGATGTTTACAACTATCTGCTAGAAATTAGAGATGACATATTTTATGGAAATACATACACTGCTGCTTCGTTAACAAATGACAAACTGACAACACCCGAACCTGTTATACTTCGCCTCCATCAAAACAACGGTGCATTGACTTGCTAGGACTGTTGAAAGTCGTCTGCGCGGCCAGATACCAGGCATTCGACACACATGCGCCAAGGGCATTTATTGATGACCTAAAACTTCAACATGGCTTCGCCCACACGTGATCCCGCGTTAATTCTAATTATTTCGTCTTGATGAAAGAATTATGTATGCAGTTTAAAATAGTTGCTTTATTAAAAGTAGTAACAGTGTTATATTATTTAAAGTTGGGGTATAAGAATGTTTTATTTTGCTGAACCACATCTTTTTGTTTAACTGGCAATGGCGGAGCCGAAGATCTTTCTTCGCACACGACTTTTTTCACCTCATCATTGTTCGAACACTCCTCGTAAGTTTGCAAGTCTTCATTGCTTCCATACTCTGTGGCTTGCAGACAGTCATAAATAGGTTGATCTAAGCACGTGTTTTCATCTTCCTTGTAGTCGTCCTTTACGAGCGTATCATAAATTGCATACTCTTCGCAGTCAATTTGTCCGTTTGACGAGTCGACAGGCTCGGAGGGTAACGCTCTAAAAATACCATGATTGCAGCTATCCCTTAGATTTTCGTTTTGGATTACGTCGTAAGTCTCCAAGGATTGTCGATCTTCATCGGAGGTTTCCTTCGATGATTTTATTTTATGTTTTCCTGGTATGAGGGCTTTTAATATGTCGGAAATAGATAGTTTGTTCTTCTCGGTAGAGATACATTCACTTTGTTTGACATCAGCGTTGGTCTGAACGGGATCGTATGTGGACGTCACGCTGTCATCTTCGTACATGTGTGTAGCATGATTCAAAGGTTCGTTTTCGTAAGACACCTGTACAACGCGATCATAAATTTCTTCATCGTTTTCTTCCGTTTTTGCTGAATCTGTCTGCTCTTTCGGAACTGGCGGTTTCGGAGGTGCGACTGGCTTTGGGGTAGCTTTGCTTCGTGCTTTAGTTACAAGTGTAACTCCTCTGCAAATATCATATTTTAAACAAAATTTACAACGCGGATTGTTTTACTCACTCAGTTGGCACGTCGCTGAACCTGTTCATCGCGTCGGTCCATTCTTTCATTTCCGAGAAAGACGGTGCTATGAACTAAAATTATGAATTARATCCAGTAACCTTTAAACGAAACGTCGCTTACTTGGAATACAAAGGCGCTACTGTGTAATCGAAACGACTTGGGTTCTTTGGATGTGTCGTCGTTTAATACCTTGGATTGTTTCAGGTCGATGATTTGGAGGGGTTTGTTAGATTTTTCGTTCGAATACATTAAAAAGTACGATTTTTGTATTCCGGCATATACGCGCATACTTCTTTTAAACAGAGACTTGGTTTTCCAGACAAGTTTACCGCATTTTATATCGCAAGACATTTCTTTGGCGGGGAGATCTGAAAAAGTACTATTACGAACAGCATAATTTAAGTCTGATTACCACAGACCTGCATATTTCAACAGATAATCGTCTCCATTCTCTCGTCTTTTAAATTCATCCAAACTTTCATAAATCTGTTCATCTTCTTGCAATACAGCCTCTAGAATAAACCGGGTTACTTTTCGTGAATAATTGTCATTCATGGTGATTTACCTTCATCGCCCTTGGGACAGTGCATGTCCACATATCGGTCATCGCCATCATATGTTTGCGTTATCTTTGAAATTTCTTGCAACTGGATTTTTGAACGGTCAATAAGTTCTTTAGCTATAGCTTTTGCATTTGCCGACAATCGACCATTCTGAGTTTCTTGCGTTAAAAATGTACAAATATCTGAAAATGTTATTTGAACTTGGAGAAATGTGCGTCTTCTGGTTGATATCAGACAGGAAGAGACTTCCTGCTTTATATCAAACGAATATATATCAGTTTTGAACACTCACCCACACGTCGTAAATAAAATTAATAAAAACGTACCCTCTAATAACTTGTTTAAGTTTTCGTACAGCGAATTCGCTTCTGTATTCGTCATAGTTCAGCTTAGAAGTAATATCAATTAAGTCACTTTAAACTGCTTGGCAACGACATCCAAACTTTGCTAGTTTTCTTCCTTATTGCGAGTTAATGTAAAATTTAGTCAACTATGCTCATCTGATCCGCATCACTTTTTAATAATCCTAACCGAATTTTTTTGTCTTCTAGCCTCCCGCAAAGAACTAACTCAAAACACCCGACGCGCGCCGTTCGATGTTAAATTTGTCAGTAATCAAGAGTCTTGCGCACAAGGGCGTATATGGTGTTAATCAGCAGGGGCCTGAATCATATAACTGGCGGCTAATAATAGTCTCTTTCAGATGAACTACGGTTTACTCAGTTTATTGCAAAAATACGGCAACTGCATAAGGCAGCCGTTACTCGCGTTTTTTTATTACAAATATAGTTTTTAAGGAGTTTTAATTTAATCTTATTACTGTTTAAACAGCCGGTACCAATATTAGCGAGAAAGTGATATTTTCTTTCGCATTAACGTTAGCGCTTTTTTAATGCTGCTACAAGCTATCCAGGAAACTTTTTTTTCTTACTTACTTTGTATTTTTATCTTTCACCAACGTATTCTGGATCGGTCCGTTCTAAATGATTCTTGAAACTGGTGAACCTTTCTTTGGGAGAAAAGTCCTGCTGTGGATCTGCCATAGGTTTCTGGTAGTAGTGGATAAAAAACGAAGCAAGTTTTCTTTTGATTATTTATTTTTTTCAAGAATAGAATTTATAAATTAAGTGATTCCTTAGTCTAACTAATAATTAATCGAAAAGGAAATAAAAATTTAACAAAAAAAAAGAGAAATTAATTAACGCTGGGACAAAAATATACAGATAAACGCAATAATTTATCTGGTTAATTACATTTGGAGCAACAAACTCCTGTTGCACTGATTCTATTGCATGTACATACAAATAGGTGAATAAACCACACTAGGCCGAGGCAGATTAGAGAAAAGAGCTCGTCGAAATTTCCATTTGTTTTTTTGTCGTAAAAGTGACTACTGTAAAAATTTTAAAAAACAACTACACTTAAGTGATGTTTGAGTAGTGGCGCTACCAACGGCGTCTGTAATCTGCCCCGCGGAGGAATGTAGACACATGCAAGTACATGACAAAACACAGAACGCCGTGAATACATCCAACCTAGCCTAGGCCGGTGGACACGAGAGTCTTGGTCGCGCGAATCGCCCGCCCGGGAACTTAAATAACACCAAATCAAAGCTACACTTCCTCCACTGTCTTCTTTCTCTCTCTTCAAAGGAAAATCTGTAAAACAGAAAACACGTATGACTAGTGACAGCCAAACAAGTACAACATGGGCGAGCTCGCAGCGACGAGGGCAGGAAGAGCTGAGCAGACCACCGCCCGGGTTAGTACAGGTTAAGAAGGAAGAGAGATGTCCACCAGCCAGAGAGGCCAGCGAGGGAGTTATTGCATGAAATACTCAGGGTGGTCCGAGTCTTTCTCAAACCTCTTGGCCTCCTCTTGCATGCTCTCTTTTATTTTCAAAATAGCAGCCGATTCCGTTTGGTCCTGCAAGGAAAGCGACCTTTAGTGGTTAAGTGTCAGTCTACAGAAGCGCAAGCACCGGAACACCATCAATTCTACTCACGTTTTCACCCGGTCCTCCAAATCCGGTTAAGTTATAGTCCCCCATACCGCTGCCGCTGTCCTCCCGCGGTGTGCCAGGCCCCCCGTTGGCCGGCGAATTCTTCATCCCATCCATACCGTCACCGTTCAGCACCGGCCCCATAGAACTGGGACCCATCGGCCCCATGGGTCCACCCTCGGGTCCGCCACCCATCGGAAACTCGCCGGCCATACTACCGCCCACCGCAGGCTTCATCAGAGTGTACATGTTCTCTCCCCCCGAATTCGACGAGTCTTGAGGACTAGGCATGATCGGCGTGCCCGGACCAGGGGGACCCGCCGATCCAGGAGGACCACCGTAGTTCCCCGGAGAAGACGACGAGTAGTTCATCGGCTGGAACAAGAACCACAAATGAGCGCCATCATATTTGTGCGTATAGCAGATGCATTTCCACAAGACCTTTGACTTTAAGCAGAATTGCGCCTTGACGTGTGTTCGACGTTTGGAAGGGGGTGATGTGCAGCAAACATGAAAACATCGTTTTATATATATCTTACTCCTTCTAAATAGATGAGCAAAGCATACTGGATGCGCGGTGAAAAAGTGCGATAAATTGAAGCAAACATAAGGTCGATAATCGCCCAGCTGAGGAGTCTTTGGACTTGCGCATTAGATGAAATTTTAGTTAACTAGCTGGTCAACAGAGGCACTAAAGAGGCGTTGAAGGCAGGGTTGGCTAGAGATTGGGCATTGCAAATTGGAAGTAGTTGAAAACTCAATTTGCGACAAAATTTTTGCAAATGGCGACAGGAAACGGAATGGGTGAAACTGTTTTTCTATTAAAGCGACAAATGTATGTTGCTCATCCATTGCGATTTCTTGAACAGCGAATAACAACGCAATGATACGAAACAATGACGTTTTAAGACTTTCTGAGTCAGTTTGAAACTTTAAACGGTTTGTGCCAAATGAGATATAAGCATATCACGTATATTTTGTCAAAGATAATTTTTGGATTGCAAGTATATTTTGCATTTTTATGGATATAGAGTTTGCGAACACGTGTTGGCAATTGGCGACATTTTTACCTGTTGGTGGCGGCCAGTAGCGACGTGGTATGAACGATCATCCAGCAGGTTCTGACAACGTGACAACCATGTGTATTTTCATTCTAAAATTCCTTTGTGCGCAGGTTTAAATACCCCCGTGCGCAGTTTCAATTTGGCTGTGCTTGTATACGTTTCATAACCAGACTTTTCCCAAAATGTTTCCTAATGGCCCAATAAAAACATGAACAAGCACGAGTGTCACGAAAGATTGCATTCAGTTTGTCTTGATAACTTTTTATAGAAAGCAAACACGCAAAGTCTAGACCTTAACAACTTGTTCAATTGTAATGTTCAGAGGTCATTCACACTTGTCTGAACAAACCACAATGGTTGCACGCTTGCGCATGCGAGAAGCGCGACACCTAGTTAGGCCAGTGTTGTCCAAGCTATTTTAATGTTATTCTGTTTCTGTCAGCGTATGCAGTTGGTGTCGATTTATTAGCATTTATTTGCAAAAGAAAGCTTTTCGGTTGAAATTACGGATAGTGATGGCCAAGTAATATCTAATTATCACTTAATGCAAAAGTATGTTTTGCAACAAAGTTATATAGTCTAGAAATAAATTGTTGCAACTGACAACCGCGCAAAGCAATGTTTTTAGGAACGTCTTTATCTAGAGAAGGCCGAAATTCGTTAACTGCACAATTAAAGTCAAGCGATACAACAACTAACGTGAGCTTTACTGCTCAATACCGCGAATGTACAGGACCGACAGCTGGTTGAACTCATAAAGGAGTAACAGTAACTTCATTTTTTGAAACAAATATAATTTTATTTTATACAGTTCTACTCCCTACAAACTGTTAGATGATTTTCGGTCAAATATACCCATGATTTTCGAAAATTCTACATTACCCGATCTTCTTACATCGACGCGCTTAATTTGTCGGGAAGTGTTTATTCTTTTTTTTATATTATACCACAAAAAAGGCACATACCGATAAATTCTAAAATCCTGGCAGCCAACTGCGTGTTCATTTCATAACCAGAACAGCACCGGAAATCTTATATTATAATCACATCAAAAATTAACATTACTTTCAAATGCAGAAAAATGCCGCCTAAACTCGACGCAGTTGACCTCGCTCATCTTAACCTACGTCCGCATCTAAGGCAACATGGAAACAGTTGACGTTTTGCTTAAACGCATTTAGTATCAGTTTATGCTGGCTGTCAACACTTTCAGTCGAATGTCAGATCTGTCCTTATTAGATCACCGTAATCGTGACTTTTCTAATTTGTTTCGTTCGTGCAAATTATATCACGATAATATTTTCGCGCCAATTCGGTTACCTGAAGAGAGTTCTTCGTTTTTTGTTGTCAGATTGGGCAATTTATCCTGAATCGTCCTTAAAAACCATCATTGTCAGTATTGTAGAAAGTCAAGAAAATATTAAAATAAATCTTGTATTATTTCACTTATAAACTTACAGTTAGCACCCCTTAAAACTTAAGTGGCACTTTGGCAACAAAGTAAGTACCTCAAATACATCCGTTTATCTTCGACCAAAAAAACAGTACTGCTTAATAGCTTGCTAATTTCGAATAAAATTAATATTTTCGAATGTGATCTTATTATTTTAATTAATTGGTTGTTCGTTATATTTGCAATGGCAAACATTCAGGAATCCGATCCAGATACTGCAATGAACGACCAACATATATCTTGTAGCGTCCGTTCCAACGCCTGTCGCCACCTTGTCGCAAATCAAGTTTCCACGTAGCTCATTTTGCCATAAATTGTCCAATTTGACAACCATGCTTTTCGCGCCTCTGTTGACTCGTGCATAAACTCAAACTTGAAACCTAGGACGATGACTTACTTGTCGGCCTAGTCTAATGCGCAAGTCCTAAGACCCCTCTCCAAACTGAGCGGTTTTCGAACATTCATCTTCGTTCAATTTGCCGCAATTTTTCACCGCGCATCTCCCGTATGTTTGAAGCTTCTATTTAGAAAAAGATGTCTGCGAGTCTGTGACATCGGAGTATTGGAAGTTTTGCMGTTTACGTTTTGTATGTAATATTGCGACAATGGAGAGTGGATTTCTTCACGAAAAAATAGGATAATTTATCCGAGTGCTCCCAACCTGACAACACCGACCGGTGCACTTTGACGTCACGAAGTGAGTTTTTTAACGTAACTATTATCATGGCATTGGCACGTATTTTATTTACACCAATTGTGTACATAATAGATACACTTTTCTTCTTTTGTTGTAGAGAGTGGCGGTTTGATAATTGATGAAACGGTCAACCAGTTTTAGCTACCTTGCAGCATTTTTTACGATAATGTTGATGACATTTGATACGTCCGAAACTTTATTTTATTCTCGTACATTATTAAGTGCAGTTACACTGTACTTGGCAACCGATATTTTTTTAAGATTAAGGAGTACTTTCATATGAACAAAAATACCAAACTATTTATCTACCGCGGTACCTGCATTGTTACAGCCAGTAGTTATTGTTTACAGTTTAATGCGGTCCCCTTTAATGGCAGTAAAATTCAACAACTCATTGCTGACTGTAGAGCCGTGAACTTTGAAAATGAAACGATCTAGGATCCAATTGTGAAGATGTTTTTTTTAATTTGTAGGTTAAAATTTTCGTGAATTGTTCGTCAGGTGTTGAGAATTCTTTATCTTTTGTATGTAATCTGTTTATCAGTTATTGTTTATCATTGCCAATACTGGTGTCGTGCGTTGTTGCCAGGTTGTTTTGAATGTTGCATTTATGTTGTATTTTATGTTGCTTATACAATGTTGATGTAGGTTATGCTTAGATTTTGTATCTCATTTCTGTCATTCACGTATTGGCTTATATTTTTCTATATGTGTTAAATTCTGTGCTTAATATTTTGGTGTTGTCATAGTGAAACTTGTGTTGTGTTTGTTGCTGGTGTTTTTGTAGACCTGTTATTTAGTTTTTGTGGTTTTATTCTGTTCCTTAAGTATTGGAATGAATGAATGAATTAAATAAAAACCTGAAAAAGGTTTTGAAAAATACCGAAACGTCGTTGTTACACAAAATCAATAAAATTTTAGATCAAGGCCCCAAAAACAATCATTTGGACGATTCTACTATTACACCACAAAAAGAACTGATTAGTGTTTGCTGTGTGGAAAAACTTGTTGTTTACCATTTTTTGTCTAATGCATCGCGTCTTTTTTTCGAATAACTTTTGGCTCAATGTTAAAAGTATTGCCAGTGATTAAAAATTAGGTTAACAGAATTTCAACCATTGCACAAAGTTAAAGAGAAGAAGTACTTATTGTAAAAGGAATTTAATGTCTTTTAAAATAAAATTCTATTCATTCTGTTCCCGTTGAAAAAAATACACGCTATTCTTATTTAGGAGGTAAAGTGGTGCGAAAGGGTCCACAACTTGAGACACTGTAGTAGTGTTGAGTAAAATAGCTCATTTAGACTCCGTCGTTTGAATAAATAAACAATTGTTATTAATTTTGCGACAAAATTACAAATGGTTAACTACTATTTATGGGTTTGTATGACTACAGTACAATGATTTGTTTATTTCAGTAGGATTATGGAAGGCAAATTTTTGTTTGTCACCCATGTAACAGTTATTTCAAGGTACCGAAAGGAAATTAAGTCAGTTAAAATCGTTTCTATTTACAATATTACTAAGGCGCTCCGCTAAAATGAGTAAGAAACAACCCACCCACCTTTTTGTCTGGTTTTTGGTTAGAAGCTCAGTCAAAACAAAACTAGCCTCGGTCATGCAAAGCCATTTATATCAAAATATGAAGAAATATTTTACTTGCATTTAAGTAGGCCCACAAAAAATTACAATTAACAATGACCTACCGTTGATGTGTTAGGCTGCCATTGAGGGCGACCGGGCCCTGTCATGGACATAGGAGGCATGGGGCCACCAGGCCCCAGACTGCTGTTCGGGGGTGGTCCCCTCAATCCTGGTCCGTACGAGCCGGGGCCTAGGGGACCCATGGAAGGGCCGCGGGGAGGGTTCATCCGGGGGTTCATAGGATTCATTCCTGGAGGACCTGCACAGAAAGAGCATTTAAATAGGCGGCAGGTATAGGCATAGCGATGTACGGCACGAACGACACCAGCATGCTAGCACCAGTATAAAAAAGCAAAGCAAGCAGAGGGGTGTATGCATAATGGATGTGTTTTGGTGAAGAGCGCAATTGCCTACCTTGCCAACCTACAAACTCTCCGCCTTCACCTGGAGACAGAAATAGATGCATTACATGAGGCATATCATGAAATTTTGGCTTCATGCTAGTGCAACTTCTTTTTTCTTTGTTATATTTCAAAATGAAAATTAATTCATTATTGGTTGATTAATAATTAAGGGTCATATTATTGATAAACTGTTAAGTTCCAAAGAAATACTTCTTACCTTGTCTTGTTGGATCCATGTTATTAGGCATCATGGGCTGTCCAGGTGGCTTTAAACATACACACTCGGTTACAGTTAGTTTACCCCAAAACATTTTTAACAATAGCTAGACGTCCTTTATCACACTGCTACAAGTATGCTCACTTTACCGGTACTTGTCCAGCCGTTTGCAAAACGGCGTCTGACAGTTATTACCGATAAAACTCACATACGCGACCCAAAGGAAACGTAAAATTATGGCATGTGTGGAAAGTAGCGTGGAAGTTTGCAATAGAACTAACCCCATTGAAATCACTGCCTATCTGCGGCATCCTGACGCCCGGTCGCGGACCTGCAGGATACCTGGGCCCCAGAAACGGCTGCGACTGCATCATCTGCGTGTGGGGAGGAGGCGGCTGCGAGTGCGGGGAAGGCTGATTCGAGGGATGTGTAGGTGGTGAGGGTCTCATGGTTGAATTCTGAAAAAAAAACAGCTTAAAATTTAGAGGGAAACCGCATGCAAGGACGGATCCAGCTTTCAAATCAGGGGGTCACCTAATCAGGTGACTAATTAAAAAGAAATAGTATGTTATTGTTACAAGTCGAAATAATTTTAATCAAATAAAATTATTTTTTTGTTTTCTCGCGAAACGAGTTTTGACTTCATCCTCTTCATTCGATATGTTTTTGTGAACGCGGAACTGTCAGTCCAGTTCAAAAACCCAGAAATTCGTTGAGTGCACAAATGAAACTGGCAGTCGTTTTTTATCTTATTAAATAAGAAATGAATTCGGATTTGAGCAATGGGGAAAATAATCAATAAAACCTTCACAGGTAAGGCACTAACGCTTGACGTTTATTCGTTATTAGCTGTGCATTCGTTTTTGGTAGCAAACGCAGAAAAGCAGGCGATCTTTTACCAAAAAAACACTTTGATATCGCATTACGTGACACACATTACATATTAAAACATAACCTCAATTAGGCTTTTGAAGATTACGTCATCCAATATGGCTTTCGAGGGGCAAGCAGGGCGCGCATAGAAAACCGTGGAAACTTAAAATGTACTGATGCGTGGCTGGTAGAGCTGGATCGTTCATGATTTGATTCGTTTGATTGGGCCCACAGCTTATGAATCACCGTCATTCATCGTTCAATCTCGAATTATAGGTTGACGAGACGACGAGAGCATTTTCAATTCATGATCCATAAAAACACCCCAAAATCAATTAAGAAAACAACCGACCTGTGCCGTTTGAGAAATGTGCAATGTAAGACTTGTTTACCAGTTTTCTACGAGAACGATCCGGACCTGTTTTGAATAATATTGAGGTTTGCAACGAATATTCTCGCAAATAATGTAAACGACGATTGGTACCGTGTTGTAAATCAATGGCAGGAAATTTGGGAGATATTCACGATATTATTAATTTTGCATATTGTATGAAAAGTAGGTACGAGTATAAAACAAAAGTATAATATTTATCCGCAACTGCTGCTACAGTTAGTGGTTACAGTACACACATTGCAGCTGTCTATGCAGGTCTATACTCTATATAACAGCTCGGTAACCCGTTCCTGGTAACGATTCATGAACGATTTGAATGATTCGAATCTACGCGATTGATTGAACGATTTTATTCGAATCAAATGTCTTAGCTCTAGTGACACGTTAGTAATGTGGTTTATAATGACACAGCGTTGTTTTTATGCATGCCCTTCGACCGCCATTTCTAAAGTCACGTGTTCTAAAAAGCCTAATTGCCAAAAAGCCAACGTCGTCATTCAATTTCCCCTAAAAGTATGTTGCCGCTCATTACTCTGAGGATAAATTGCGGAGTTGTGTTTTTTTTAATTAAAAAACAGATAATAGTGCCTGTTGTTTGTGCATGTATATGCTTGCCATCAAAGAAAGTATTTATTTTAATAAATAATTTATCAATTACATAAAAAAAATTGACCCCCCCCCCTGGATCCCCCTTGACTGTATGTCTTCGCCAACCGACTTTGTGAATGGAATACAAATACATACGCAAATTGATGTATTCGCTTAGTCCTTCACTGCGGGCGTTCAAATGATCACGTGGTCGATGTCTTCTGTCTCCAGACGTTTCGCCTACTACTGTGGCAGGCATCTTCAGTGGTGAGCTTGTGGTCATGCACGTAGACGTCGCGGTGAGTTCACCGTCTACGATCGCAAGCTCACCGCTGAAGATGCCTGCCACAGTAATAGGCGAAACGTCTGTAGACAGAAGAAGACATCGATCACGGCCATCCAGCCCAGATACTTCACATCATCATACGCAAATTATTCGCTAGAAAAGTTACCTGAAAAAATCCTGGGGGCATTGGTCCACCGGGCATTCCGTCATTGGGAGGCATCTGACCAAGCGGGCTCGGAGCTGGCCCTGTGTTCTGAAACAAAATCGATGATGTTTTAGCGGACCTAGGAATATACCCAGCTCAGAAAACTTACATGTGCTATACCATTTACACCACCGAATCCGGAATTTACAAATCCCTGAAACAGAAAGAAAAACGTTATTAAAATCGTCGAGTTGGCTGCGTGACCATACAAATATTTTATCTCAGAAGCTTCTCAGGTCACAGACAGTTAACCTTTAATGAATTATTTCGTAACGTATAGCAGCAAACCCGACATGTTTTTTAGGACCCGCGAAGTCGGTTTAAAAACAAAGTCACGCGACAACTAATAAGTTAATTTTTCTTTAGCGAACCCATTTTTTTTCTCGATTTATTAGCAAAAATAATCGATAACCACAGGTCTTTGTTATTTTATCATCCGAAATCGGATATCAGGTGCTCAAAGCGGTGCATTTCTTCTCGGAGATTAACAGAGCATGGATAGAAACGGAGGACCTAGGTTGTTGTCCTACATAGTCTAATTACCCAGGATCTGTAGCAGAGCAAAAATACGCGCCAAAAAGGTAGATATAAGTATTATACGCCATTAATAACGACTTCGTCCATCACTTCCTGGAAGTTAATAATATCGAAGTCGTTTATGACGCCAAAACCATTTTTACGAAGCCAGGCCACGGTATATCTTCTGGACTTCATAGTTTTTTTCTATTGCAACGTCAACTGGACGGTTGTTTTTCAGTTTACAAGACTACGTACAATCAATACTTTACGCCGCAAACGAGTTTGTTTTTTCCTACAATATTACGGGATGTGCACTGGCCATGACTGCCAAGGTACCTATAACAAGGCGTCCGTCGTCGGCGAAAATATAAAAAAAATACCCGCGCTGGAATGTGCGATAAGAGTATATTTACTCAAATCCCACCTATAGGATTGACGTTGCGACACGCACAGTAAAAATCGAAAAATTCAGAAAATTATTTTGTAGCGTGTACATCAGACTCGGCCAGCAAAATATCAAAACTATCTATCATTGTTTTAGCTCGTCAGATAAAAACTCAAGGTCCTCCACCTAGGTCGACAAGAGCGCTTACATTTGTACAAATAAACACCGTAAATTCGTAGTTTTGAAATATCGGGGGCAAAGACGACCTGCGGGAGCGCTAGAAACACGATGGGTTACAACGGTAAGAAAAGCAAATAGTTCGCTGTGGATCGGCCACGTTGGACAGCAAAAAAGCGAAAAGTTTCGGTGCAGCACGGCACCACCAAGAACGGATTGGGCGAGTGTAGGTACCTGGTCGAACGCTCACTGAACGCAACGTTGCCGCGCTCCGAACCCGGAGTATTGATCCGGCAGAGACCTAATGCTAGTAACGGAGATGGGTACTCACATAATCATGGAAGGCTTTTGCTTCTGAAGAATGTTCGCACGTGTCCCTTCTTTCTGGAGCCGCGCAGTATAAGTCCCAAAATACACTATAAAGTTTTGATTTCAGAATTTCGGTAGACGATGGAAATTGATCAACTTACCACCACCACGAATGTAAAAACCCAGGAGGTTCACCTAATGTTATGTTTTTCTCCCATCTTATCTACAAAAGAAAGCAGCATGTGTGATATACAAGAAACCACAAAATTATACCTCATTATTACCTCTGACAGGAAAGTTTGTGCTGCTTTTTGTGCTCCAACATGAAGTAAATATTCGTAAACGTACAATGCCAACCTGTGGAGAAAATTTTCATTTAGTCCGTGCAAGCAATTCAGCATTATATTAATTTGAAATAATTTTGGCAAAATATAAACAAGAGCAAATCGTGCCACGTGGTTTTGTTTATGTTGTAAAGAATTCAAGAATCAAGTTTCGCGAGAATGATCCTACCCTATAATTTTTCTAGCAACAATAAACTTATTAGATGTTCGCACGAGCCGCTATTAGCAAACTAGGTACTCCACCAAAGTAGTTGTTCTATTTTGGACCTATTTGTTTATAAACTGCACATGCATAGGTACATGTAAGAAAACTTACTTTTCACGTGCTTGTGCGTCGGACGGCACCGCAGATCCCTTGCCTTTAGCATACATTTCTCTAAAAAAGTTCTTGAACTACGAAGGACCGTAACCTACATGCAGGATTTTGTTATTTTACTCGAACTATATGAACGAACATGTTTCTCCATGGGGGATCCTGCTCGTCATTAGAGTCTACTTTCGGTCTTCCTTCTTCACTAACCAACAAATTTTCTTTTATCTACACTTTTACGTAGCTAACAAACGCCCCAATGTCATCATACAAACGTCCAAAATACCACACTACACGTCAAATTGTTCACGACGCCGCTAGTCAAACCATCACCAGGATACTGTCGCCAATGGGCATGCGTTGCTCTACTACATTCCCGTTATCTTCGACACAATACGTTATTACGTGAAATAACTTTTTTTTATGGAATACGGCGTTATCAATACACTAGTTTTTTCCAAGTCGTTCTGTTTCTGCAACGTTCACTGGAAATACGCTTATTTCCACTCACAAATGCGTACTAACATGACAGGACACACTTGGATGCTGTGTTCTCTATCGGTATTGGGTACTTAAAACTTGGCAACGACGGTGAATTCTTGTTATTTGAGTACGCATGTGCGCCTGTGCGCCAGTATAGCTCATCGAAAGTACCATGATATCCCTACCGCTCAAATAAAACTCCCTAAAATACATACAATAACATGTTCTTACTTGTATCAACTTTTGCTTAAATCGTGTGCGAAACAATAGTTATTCGGTTCGTAAACTGTGTAAATGTTATAGCATTAATATGTAGTATATATCCATATCGCGGTGGTTATGAKCACATGGGAGAAATTCCTAGACAATATTGAAAAATTTGTAGCTCTTTCCGACAAATTGCTCGACGGTTGGAGTCTACACAGAAAAGACGTAAAGTGACGAGAAAGGGGCGTTAATTTAAAATCTACATCTTTATTGCATTGCAGAACAATGAATTTGGCATTTACATAACTAAACGGACAAATCTATGGGATGTTGCTGATAATCCCGTAGTAACATTTGAGTTTCACGTGGCGTACAACGTCAACTATTCCGTACCAGTTCTATGTATCGCCGCATGGCGGCCAGGTGATTTTTTTTTTCGCGCGCTTAATTCTTTTAACATAATTTATAAATCGTAGATGGCTCTATGTTGGGAATGGAAGAATGTTGGAAAATTTGTAGGTTTTCCGATTTTGAGAACATATACACGACCTTGACACAAGCTGTAAGAACTCTAAATATTACATTGTATTGTTATAATTATATAAAGTATTTGTTTGTTTAGGATCATCCTGTCCTTCAACGACCGTACCTTACTCTGCATCCTTGTAAAACTGCCAAAATTTTGGATACCTTTTGTAATAGAAGGTATACTGCATTTAGTTAGCCATTAGATTATATTCACGATTACTTGCTAATTTATTATTTTGTTTCAGCAAAAATCCTGTTGTGTCATGGCTTAGTACGGTAGGCCCAATAGTTCAACTGCAGTTGCTGCCTGAATATTCAAGGCTTACCTAATTTGAACTTGTTTAATATTGTATACCTACTATCCTTTTTAAATAAATATATATACCTGTACTTGAATAATCTTTATTGTGGTCCATTTGTTACAGAACAGAAAAACAAAATGTTATTAMAAATATGATTAATAAGTAACAGTCAACCACTAAAGCTATATTTGCTGTCATGACATAATAAGAGTATTTGTCAAAAAGTAACAACTTACCATTCTGTCTAGTTCTGCATTTAAAGAAAATAAGATTGTTTTGAGCTAACAAATTAAGTTATTTTGACAGCCACAAGAAAAAGAGCTATAAAATATCACATAAACCAATTAATACACCATGACCTAATTGCCCACCAAAGCTAAATACAAGAACGTGGCACCGATTACGAAAAGCTACCCAAGACCTTCAGGTTTACTTAAGTACATGATGTACCAATACAATCATGAAGTTTTCACATGACAGGTACTGCCAACTGGGGGCAATTAGGTATGTTACAAAGAACCTCTCTCGTGCAACCCCTGGCGAGTTCTAGCTTCGAAATAATCGAAAAGAATGGGTTGATGACAAAATTGGCACTCCTAAAAAAAAACTGTTAGCTAAATTCCAACGAAACAACATTGTTTTGCTACCTTATTGCACTGCAATCCAGTATAAGGCAGCTGCAACATTTTCCAGACATCGTGCAAATCTGTTACCAAAGTATCCATAAGATCCTTTGTGTGATAAGGTGTCGGCGCTAAACGCAGTTTTTCCTGACCCTTCGCCACTGTAGGGTAGTTTATGGCTTGAATATAATGACCTTTTTCTTTAAGAAGACTGTCACTAATTAATCCACACTGAAGTGGATTTCCAATTTTTATAGGAATAATATGACTTGGAGTGTGTTCAACAGGAAATCCGTTGTTTAATAATGTATTTCTTAAATACTTGACATTTGCTTGATGTCTGGCTCTCAGATCCCTTCCTTCATCAGATGATAAAATCTCAACAGCTTTAAGTGCTCCAGCCAACACAGTAGGAGGCAATGAAGTAGTAAATATGAAACCAGCAGCGTAGGAACGAACCATGTCCACAAGCATTGCATTGGCAGCTAAAAAAAGAAATTGTTTTTGAAAGGGTTCATAAGAAAGACTGTATATTTATTACCAATATATCCACCAACATTGCCAAATGCTTTGCCTAAAGTACCCGAAATTATATCCATATTGTGCAGCTCATTATCACGTTCACCAATACCTGCTCCATGTTCGCCATACAGACCTACTGCATGCACTTCGTCCACAAAAGTCAAGGCCCCATATTTATGGGCCACATCACACAATTCCTGAATAAAAAATCAAGTGAACATATAAACATAAACAGTGCATGTTGTATTACCTTCAATGGACACACGGCCCCAGACATAGAATGCACGGTTTCGAAGGCGACGATTTTTGGAATATTAACGTCTACTGCTTTTAGCAACTCTTCCAGGTGTGAGGGATCATTGTGACGGAATATATGTTTCGGAACTTGGCTGTTCCGAATACCTTGTATCATAGATGCGTGATTGCCCGCATCAGAAAATATGTGGCAACCTAGAATTCATTTGAAGAATCAGCAAAACATGATACAATTAAACAGATTACAATACCTGGTAAAGACTTTGCCAAAGTGAAAAGCGTAGAATCATTTGCAACAAAACACGAAGTGAACAGTAGGGCTGCTTCCTTTTGGTGCAGTTTTGCTAGAGTATGTTCCAGACGTTCGTGAAGCATAGAATTTCCCGAAATATTTCTTGTGCCGCCTGCGCCGGTGCCATACTTATCCAGAGCCTCTCTTTAATAGCAGAAATGTAGATATGTAGCAAATGTTCTGTCATTACAAAGTACAATAAGTACTACATACCTTACAGCATCTTTCACGCCTGGATGACATGACATTCCCAAATAGTCATTCGAACACCAAACTGTAATTGGTTTCTCACCCCACGAATATTCAAGTGCTTGAGGAAATTGCCCAGKACCAGCTAAACGATTGACTTTCTTGAAAACACGATATGAGTGATCCTTCTTCTTTTTAATGATTTGCTGATGGAAAAAATGATCATATTGGAATGTTTCTGCAAAAATAATGGTCTAAGGCATATTGCATCACACAAAATTTAGCAGTGTAAACCTTCAGATGGCGTAACATTCGGTTTTGGCACACCACCCATTTCGATAACCTCAGCATGGTTAGCCTCTTTAACGGCGTTGTCCACCGTACTTAAAAAAGGACACACGGATTTTTTGTTCGTCGGGGCTAAAGCAAAATATATTTTTTATATAAGGAGAAATCTAATTTGGAAAGTTACATTACCTTCAGCAGAAGTGACCTCGGCAGCTTGGCTACTTTCCATTCCAGTCAGTGACCGTGAGATGACTGGACACTGATTTCCATAGGTTTTGACCAAAAAGGGCGCATAGTTACGCACAAAATTTGGGCTTAGTCTCGCAAGAAACGGGCACGGCATTGTAGAGCACTTTCTCTGGGAATCTGAAAATAAATGCTTGCATAACAACTATGATGGCTGTTACACAATACTTACGGAAATTCGACACGGCGTGTTGCAATAATTTAGCACGTACGCTAAAAAATTTCAAACTGCCCTGCAATGACGATGCGTTAATTACTAAATAGAAAGTGACCACTTCTTGAAGCTGTTTGAACAGTAAAGTAGGTCAAATGTAGCCGTAGTAGACCTGACTCGATCTCACTAGCGACTGAACAGTTGTGCGATAAGGCGCCAACTCTTAAAAGTATTGCGATATGTTCAGTCATCGTCACGTGTTATTGGATTACACCTTTCACATTTTATCTTGCAAATCATGTTTCTCACATGATAACAAACAAGCAACTAATATTTGTCGAATCGTTCGATGTTGATTGGATATGAAATTGTAATCAGCCGAACTACTTTAACTAAAATAAATTGTCTTCAAACTCAAAAATAAAAAAAAAACAGGAAAGAGCTTTTATTATTTTAATACTTAAAATAGAATTTTAAGAGGAACATGGTCTGCTTTGAAGTTATTTAAAGTAACAAAACTGAGATACACAAATAAATTACAACGCGTTTATGTATAAATTCAGTTTAGCGCACACACTGTTTGATCTTGATCTATATAAGATTTCCAGTTATTAAAAAACACAAACCCTTTACCAGATTGACCACATGCATAATAAACTTACTTCAAAGTACATAGGTAACTACTACGTTTTCCAAAATCTTAAATATTAAATATATCACGCACTAAAGATATTTGATACTTTCTATTTCCCCGGACTAGTGGAAAATGACTGGCAAATATATGCCTGTGTATTTTCTTAAGATGTAAATCAAGTCATTAATGTCTTACGTATTGAATAACCGTCAGAACCAAAGATCATTATGCAGCAGGTATACCGTTGTCGGTTGTTTCCACTGATTTGATTACAAAGACAGTCGGCTTGTTATTCTTTCATACAGGCAATTATAATTAACGATTCCGAGTAAAATAAAGCCAACATGTTTAAATTTTTATTTACATAATGTACTTACTAACGTCATTTACTTACTTAAAAATATATATAAATACTGCAAATATAGCGACTAATAAGACTAAACCTTACTGTTCCTATGAACTACACAAGATTGTCCGAAATTAATCGCTTCCTCTACAACTTCAAGGCCAAAGCGTTGCCAAGAAAATACGAGTTGCAAGTCGGACGAAGATCATAATAACGGCTTCATCGGACATAGATATGAAGTCAGTTTATGTATCTAGACTATAGTAAAAACACGTAATTTGATGACCCCAGTTAATACACGCAACTCACACATAATTTTTTGCAAATTACTCGTTACTTTCGAATTTGAAAGTGTGTGCGCAACAAATAAGACCTATCGATCCAAACGCGTTAAGGCTCTTTTTGCTGAACACTTAATCATTTAATTCGTTTCATTGAAGCCACTTGCGTATATTACGGTCGCACTCGAAAATTATACTGTCCTTAATCTATCTGTTTCTTCTACATTTATATCAGAAAGTTATTTTGTCCTGGTATGCCATATGAAGAACGCGTAATTTTTTTAAAACCTCATTTGGCAAGATTATAAGCTGGTACATCTATATATAGAGGGCACAACAAATTATGCTTACTGCTTTTACTGTACCACACTTAATTGTAGGAAATGAAGAGGGATATTAGCAATAACAAACACAGACAAGGGAGACTTGCTCCCATGAACGGCAGTCAGTTTATGAATGTCAATGCATAGAGTGCTGTGGATGTGCCCAATTTATTTGTATGTTACACATCTTACATACGGCTCAAAATTCATCTCAGAAGCAGTACAGAATTGGCGAGGCCAAATTTGTTTTGTGCGTTCGCCAAGTACTGGATGAATAAGATCAATAACAGGTAATTAGCTGATTTGGTGATGCGTAGTAGTATCCTGCTGGTGTTGCAGGGTGCCTCTGGGTGGGGAGTGTGACATGGGCGACATACACCTCACAGATTTGAAGAACACAGCTCACCATATACAAGAAAAACCGCGGACAAACTACTCGTTGAGGAAATGCCTTGGCAGCAACATGCTGACTTTGCTGACAGTCGCCGGTGTCGTTGGAGGTGTAGTGCTCGGATTTATCCTGCGGGCTTCAAAACATGAACCTTGGCCAGCCCGACAAATTCTATACGTCAACTTCGCGGGGGACATTTTTTTGAGAATACTGAAATCCCTGATACTTCCACTGATCGTTTCATCGTTAATATCAGCCATTGGTTCTTTAGACCTCTCTTTGTCTGGAAGGATTGGTGTGCGTGCCATCTTTTACTACCTGGCAACTACAATAAGCGCTGTGATCCTGGGTATAGTTATAGTGGTGATCATTCACCCAGGAAAAGGTGACTCGTCCTCCATAGCCAGAGCTGGCATTTCAAGGAATGTAACTACAGTCGACACTTTGATGGATTTGTTTAGGTAGTGATCCAGGCATTCTAGTGCTGACATTACTTGTTTGTGTGTTTCAGAAACATGTTTCCACCCAATCTTGTACAGGCGTGCATGCAGCAGGTAATCAAGTGTGAATTCACGCAAATCATTTCTTAAAGTATAAACCTGTTTTAGTATCGGACTACACTCATTCCACCAAAGACTGGAAATGGTAATAACAACTTAATATTAAGAGTGTCGCAGCCTTACTTGGTCCTTCACAGCATTTCATTTCCACATTCCTTTCAGTTGATATATACGAATGGAAGATAACGCACGAGTATGTCTCAGGCACAAACATACTGGGTTTGGTAGTTTTCTCAACTGTGTTCGGCATAGCCATAGGAAAAATGGGTGCAACAGCCGAACCTTTGCTTTCCTTTTTTAACTGCTTAAGTGCCGGAATGATGTTAATTACAAACTGGGTAATCTGGACGTCTCCTGTGGGAGTGTTGTTTTTGGTTTCATCCAAAATACTCGAGATGGACAGCTTCGATGTCATCATTGGGCAGCTGGGCATGTATTTCATGACTGTGCTGCTCGGCCTATGTATCCATGGATTCATTATCCTACCCATAATGTACTTTGTTATTACGAGAAAGTCTCCTATAAGATACATATTCAACATGGGTCAAGCTTTGGCAACAGCTTTTGGAACAGCTTCTAGGTATGAAATAGTTTGCTCTAACTCACTCTTCCTTGGCTCTGAACTTTACACTTTGCAGCTCAGCAACACTTCCCGTCGCTATAAGCTGTTTGGAAGACTTGAATGACGTTGACCCACGAGTGGCTAGATTTGTAATGCCCATCGGAGCTACCATCAACATGGACGGTACTGCATTATATGAAGCAGTCGCTGCAATCTTCATTGCTCAAGTACGAGGTGTCAGTCTCAGTCTGGGAAGCCTGGTAGCTGTCAGCATAACAGCAACAGCAGCGAGTATAGGTGCTGCTGGTATACCACAAGCTGGATTGGTTACCATGGTGATGGTTCTGGATACTGTTGGCTTGCCAGCTGAAGATGTCACACTTATTATTGCCGTTGACTGGTTATTGTACGTTTTTTCATGTCCTTATGAATATGACTTATGTAACAAGCATTTTCAGAGATCGTTTCCGTACCACCATTAATGTGATGGGAGATTCACTGGGTGCAGGAGTTGTCAACCATTTAAGTAAGATTGAACTGAGGATGAGAGAAACTGCATAAAAAGTAAATTCCATAAGACTATTCAGTTAATTTATTTTCACATTAAGTTTATAATGTAGTTCTAATAATAAATGTTGGTATCAACACAATTTTGTATATAATAATTGATTCTCTTTTTCTGTTTTCAAGTGACAGGACCACATTAAGGCACAATATTTAATATTGCTTTCTTAGGCGCATGAACAACCTAATTAAGAAATCACGAATGTTATTATAAAATTTCATGTAAAAATTGTAACAACAAACAAATAAAAAGAGTTCAATACATGGAGCAACAATTTTAAGATCATCACAGTGGTACAATAACACTTACACGTTCATAAAACACACTAATCACTATTGTCCACAATTCAACGAGGTGGTGCATAAATTTTAATATCCAGCTAGTTAAAGGCCGCTATTTAATAACTAATGACTACTTTAAGTTTCAAAGGCATTAAAAAAAAAGTATAATACAAGATATGCAATCTCTTACCAAGCAGATAAAAGCAGGTTTGCTTTTGAAGATGCTAGCTTTGCTAATAAGTAATTACATCTTGCATTATACTTTCTCTTTCACATATGAACCAAGGTTCTTTAAGTAATGTTTTCACATAGGCAAAAACAAATCGCTCCCTATATTGTTTGCTGAATATCTCAGCTGTGCCTTCATACTGTACAATGTCAGTAGTTTTAAAACACCAAAATAATACATGTACAGTATGAAAAAAAAATTATGGATATTCCATAAGAAAAACTATGATGGATATCAAACCAAAGTTTGCACAGCAGCCACCTTTATGCTCTCTGTATTGACCCACCAAATTTAAAAAGTACAGCTAAAATAAATTCCACAATAAATATAACACAATAAAAGTGACGTAAGTACAACTGTTAATAATTTCAAATAATACAATCAAAGCATTGTTTCATCTATACAAAAATTAACTCATGCGAGGTCCAGAACGTTTACGCCTCTTGTTCAAGAGTGGGTTGTTGGAACTGTCAAGTGCCTTAATATGAACCTGATCGTAATCTACTCTCATGGTGGCCAGTGACCTCGTCATTTCTTCCTGAACTTCTGGCCAAATTTCTTCCCCTTCCCGCAACATTTTATGAGTATGCAAAGGCGTCTGTGGTACAGTGTTGTATCGCTAAAATTGAGAGTTAGTACTGTGTGTGTTAAACAGCATTTTGCACACTTACAGCTATCCAGTTGTTCCTCATTACTTGCTCAATTGTCAGTCTCTTCACTGGGTCAATGTTGAGCATTCCATTTATTAGTTTCTTTGCTTCCTCACTGACATTCTGCCATTCTGGGTTGGGAAAAGTGTACTGACCTGTTCTTATTCTGCTTTTCATTCCGGGTGAAATTGCCAATCCATGGTTACTGTAAAAAGGTGGGAATCCACACAACCTGCAAAATCAATAGTGATTACGTATTTACCAACAGTAGACGTAACAAAACTTACAGAATATACATTATAACACCCAGCGACCATATGTCACAGCTCTTATCATATTTCTCTGGGCCCAGAACCTCAGGTGCTGAAAAGTAATTAAACAAAATGTTTTATCTATGTATTACTTGAAAAGTGCTTTATGTTCCTCAGTAAGAATCAAATTCAAAAAAATCTTAATTAGAAAACCTCTCATGAAGTGAAAATACCTTTCATTTTACAGCCACTACTAAACTGTAAGCTGTTATTTTAACGTTTACCATTGGGATATCAGAAATGGTAAGAAATACAGAGTAACTAAAATGATGATGAACAATATTCCTGTTTCGAAATCTGGATTCTGTGGATTTTGATATATTTGAAAAAACTGCATCTTTTAATGCAACAACAATGCTGTGTATCTCATTATATTTTCCCTGAAACCAACAGTATATTTGCTAAATAATGTGTAATCAAATAATATTTAAAAAAATAAAAGAATTAAGTGAAATGAAAATCCAAGGTTTCCATCATAAGAGAAACAAAGTGATGATAATACCAAAACTAAAAGTGCTTTAAAATAAACAAATGCAGCTCTGGAAGGAACTTAATAAAAATGCCTGTACTGTATGCAAGGTTTGTTGTGAATATACCAAAGTTAACCCAAAAAAATACTATTTTTTTTAATCAGCATCAATATAAGCTACTTTGCTTTCATTTAAGTTATCCTGTATCTTTGAACATTTTAAATATCCCAATAGTGGACACCGATTTTTATAACACCGTGTCTTAAATGAACACACGAATCATAATTACGGTTTTCAGATTTTTATATAAGAAAATTGGAACACTATCAATTAGCACTACCAATCAATCACAAATAAGTGCAACCAATAAACTAAGAGTGTAACATGGAAAAATTACCGTTACTTCTTGTTGTTACAAAAAATCTAGTGGTCAAACACCTTAACCACTCAAAGAAAAAACAATTTACATATTTTACTTTTTACTGGACGAAAGCAGTTGTTGCGCTTTTTTTTCAAAAGAAATAATATAGTGAGTGAAAAAGAAAATAACGCAATCTGACACAACCATTTTTAAGTAGGACATATTCTCGGGTATTAAGAAGGGTGCATAATATTATATAGATTGTTTGAATTATGTGCATATGGACACTACAAAATCCAGATGTTTTTAAAGGTTTAAACTTAATATCAGATTGTGTTGTGCAAATTTCAACAATTGCCACCCCATTTTATATAAAATTGAGAATAGATGCAATATCAGCACTTGGTTCAAACTTAATAAGACAGCTGAGGAACTGTATGTTATTTAAATAAAAATGAAATTTCTGGACGCCCGTATCCAAATATTCAGCCTTCTGGACACAAAGCCGACTGCAAAGTGTGGGATTCTTACAAAAACTAAACAAATTGAACATAAAAATTGATAGCATGGCGGTATTGCTGTATTAAAACTATTGTAAAGGGTGTACCACATTATGTGGGCAACCTCTCAGAATCTGAAAACTAGTGTGAAAATAACACTATTTTACAGTACAACTTTATTAGAAATAACGCCCGCCTACTGAGATATTCATTCTTAACATTTCAAAAATATCTCTTAGAGCGGTTGATATAATTTCATCACATTTTGGTTATTATTCTTTGAAGTGGAATGATGTGCACATTTTTAAAATAAATACTTGGGGGGAGGCAACTCCCCACATTTTAACCCTTAAATTTAAAAACAGATAAATGTTTTTTCAAAAACATCTGTTTTTTTATATTTGAGCCTTATGAACAAAAAAAGGTACTCTTTGTCATACAGCTAAAATTGACCCTTTCCGAGAAAATTGCAGTTAAATGTTAAGGTTTACATCTTCACTGCTTAACTAAACCATTTTTTAAAATCAAATTGGCCATGATAAATGATAAAACTGAGTTAATTGTCTGTGTTACATTGACATTTTGATAATACCTTACATTATTTGTTGCAAAAATGCTGAAGTAAATATAATGGAATATTCATAAAAATAAGTATGCATCTATGCATTTAATGATTTCCTATAATTGAAATTTCTTATTTTGAAAATTGCCTATTGTAACAATTATGAATTTTATTTTAAAATGTTAAAATTTTCACAGATATGAGAAGTGATCAATTACAATTTTTATTATTTATCACAACCAATTTGATAAAAACAAAATGATGTAAGTTAAGCAGTGAAAATGTGTACTCTAAGAATCAACTGTAAAACTCAATTTTAGCTGCATGCACAGAGTACCTTTTTTTGCTTACAAGCCTCAAAGATTAAAAGAACACATATTTTTGAGAAAAATACTTATACGTTTTAAAGTTAAAGGTTAAAATGTGGGGATTTTGCCCCCCTCAACATTTTAACGGCTTCCACTTCAAATAATAATAACCAAATGCGGTACATCCTGTATATAGCAAAACTGAAATGTAATTGCACACTCACTAAAAAAGCGGCAGTTTAGATACTGTTGTTCGATAACGGCTTCCAAGAAGTTCAATCACACCTAGAATTTTTGTTCAAGAGTACGCAATACAGTGTTTTGAATACAAAGAATCAATTAATGAAAGCTTAGAGAAAAAATGTTAAATATCTTCAATAATCCACATTAATAATATCAATTTTAATTCATTATTTGCCCACCCAGTGCTGATTTACTACCATTGGGTTTTTCCTTACCAACATAATACGGTGTATAACAAGGAGTTTGAAGTGTATCCTTTGATAAGGTTTCCTTTGCAAAACCAAAATCGGTTAGCTTCAAAATTCCATTATCCTTTTTAGTATACAGTAGATTTTCTGGTTTTAAATCTCTATGTGCAATGTTATTGTCATGAAGGTACTTGACAGCGAGACATATTTCATGCATAATTTGAGCAGCTTCTCGCTCAGTAAATGCTCCATCCGTACGTTCTTGGATTCTTTGGAAAAGTTCTCCACCCTCCATACTATAATAACACAATCAGTTTTATTGGAAATATTACACACTATAACATACCATTCCATAACAACAAGAAGACATTTGTTATTGTTGTATGTATTTTCATAAACATCAATAACATTCACTATGTGTCTACAGCCGCTAACCCGCCAATGTAAATCTACTTCTCTTCTCGCTTTAACAGAGTCGTGCAGAACCTAAAAATTTAATTATTAGTTATGTAGTCATAAGCTGCCTAATACAACCTTTAATGCAAACTTTTTTTTTGTGGCCTTTGCGTAGCACTCCACCACCTTGCCATTGATTCCTAAACCCAAAACTGTATGGGTTATTTCATAGTCTTGTGTGATAGGTGTTAATTTAGGTGTTCTAACATTTGGTTTATTAACATTCATCTTCCAACTTTTCTAGATTCACAACAAATTAAAGGTTATGTCACACCACGATATATGTAAACAAATATTGCACATACGTATTAACTACACTTTATATTCATTAACACACGCAATAGTGATTCATGCCTTTGTGAAACATCTATAACCACAAAAATAAAAATTATTCCACCTTTAGTCCGTACGAAATCATTGTCACATTAAGGTTAATGCACAGCATAAGCACTGATCACAAATAGGATGAAGATGACATATGAGCATATGACATTGACAGATGATGACACGTGCTTACGGAGTTGTCAAATGTAATTCTATTTGTTTTATATATATATCGACTCGGAAACGAAAAAACTTCCCAACTCAAAATTGCAAATTTATTTTAGCACTCATTTCAGAATTTTTGTAAATTGTAATGAGATATCGGTATTATAAACATAATTAAACTGAACTAACCACAAGCAATGAGTTATTCTAACCTACAATCTTAAGTCTATGTTACATATTAGTTGCTGTTGCTAAGAAGGTAACAATAATCATATTTTTTGTAACTGACACCACTGACAGCAGTAATGTACACTTTGTACAGCGTGGTACTATTGGTTAGTGGTTTCACCATTGACTGTAGAGCGCGCTAATTCAAATCAGCGCTAATAAAACTTTTATTATTAGTTACAAAGACAGATATCCTTTTTCATAAATTATACGCAGCCATGCTTTGCACAATTTTTTTACCCCCGTAAGTAAATACTGAAATAGACATTATATGAACGCAAAAACACAAAGGTATCGTGGAGAATTACGTAAGCAAAGTATAAGCCCAACTAATGAGTTATGAAACGTGATCATCCTCTGCTGATCTGTTGGTGACAGGCGGTTTGCATAAAATGTATATCTGGGCCTTGTTTTTTCCACTCTGTTACGATAAAAAAGTCAACTCTGACCTTTTCAAAGATAACTGACCCCCCGATAGTCGTTAACGGATATAAAATGGTAATTACGTATTATGTTCCTGTCAGTATACATCTAGTTTTGGTAAAGTGAACTACAAAGCTTGACTAGCAACACCGAATAAGAGCTGTAGTGATAGATTTCAGTGATAGTTGATAGTTTTGTGTTTTTCATAACCTCTACATTTGTCTTTTTATAACTAGTGTGTTTTCCATTTTCATCGTGGCAGCAAAGCGAGGAATGCTGAGTAGGTCTGGAGATTCAAATATTTTGCGTCTCCGTATTAGCTCCTTGCACCAAACTTGGAAGTGGCTGCATCAGACCATCACCCTCCACGAATATCTGATCTCGTTAACAGCATCACACAAAAACGCCAGCTGTAAAGTGCCCGGGAGCTATTAAAAGACATTTTAAAGGCACAACACCTTCAGAAACAGTCCCGTGTTCAAGTAATTTAAGATAGAATAAGAAAATGACACTGCCACATTATAAAATGCTGAAAGTGAATTTTGCTGTGGTTCGTAGACATCTTAGCAACATATCCAATACTGGAAAAGAAGCTAACGTTAAGAAGTCTGTGTTCATCTCTCAATCCAATGATATATTTACAAATTTAGCTCTGGAAGACTGGTTATATCGTCACTTTAACTTTGCCAATCATCATGTTTTGATGCTTTGGCAAAATACGCCATGCGTAGTGATCGGAAGACATCAGAACCCCTGGTTGGAAGCTAATGTCTCAAACTTAAATAAGATAACGGAAAATGGTGTCGCACTGGCAAGACGGAACAGCGGAGGTGGAACTGTTTACCATGACGAAGGAAATCTAAATATGACATTTTTTACACCTCGCGAACACTACAACAGGAAATACAATTTAGAAATTGTAAGGCGAGCAATTTTCAGAGAGTACGGTGTTAAAATAGACATTTCTAGCAGGGAAGACTTAGTCATACGGAATTCTAAAGTATCCTTTTATATTCTAAGGTCAAATTTCACTTGAAACAATAGCATTCCTTAATTTATGTCAGGTATCGGGAACGGCAGCAAAACTAGGTAGACCCAACTCCTATCATCACTGTACCCTTCTAGTCGACGTTAACAAAGTAGATTTAAGCCAGGCCTTACAGAAATCAGAGGTTGGTGTCATATCTTTTCGACCCCTTATCTTTTAGCCACTCAATATTTGTTTTACCTCTTTATCTTTGACCTTTAAAAAATCTGGTAATATTTTTCTTTGTGGGGTAGCTGGTCATAATTTACAGAAATCCATATCACGCCTCCTTTGACCTAATGTTCAATGATATCTTTTGTGTGTTGTTAAACTAATACGTTTGCAAGTGGTGTAATAGAATTCCTTGGTTCAGAACATTCTTTGCATACTTTAATAAAAGGAATGTTTAGCAATGAAATGAAAGTACTATTCAGATTTTTGTAGTTTTTTTTTTTATTTTTTGTATGTTGATACTATCTATCAGTCTTTAGTGGAACCAGTACAAGATACTTCACTCTTCTGTTCCTATATTTTGCTTTTTGCTTCAGTTGAACATTAAAACAAATGCAACTGCATCAATAAAATCGAAAGTGATGAATTTATGCGAGGAGAACCCAAAGGTGAAGATCGAAGCTCTCATAAGAGCTATAGGATGGGAATACCTACGTACTCCAGCTTATACCCTCTCTGATGGTGGAATGGAGTTGGCAAATCAGCAGAAAGGCTTTCAGATGATTAATCCTACAGATAAATGGTTTCCAGGCAAGTTCTATTTTGTTGTCACTGTTTGCTTTGTCACTGATGAATAATTTATACATTTTTGTACAGGTATTGCCGCAATCAGGCAAACATTTGAAGACTGGAATTGGACATTTGGCAAAACCCCAATCTTCACTGTATCAAAATCTTTCCCACTTAACGTAAACAGTGATTTCATTACTGTGACAATGGAAGTGGAAAAGGGAATAATCAACGATGTCAGTATATGTTTACCTCCTGGCGTACCAAGCAACAGCTTTAGTGGGGAAGCGGGAGTGATGACATATTTGAAAGGCCAGAGGTTCACAGAGGATGCATTAAATTCACTCGAAGTGTTATTAGGAGGTAGTCATGCTAGTAATTCAGATAATAAGTTTGAAACGCTTCAAGTCATGCATTCTGTGTAGTTTAGGTTGTTTTTATTCGGAATAAATTTGGTATTTAGTCTTTTGTACATTATGTAAATGTGTCTTCGTTTTTTGTAGATTCTGCTGTTTGCCATGGTAGATAGAAGCGAACATATTATCCTACATTTGCTTTTGTGTATTGTGTTCTTTTTAATTGTAATTTTAAAACCGTAGTATTACGGTCAACAAGAATTAATCATATCATCTAATTTTAAGTTAATTGTTTTCAATGTTACTTTGCTGTGCGGGTGTTACTTTGAGTTACCCTTCGAGGCAATACTTTCAAAGTAGCGCTTATATGTTATTTGTTGTGTAATGTTCTGTTCATGTAGTTTTGTCTCTGTAGGTGTTGTGCCTTAAAGTGTTATAGTTTTTTTAGGTACCTATTTTTGTAAATTACTGTTGGAATATATATGTAAATACAGTATATAATTAATGAGTTTCTGTGACGGGTTTAAAATGAAAAATATTGTTAACATCAGTTGTACCTTTGCAACAACAGACATATTAATCGAATAGAAGAACAAGCACTTGTGAAATTTATCAACGAAATTTAAAAATACCATATTTATAATAATTAGGTACCATATGCATACAGGTTTGCTTATTGCTGATCTGGTAGAATGAAAGGATTTTTTTCTGTTGATTATAAACAACTAAGAAGTAGTGTTTCTTTCAGTGCATGGTAGACATTAATCTGCTTTCGTGTCGTATTTTAAAATATAATTTACTTCTTTCTCGTCACTTTTTTAGGGAAAAACTTAGGGACCAAGCTGGTTCTAAGATTGAACACGGGTTTTCGGTGGATTGTAACTTTATTATCTGCATGCTTTTGATTAATTTTTTAATTCCAGACTATTCTCAAGGTCTTGACTTTTCTTGTGATCTTGACTGTATTAAGTATTACTAATACTTGCTGTTGTTGACCGATGGGGTATCCTAAAATAGAATATTTAGGAACTTGATAATTTACTCTTTTTGACTGGGTTTTGATTGTTCTGAAATTATACCACGACATTTACATAAGCTACCGAACCCTGAAACAAAGATTAACTGGGTGTTATTGCCATGGACAACGTTTGAAGGGTGATAGAAAATGCAATTTTAAAAACTTTCAAGAAACGTTTTGTTTTTGATATACAAGGTGTTAATAAATTAAAACAATATATATTTTTAAAATGAATCTAACATCCTGTGTATCAGAAACAAGACATTTTTGGTAATTTTTTATTTGAAAAAAACCCATAATTTATATCAGCTTTCAAGTGTTGTCGGTGGCAAAGACACAGGTTGTGATTTCTGAAAATAATGGAGTCCCGTGTTTTTCAATAAATATATCAGTTTTTAAKGACTAGCGAGTGGATTTATGACAAACATCAAAGAKGCATTTTCTTTAGAATTGATTGGAGATTATAAAACTGTTTTAGTTTTGTCTAAAAATCCAAATGCCCAAAAGTTCTATTAAAAAACGGGGGTCTGCATTACCCCAGCGCATGCCAATGGCGCTTTAAAATCAGTGCACTTGTTTTTATTTTCCTTTATGCCATTATTATTCCCACCAAATTTGAAGTCGGTATTTTATAATTCAAGAATAAGTTTTAAAAAAAAAACTTTTTTTTTTAATTTAACTTTAACACCCTGTATATCAAGAACAAAACATTTTTTGATTTTTTTTTATTTGAAACATTATTCTAAAATCACATTTATTATCACTTGTCAAGTGTTGTTGGTGTATTTCTAGGACACCCTGTATAAACTTTTATGTTCAAAATGAACTAAACATATTTAAAGATGAATAGATGTACATTGCACATAGAAAGCTCACTTATCTTTAACAATTAGATATGACGAGTAAAGGAAGGATATACATACATCATGGATGGAAAAAAGTTTTCCTATAAAAATGTCGCTATTACCTATTGCTTGAATATTATACATATTTAAGATAGAATTAATTCAAACATTTTCGATTGTTTTTTTTTAATTCGTGAGCGTGTTTGAATCTGTAGATAATTAAAAATGTAACAGAAAATTTTGATAAGGTTAAAAAGAACGATTCATTGAAGATCATGTTGAAATATTATTGCAAATTTGAGACAAATGAAGAGAACATAAATTAATTCAAGACATTGCATGGAGGAGTTAAGTTTATTGTTCTTCTTTTTCAAGAAACGTTAAGTCAGAGCCTGGAGAAAAAAGTTCAAATACGAAGATGTCAAGATTTTGAAAAAAAATAAAGATTTCGAGTCAAGATCTCGAGAAAAAGTCAGGATATTGAGAATAAAATCTGGAATTGAAATGAAATACTAAAAAACATTAGAACAGCTTGATGGGTTTATTTTGGTTCTTTTAGTGCCTCTTTGTGTACGAGACCTACTTTAATATGCTGTTTCAAATTTGCATTTTTAAAAGAGAGGTCAGAATTTGCAATCAAGATCAGCGATATTCATTAAATTTAACCTTACTCTTGTAAAAGCCGTTAACGCCTATCGCCAAACATTACGAAATTATATCTTGTAGTTGATAATTTGTTATAAAACGTTATAAATGACTCGTTAACGTCAATCATACTTCCACACAATTTTTTTGCTTAACAAATGTTCCAAACATAATTTTTAACAGACTCTTAATACAGCCCGACATTCCTAACCTATTCTAACTTATTGGAAGTTATTATATTAAAACCATAAAGAAACGTAAACGAATTTCATTTGTTAATTTATTAATCAGTAAATATGCACTTCATCTGTTTTTCATTTATTCGTGTAGAGGTTATTACGTGAAAGTTGAAATCCGTGGGGTGTAGCTGGTAAATCCAAAACCGCTGACCCGCGACTGCATCGATATCAGTCATGCTCCTTTCATTTTCTCGAGGTCTAGTCCTTATTTCAATATCCAGTTGCTTGTAAGTAAAAAACAGCAATAATACCTGTCGAACGTCGGTTCTCTTTATAGAAATACAAGAACAATGTCTTCCATTGTTGGCCGTGTTATTGTTTATGGCGGCAGAGGAGCCCTGGGTAGTAAATGCGTGTCAAATTTTAAAGCAAATAATTTTGTAAGATTGTTTTGCGGGCGACGAGAACATCGCCTTATTAAATGTTTCTTTGTTGTAGTGGGTAACTTCCATTGATCTTGCTGAAAATACTGAAGCTGACATTAACATAATACTTGGAAAGGATGATACACTAGCTCAACAGGTTGGTAATAGAAGTGTTTTAGTCCAGTAAATAATTCTTGTTTAATTAGGAGACTACCGTACTGGAATCAGTGTCTTCTGCTCTGAATGGTACTCAACTTGATGCAGTAATATGTGTTGCCGGCGGTTGGGCAGGTGGAAATGCGAAGAAAGGTGATCATTTACATTTAAAAAAATGAAAGACTATTAAGAAATTTACAGATTTAATAAAAAATTCCGAGCTAATGTGGCGTCAGAGCGTGTGGAGCTCACTAATCTCAGCTTCCGTGGCTGCCCAACATCTCAAAGCAGGTGGGGTACTTTCCCTTACGGGTGCCAAGGCTGCATTAGAGGAGACACCTGGCAAGTTTAATTTTTAAAAATTTTGAGTGGTTAAATAGCGAACGGCTTTAGGTATGATTGGTTATGGTATGGCAAAGGCTGCGGTGCACCACCTGACGAAATCACTTGCATCTCAAAACTCAGGTCTCCCAGAAAATGCTATAGCCGTTGCTATCTTGCCGATCACACTTGACACACCAATGAATAGGAAGTGGATGCCTAAAGCTGATTTTTCAACTTGGACACCATTGGATTTTGTTGCAGAGTAAGTTTTCTACTACATTAAACCGAATTACATTGAAAAATCTAACCATTTCATTGCCTTTAGTTTGTTTTTGAAATGGACAATCGGTAAAGATCGTCCAGCAAATGGAGCCCTCGTCCAGCTCGTTACAAAGAATTTTGCTACTGATACAATCGTGGCCTAAACAGTAAGATTCTGGATGAACAAATGGAACAAAGGACCAAATAGCTGATGTGTATTCAATCGAAGTGTTTTGTTTGAAGATCTTTTCTTAATGTTTTTGATTTGTATATGTTGTATAAAGTATGTTGTGATCAAGCATCATGCAGTAGTTTTATTTCACATCTTACCATAAATTACCGTGAAATGGAAGCTCGGTCATTCCTTAATAATATGATCACTTTTCGTAGAATAAAGATGCAGCATTTAATTCTTAGCTGACCTAAAGGATGACATGGTGCTGCATCATATCCCAACGTAAATAAAATTATTAATACAGGTCATTTCCTTCATGAAGTAGTTTCCACAGCTAGGTGGTGTCATCCCATTTTTTTTACTTCTAGATGGCATTGCCATCTAAATTTTTACTTGTATCTCAGCATTAGCTTTGGTACATAGGCAAAATCAGTTCATTGGTCTGTCAGGCTGTTTGTAGTAGCACTATACCTAAACTGCACTGATGAGCTTTAAAAAAAGCTAAATGTGTTCTAATTAGGGATGGCAAAACCTGTGAATGTATCGATATATTGTAGCATATGATATATAAAAACTATATATCGATACTAAAGACATATCACAAAAACTGTACAAAATAAACAGAAACATAATAGTGCTTATTTTAAAATTTCCCTAAAAGTAATATACACTATGCAATGTGGTAACAAAACTTAATTATTTCTGACTACTTTATCAAAATATCTATACAATTTTACAAATAAAAATCCAACAATCCTACACGTGCGCAAGATGCATTTTTAAGGCTGGTGTCCTGGAGAGACAGAAAAGATCTATGCGAGATAACGATAGAGACACACCTATTTCTAAAAAAACCGATCTTTTGATCTCACCACCTTTAAAGATCTGTAGGGGTTTCAGAGTGGCGGACAGAATTTTTCCAAGAAATGCTTGGAGGGCACTTCGAACATTCATTATGATATCCTTGTGTATCTGCCTGCTTTAGTTCTTTCAGTTTCTTGAAATTATTTGTTGGTCCCAATAAATTTTGTTGATTATACGAAATGAAATACCTATTTAGCTACTAAATCTTTTTGGAATGAAGTAGAAGTAGAAATTGTACTAAATTAAAACACTAAAATTCTTGATCTACCAGATAACTATTAGTACATTAGAAATATTTCTGATGTTGTAGTTTTAAACCAAAACATCTCATTTCCAGAAAAAAGGGACATTCTAAAAATTAAAGTCCATTTACTGTATATGAAATAATAGGTTCCACATTTATTATGGCATATCTGAAGTTATGAGATATATTTAAATTGAAATAATACACATACAAAGTGTTTCATGGATGATAAGCTTGACAAAATTGGCTATTTTATTTATAGTATTATATTTAAAAAATTAATTAGGAATTTGTGATGGCTATACTGCGATCAGTCACTATATTTATAAAAGTCAAATTGTATTCAAATAAAAAAAAAAAATTTAATTTTTGCTTAAAGCAATAAAAATGCATCTGCTGCTGCCCGTTTATACAGCCAACCTGAATTAACTTCAAGGAAAAAAAAATCAAGAAAAAGAACAGCAACAGGCCCTGACGATAAAATTAGAGTTTTGGAAAAGATTGATGAAAATCCTCATTTCAATCAAAGGGTTATTAGTTCCTTTTCAGTACGAGCCCTAACACAAAAATGTTCGGACATCAACTGATTTTTCGTAAAAGTTTGAAAATTTCCGTAGGGGATTCAATATCATGTTTTCCATTTATAGGACACTATAATATGTATTGTTTTACCTCATATTTATGACATTGTTTTGAAATAAAATAATATTGATTTATAAAACTAAGCTAATGTTGATAACAATGCAATATTTGCTGACACATTAATGTTCGGACACTTAGTAAAACAAATAAATAGCAAGCCTTGGAAACAAAAGAATGTTTCCATGTGGCTTTTAACTTGACAATTAAATCGATTAGATATCAATTGACTACAAAATGTCATGCGGTAAAGCAACTAATCGTGCAATCAGAGAATTAATTGTAAAACTGTTTCACCAAGGAAAAACGTTTCGGGACATTGCTAAGCAAATAAATGTCGCAAAGTCCACGGTGTCAGATATTGTGAAAAAGTATAGAGAAACAAGTTCAATTCAAATGTCAAGACATGGTGCTGGTCGGCCACGCAAAGTCACTTCCAGAATGCAAAGATGTCTTGTTCGGATTTGTAAAACTGATCGTCGAAGTACATTAAGAGAAATAACAGCAAAATGGAATTAAGATACAATGGGAAATGTCGTCGCTGGATTCTTAACTCTGGTTTACATTTTTATAAGGTATGTATATTATGTTTAAGCAAAATTTCATATTCATCATTATCATTGCTTAAGGCAAAAGAAAAGCCGTTCCTCACGGAAAAACAAAAAAAGAGACGATTAGCGTGGGCAAAGGAACGGGCATTGTGGGCTTTCGAAGATTGGAAAAGGATCATTTAGTGATGAATCAAAATTTGATGTTTGCGTGGGTGACCATCGATCACATGTTATAAGAAACAAAAATGAAACCTTTCACAAAGACTGCCTAAAAAGAAAAATAAAATTTCCATCAGGTGTTATGGTATGGGGAAGCATGTCTGCTAATGGTGTTGGAAAACTGCACTTCATAGACGGAACTGTAAATGCAGTAAAATATCAGAATATTCTTCAAACCAATTTGTTGGTGTTAATTCCAATGTTATCACCTGATGGAAATTTTACTTTTTAACAAGATGGCGCCTCCTGCCATACAGCCAAGACCACAAGAAAGTGGCTGCAAGACAACAACATTTCCGTCTTTGACGTCCTCCAGCTGTCCTGATCTAAATGTAATCGAAACTATATGGCACAAGATGAAGCAGCAATTAAGAAGTGATCCGCAGCACAACATTTCTGATTTGCACGTAAAATTGCAAAATATATGGGATTCTTTTACCGCCGAAGATTGCGGAAAGTTTGTAAAAACTATACCTGCCAGAATAAAAGCAGTTATTAAGGCAAAAGGAGATGCAACCGGCTATTGACATGTATTTTCCGAACATTTATGTGTCAATAAATATTGTATTGTTATCAACATTAGTTTAGTTTTATAAATAAATATTATGTTATTTCAAAACAATGTCGTGTATATGATGTAAAACAATACATATTATAGTGTCCTATAAAAGAAAAACATGATATTGAATCCCTTATGGAAATTTTCAAACTTTTATGAAAAATCAGTTGATGTCCGAACATTTTTGTGTCAGGGCTCGTACACCGAAATTAAAGGCAGTAAATTCCACCCATATCACATACAATTAGTTCGAGCTTTAATAGAGATGGATTATTCTAAAGAACTAGCTCTTTGTGACTTATTTTGAGAAAACCAAAACTTGAATGTCAGATTTTATGAATACGTTTTTTTTTCTCAGATGAAGCAACATTATCTAAAAAATGGTGGAGTTAACAAACGTAATATACATTACAGTGCGTTATAAATTTTCATTGGAATTAGGAGGGACATTTTCAAACTATCTACCCTACAAATAAATGTAAGCCTTATTTTTTCATGATAGTTTATAAGGGAAATAATTATTTAAATTTTAAAAGAAACATTTTATGAGTGCTTCTTGAAAATTTAAATTTACAAGTGAAACAAAATCTATGGTTGCAAAATCATCTTGATTTGGTTTTACTTAATTGATGGATAGGAACAGGTCCGATCTAGATTCGTCACTTCAAAAATTTAGTTATGTCTTAAGAAGTCACTTTGAGCACGAATTCAAACTTATGAAAAGAGGGTAGTGGAATATTTTGAGCATTTGCATTCTTCAAAAATAATATTTCTCTTATAATTTAAATGATTTAATTAAAGCCAACAATTGCAGTTTATTTCAAAATTATTCAGATCTCTGTTGCATGTTTTTTGAGATAAAAACAATTATTTATATTATCTGTGCAAATGTATTTTGGGTTGCATTTTCAATCTCTTCAGGCTCATTATTATTCGCGAACAACCGTATAAGTTCGAAAATCTGAAAAAATATATTTCTCCTTATTTTTATGTGGAACAAAAGTAGGCAATGCAAATATCAGACATATAATACATATAGTTGCCAAGTGATTTTTTAAATAGATTTTTTTTTGTGAAGCATCATATAAAATCACTGTCTCGGAGGGCTAATTATTAATAGATACACCCTAATATTATTTAAGTGTAGTCTGMTTACTTACATTTTTATACTTAACGGTTTGGTTTTTTATGGTATAGCCATATGCAAATTGGTAATAAAGGTTGTCTATATGACAGGCGGTAGTGAGAACGTGAAAACACTGAAAATGTATGGTATGCCTGCTTTGTCTGTCTCTTTCTGTTGTTTTGACTTTTACACGGTGAACTTGAACGTAAGCACTTACGTGTTACTTTACTGTTGTAGTAATAATACTGTTTGGCAGTTTGGCATACGTGTGCTGTAAATGGCAGATGTTAGTGGACATATGAATGTAACATTATCGTAACACATGTTTAAGAACCATTTACCGGCGGCATAACATTTCTTAATAGGTAGGATAAATTAAAGTTTACTGTAGTCGCTGCTTCAAATTATGTCAACATATGAGTTTGTTTTCTGTTAAGATTTTTACTACAAATATGTGTTTTCCCTAGATCCTTTCTACTAACAATGCAGATATATATAATAGCAGTAATTTTGCAAACAGCAGTGTTGTGTGTCTGTGATGCACAAAGGATAGCACCAGGTGTCCCTCCTCAGCATTATCAGGTAACCATTATTCTGGAAGCCTTATGTTTAATAATAAACCAATTTCATTGATGCTTCAGCAACACCAGCAGTACCAACAAGTTCCTGTTCAGCAAGTACCGCAACAACAAGTGCCGGTGCAACAAGTACCAATTCAACAGCAGCAGCAGCAGCAGCAGCAGCATCAGCAGCATCATATACCCGTTCAACAGGTGCCACAGGTACCTGTACAGCAGCAACAACAAGTACCCATGCAACAGCAGCCACCACATGCGCATCATCAAGGTGTTCCTCAGCCTGGCCAAATATTGAACACTGCTAACTTAGCACATGAAAAGGAGTAAGTGCCTTTTGGTGCTGAGGTCCTTGCTTTTGTACTATTTATTTATGGTGCCATATTATTGCAGGCATATACAAGAACATATGGAAGTTCCAATAGATACTAGTAAAATGTCCGAACAAGAATTACAATTCCATTATTTTAAAATGCATGATGCTGATAACAACAACAAGTTGGATGGAAATGAACTAATCAAGTCCTTGATCCATTGGCATGGTAAGTTATTTTGCTGATGTGTGATAGTAAAACTGGCAATTAGTTAAATAAATGTGCTTGCATTATGTTTACAAATGCCTGATTTGTTTGAGGGTTAGCACTGTGTTTTGGTTTTAATTCACACCAAATGTTTTCAAAAATTTGTGGTGTAGATGTAGGATTGGTGTGAAAATTGTGTGTTATGTTTTAATCTTCTTTAGAACAAGGAAAGCAACAGGGCCAGAATCAAGTGGAGGAAAAAATCTTCAAAGATGATGAATTGGTTAATCTTATAGATCCCATTCTTAACGTGGATGATACTAATCGTGATGGGTACATAGATTACCCAGAGTTCGTAAGAGCTCAGAAGAAAGCTGCTGCTCATAAATCCCCTTGAATATGCCGTTTGTGCTTTTGTTATTTGTGGTCGTTGATTTTTGTTTRKTGAATTATTGTTAACTGTGGCGATGWTAAACGTTGCCGTTACTATTTATATTTAYTTTGAAAATGAAAAATTTCAGATCCTAAAGCTAAAGATGCAAAAACTGCCATGTCTGATGAAGAAATATCTAATGTTATTGATCCTCTATTGGAATCTATTGATAAAAACAATGACGGTTACATTGATTATGCAGAGTATAAAGTGGCAACAGAGAAAGAWGACAAAAAATAGTTTGGTCATGAACAGTTAAAATTGTCAATATTAAAGCTACTTTAAAAAGGACGGCAAACTTGAGACTATGTTTAGTATACTTGGGTTGTGTCAATTGTTTCCATTGTATATACTTTTATATGAATAAAGAATAATAGTTTTTGATACTAACATTTGTTTTCATTTACATATGCCTATTCATAAAAAAAAACTCCTATAGACGTACAACAAACTGGAATTTTTTAATTCAAGCATGCCTCACTATAGAAAAGTGTCATTACACAATCTTTTCCATTTACATTTGATTTAGTTTTCCTGCACTTACATATTGGTTTATTCTATAACATTTGTTTGTATAAGTATTGGGTATTTACAAAAGTACTTTTAAAATTAATTTAGGCTTCGATGATGTTCTAATTTTAATAAAAGAGTACCAGAAACAAAGGCTTATATAAGTAGTCAAATAATATCCGTCTTTTTTTGATAAGGTGATGCACAATAGTGAAAGCGGTACATTTTCTTTTCATCATGGTTGCAGGTCAGACAAAAGCTGAGTTTGAACAAAGTAAGAGAATTGTACTCATTTGAACAGAAGGTCCAAAGGTATTTCATTTCATGTTTCTGTTGTTTTTGTGAAGTTCTGTAGTCCTTTTGGCCAACATTTGTATGATATTCGTTTTTTTACATTTCTCATACTTGTTTCGTTAGATTTGACGGTATCGGCACTTTTGACTCCATTTGTAATGATGGGCACGAATAATATATTCTTTAAAACGGTCCAAATGTGGCGCGCGTTCGTCTCCCACTTCAGAGACTACTACGTCCACGATGAACATCAGTTCTGAAGATCCTAACCATAGAAGCAGGGGAAACGTCAGCGAAGAAGAAATCGCCAAGGCTACGGCCAATAATCCAGAACCATCTACCAGTGTACCCTCCGGTTACACTGGTCTGCAATGAAATTCTTCTTCAAATAAAAATATTATGAATATGAAGATTTTAACCGGTTGAATGTACTGTACTAATTCGGATCTAAAGGTCGTCGTCGGTTGGAACTGCTTCCTAACGTTTCGCTAGCACGTGTGGCAAGCCTCTGAAGAAGACTGTCTTTAGACCCGAATCAGGACAACAGTTGATCATCTGGCCTCGAAGGCCTTAACCAATTCGTCGGCTGAATGTATATCTGCTCTCCATTTTTTGTTATCACGTATGTATTATTATATTTTTCATGCCAAAATTAAGTATTTGTTATGTTTCGGTTTTTGCATTATTAACGCTACATGAATTCATTTAAATCGTGTCTGTACAGCCCCAACCGATTTGAACTTACAGAAAAATCAAGTAAGCGTTCAACTGACATTTTTAAACAAATACTTTCGCGTGCGGAGTAATCGCTGACACTTCAAGGCGCTAATTACGTCAAATAATTAGTAATAGTGACTGTTTCTGTTTAAAACAGGATATTTTGGGAAGTTTTTCATAAAATCCATGCATGTAGGAATAACTTTTTTACTACAGGGCAAAAGAGTCAACTATTAATATTATAGTTATAAATTATATCACATTATCTTCCAAATTTTGGTACGAAATGCCAAGGACGTGAAAGAATTCTGCAGATTTTTTTGCTATATCTGTGGTGAATTTACAATAAAATGTCGACGGAATGTAATAATTCTTCTGGTGAAAACTGCTTATCAGCTTTATTTTGGTTTTCCTGTTTAAGAGGCCGACTTCCAGGATGTCATAATCGATGCCATTTGCAACTCCCATGATTTGGAGTGAACCACAGGATCTACGACAAGAAATAAAAATAAAATAAAATACACCAACATTCCGTCTGCACAAGGACCAGTTCTCCGAAGAAATGATGCTTTGCCTCCAGTACATACTAACAGCAACAGCGACGAAATGGTGGAAGAGGAAAATGCTCTTTATCAACAAAGTCAATCTACAATCTACTCCACTTCTGTGCATCTTTATCTTCAACTTCCTCAACAAAACCATATCTTCTTACTCAGTTTGATTTAAATGATCTCGTTCGAGATTTAGAACTTTCAAAATCGAAGGCTCAACTTCTCGGATCAAGATTGAAACAATGGAACCTTTTACATAAAAATACTAGAATCTCATATATTCGTAACAGACAAGAAGACTTTATGCGGTACTTCACCAAAGAGGGCGATTTGGTGTTTTGTAATAATGCTGAAGGACTTCTACAAGAACTGGGTTTTCCTGAAAAAATCGGAGCAAGGCGACTATTTATTGATTCGTCTAAAATCAGTTTTGCGTCATAATGGGAATAAATATCCTTCAGTCCCCCTAGCACATGCAACAAACATGAAAGAAAACTATGGAAACATGAAGTTGTTACTGGAAAAAATCAAATATTCACAATACTCGTGGAACATTGTGCCGATCTAAAATGCAAGGTAGATTTACCATATTTTGTTGTTTTTTTATGCGAATGGGACAGCCGTGTAAGAGATAAACACTATAGTAAAAAAATTGGCCGCGAAGAGCGAGTTTAACCCTCGGAATCAAAAATGTAAATCAAGAACCTTTAGTGCAAAGTGAAATTTTTTTTACTGCCTTTGGCTATAAAGCTGGCTTAGATGAAAAACTTTGTAAAATTAATGAATAAGGATGGCCAAGCGTTTCAGTATCTTAAAACAAAATTCCCTCGAATCAGCGACGCAAAATTAATAGAAGGTATCTTTGTAGGGCCACAAATACGACAACTGATGAAGGACGTAAATTTTAAAATAAAACTAAATAAAGAAGAAAGAAAAAAGAGCATGGGCCGCTTTTGTAGAAATGTGTCACAATTTTCTTGGCAATAGAAAAGCTTACAACTACCACGAGATCATCCAAGAATTCTTTCTTCATATAGAGCATTAAAATGCATTATAATAATAATAATAATAATAATAATAATATTAATAACAATAACAATAATAATAATAATAATCTTTATTACTCTTTAGCTACAGATTATATCCAAATTAAATTTATACACGGAGTGAGAGAACCTAGCTAAAGACCAAAAGGCGGAGTTCAAAGAGCACTCATACGGGTGCTATCTGATCTTCCACTCAACCTGTGCCTAATCAGAAAGATAATTAAACATAGTATAACAAATAGTTATGCTTAACTAAAAAATAAGAAGATAAGAAAGGAGGAGGCGAGTAAGAAGAAGGAAAAGAGAGAAAAAAAGAAATAAATAAAAGAAGAAGAAAAATTAGAAAAAAGACTGAATTTTTCCTTGATTGAGCTATATTTACGTACATGAAGAATTAACGCAGACAAGCATTTTGCACACGCTGCAAATTGAGTATGTTAGAACGCGTCAAACAGGGCCCGAATACTATACAACAATGATTAAGGTGAGACAATACCAACACTTCACACAACATTTTTCTGATTCTGTAATCCAAAAAAGCACGATTACTATATACTAACGTAAGATTGGAGAAGGCTGTCCTTATAATTTTATTTACCTGATCGTTGAAACGCAAACTGTATCCACCAATAGACCTAAGCTATGAGCGCTAGAAGTTGACTTTAGTACAGAATCCTTTACTTTAATTTTTAATACGTCATTGCAACGTTTACGACTGCCAGTGCCACCGATCAACATAGTTTGCGATTTAGCCGGATTGATAGTTGAGTAAAATTTTTCTGAAAGGATAACTAACTCCTGCAGTTCATCATTAATGGTTATATTTGCATTGAGAGCTTCGGATTCTGGAAAACTATAGTATATCTCTGCATCATTTGCATAAAAATTGTAAATGCATTTACTTAAGGTTGATACAGTAATCAAGACATATTAGACATAGAAAGACGAAACAATGGGAAGTGGTCAGAATCAATGCTGGCAGATTTTTGTTAGTCGATTCGCTCGACTCCCATGGAAAACAGGTAAGGGAAAAAATTTACAAAGTGATATGCTACTCATATACAAGTTGTTATATTGCATGTTTTTTTGTGTGTTTTGGAACGAAATATAACGTTCCTTATAAATATTGGTGCAAATATTAAATGTTTGATTATAATTTTAAGTAAAATAAGCGTTCTACCCAAAAAGCCCATTACAAAAAAGTATACGTTCAGAAGCATCAAATTTATGATAATCACGCATATATACTATAAAGGAGAAAAAAGTTTTCAACACAGTGTACGTACACTGTCAGTTGATTGTGAAATTCTGTGAAACAACCAACTGCTTTTATTTTATTTATTTGTGTTTATTCAGTCCACTGGCTAGAGCTTCAGTTAGAGCAGAAAGTTAAGCAAGATCTCACGTTTGCTAGCACTTTTAMGTTAGTTTAATACAGTTTTGATGTCCGTTTTGCAAAACTAGTTCTAATAAATGCTGTGAGACGCAATTGACCATATATGTATTTTTTAATGGTAAACTTGGTATTAAAGCCAAAAGAGTTCAAAAATGTTATGCATTGTTGTTTCGATTTTGCACAGCATGACTAGTATGCAGTACACTGCACAAATTCAAATTATGCATTTTTTACACAACCTTGTTAGCCACATTTCAGATGCCCTGCTATTTGTTGTATCTGCATGTTGGCTGGTTGTAACTTGTTTTTATAGGGGTGCATGCATAGTTAAATGAAACTACAGTTAACTGAGTATTTCTTGCATTTTTTATTTCAACCATACATACACATTTATTCGCAAAACTCACCTATTTGTACCGTAACCAAAACATAACAAAATATATCATTTAAAAAGTAGTAGCAAACCAAAGTCTCGTAGAGCCGAGTTTCATATGCAAATACAAATGGAAGCAGCGGGGATTCGGGTGAACAGTATATTCTAGTATATGTTTATAACTGCTAATAGTTTGCTACACATTTTTGCGATACTAATCTATTTAAGATTGGACATATTGCATTTGCTATTACTACTTGGTTTGCACCATTCAGCCGTCTCGCATTCTGGGAATTGTGCTTTATTTATTAAGTCAGAGGTATGCAATTATGGAGATCAAACGAGAACAGCAGTAACGAATCACATTTTAAAAGATGCAGTAACCACTGCACTTGAAGACCGCTATAAAACAAAATTGCACGTACAAGCAATTCATACTGCAGTCCAAATGTGGGCATTGAGCTTATTTGAAGGGACATGAGGAATTTTTGATTTTGACTAATCTGTAATGTTGGCGGAAAGAGTTAGATTGAAATCTTAGTCTGATTTTGGAATAAGGTTGACTTGTAAGGGGGCCTGTCCTGACGATGCCCCTTACAAGTGCGGACGAAACGTAGACCTTATTCTAAAGTCAGACGCGGTTTAGCCCAAAAAGAACTAAGATTTCAATTTGGCTAATGTGAATCGTGGAAACTCCGCTGAAAGATGATGTTACCGTTTGCGCCTCCTTCAAATTAGTAGCATGCCCATATTGTGGAATAAATATGAACCGGTGTACATCGAAAGTGAGCACGTTTTAACTGTCCAGTAAAAACGGAAGTGAGCGAATTCGTTGGCAGAACCAGCGAGATATGTGACTACTTGCTCTATTTAAAAATATGCCCAAAGAAACGCTTTCTTTATTAAAATCGTATTAAATGCTATTGTTAAGTCATTTCATTATTATCAAACAATATTATTGTTTATTATTAATATTGGGCTGCTCGCCCACTTAACCATATATACGGTATAGAAACTTTGGCATAATGAAAAATTCGAAGTTTATTAAATATGATATTAAAAATGGTACACGATATAAAAGTTGGGTGATGTGTGCACGGCTGTGGTGATTTTTATTGACAACACCGTATATATAAAATTAATAATATAGTTAGGAAGACAACCATAATATTCTTTTTGTTTTATAATAAACTGTGAGCAATAGAAGGTGAGGAGAGCCATTCACACACCATCCGTAGGATGTGGCAACGCGGTGGCGCAGCAGAGCCGAGGAAACGTTACAATTCTAAACATACACAGTCGATACAGTGTGACCAATTATAGTAACATATTATACAGTACGTAGATGATACGGCTGGCTCCAAAGGCGGTTTTTTTCTCACGACGATGGCCGATTGCGGTTGTGTAACAAGTGGCTCCGCGGCGTCGTCGCTGACGATTGCCGACACTTCGTATATAAAACATGCGCCTGGCGCAACATACCCGCGGTTTCGGTTCATTTATATAATATACTATTTAATCTCTAACTGATAATTAAACATTACTTTGTTAATTAATTTGCGAAGTTCATCACAATTATTTTAATACAGGTGGACACCTTTAATTTTTGTATCAATGGGCGAACAAAAGGCAGACACGTGTGTACCTCGAACTAAGGGTACCCTACATATGGATACGCGCGCAAAGTAGGTACTACGTGAATATTGGCTATTACAATAGTAGTACGATAGAAGTACAGCTTGSGAKAGATAATCGCAACACGAATATAACTTTACCGAAACGTTTACAGCGACGTTGTATTTAGTATAGTAAACTCCTCATAAAACTCCCCCATCTTAAAGAAAAACAGCCATGAAATTATTGCTCTGTACCACTAAAGCATCTTATCATCACTCTTCGATCTACTGCAGTAGCATGGTGACTGTCGTAATCGCGGGAGTAGAAAAATATTTGATTTTCAATTTAGCGGTGGTGAGATTTTCCCTACTCCAACTACGTGCCTGTACGTTATTTTCAATTTTGAGAAGGCGGAGTTTTCTTAAGGAGCTCCATTTCGGAAGGAAGAGCCATGCTATGCAACGTTTCCCCTAGTTTTTCTGTACTATTAAATGTCGTTCGTGATGATATGAGGTGTCGAGCATGACGATGGCGCCTTAATAAAGTCGGTAACGCCGTGTCGTTGACGTCTATTATTATCATTATTATTACTATTAATTTACGTTATTTTATTTTCTTGTTGGCGATACGTACAGCGTACAGCAGTAGCGGTACAGTGCAGTTAAATGTAAGCGTCTACATGCACATAGGTGCCTGCCTTTTAGTTGTTGCAAACAGCTCCGTGAATGTTCCACTTGGAAGGCACATTTTTGTCTGTGCCTGTACGATACGCTGCTTTATGTATCACAGTAAACGTTCATAGTCTATCTATAGCGGTTATTATAACGAAAACGAAACCTAACATTATGTAGTGGTATTGTGCAATGCTCGATTGTAGGCGACGTCCCTACTGGACGATGATGTGAGGAGCCGACAGCAACACGGCTACTGTGGCAATTATCGTGAACATCGTGAATATGATCAGGCAGAATCTGTCCACGACCATCGCCGCGAACKTCCAATCACTGATKACCTCGGCTTCTTCGKCTGCCTTCTTCATCCTGTTCGTTATGAACTGCAGTTCTCGCAGTATCTGCTGCAGGTCACGCTGGCTGCCGGAACTGGGCATCGCAGCCTAACGGGAACACATACGATATAAATTTCTCACTATGTTGCTACGAGCATATAGGACTAAAGTATCCGCTACAACCTACAGTCAGAGACTTGATACTTCTAGACTGCGCCTACTCCATTAGTCGCTGCGTATGAAAGTGTTGTCAACATGTTAGGCCACCCACAACACTTGTAAAGGCAAGAAAACGCCAGCGCCGGTTCTCACAGTTTATTTTGATTCCGATTACACTGCCGCCATGGCCAATCGAAAGAGCACACTTTCTCGTTTCATATGGTGCAGAGAAAAGTTAAATACCGGTAATAATAACAAGGATACAATTAATTGAAACAACTGATGTAGCAATCGCGTAAGGCAAATTTCGACATCGGGGTATTGTTTTACCCAATTGAGTTAGACCTATAGTTTTGCGAGATGAAGGATACAGAAAAAGTCGAAAAACGCTAATGGAAGAATTTTTGTGGTAGCTTAACATTTAACGAAGATATGATTTCTTATTCCGTGCCTGAAACTGTTGCACGCCGCGCAACCTCGCTACTATGTCTGGAGTACCTACGACCTGGAGATTTTGGACGCTGCATGCGTAAAATAAATCCGGAAACTGGTACAAACGTTATTATTGATTTTTAAACAACACAAGTTTATTATATAACTGTCTAATTCTATGTTGTACACTATTTTGCGTTTTGTTCAGATGATGAACTCTAAATCAAAATAAACTGTGCACCGGCGTGGGTTTTGGGTGGCCTAACATATTGACAACACTTTTGTCGCCCTGCTAGCAGTCTCTGCCTACAGTAGATGTATACTCTCTTTGAATATAGAATTCTATATTCAAAGATACTCTAAAAAATAAAATCAGTGCGGGAATCTCCATGTTCGGAAACCAAATGATGCAAAGCGGGGAGTTTTGAAAATGAAACGATCAATGAGGATTGTGTACGTGAGATAATTTATTTATAACTATCAGCCACTAATTATTGCGCCAGGAAAAGTTAAGCTGCTAACCTATAAAATCATCCTTTCTAGGTTATTTCATTTTCAAAGTCCACGATGGTAGGAATTAATAAAGGAATCTGTGACAGGTATTCAGGTTTCATCTTTCATATTTATATGAAGTACGTAAGGTTATCAATGCAGTGTTCATAATTTACTTTACTCAAATTTGGTGTGCAGTAGATTCTGAACGGCCCCTCATCTACTTCTAGACATATATATACACGATACAAATAAAGCTACGACTTGCGAGCAGGATGTCTGGAAACGATTCCCGCTTTTGAAGGTATGTTGGTTCTTAATCGTGATTCAAACCACAGATGCCCAGATTAGAGACATATAAAAACATTGCTTTCGCGTAAAAAGCGTATAGCAAATTTGCAATGAGATAAGTGGTGAATTGCAGATGTATAATGCTGGTGAGTTGCAATTTTTTGCATCGTTAACAGATAAAACCTTACATTTTGGAGCCGCTTAGTTACAGTCATCATTGGCAAGCAAGTGGCCATTGAATTGTTGTCCTGATTCGAGTCTAAAGGCCGTCGTTTGTTGGAATTGCCACAACAGTCTACATTCAGCACCGGAGATAGAAGGACCTCTAAAGAAGCTTGCCACTCGTGCTAGCGAAACGTTAGGAAGCAATGCCAACCAACGACGGCCTTTAGATCCGAATCAGTTCATCACCTGGCCGCGAAAGCCTTAACCAATTCGTCAAGTGGCCATTGATTCATCACTTCGGGAACACGTTGAGTTGGGCAGAAATCAAAGAACCTGTGACTGGCTACTGTATCGTCATTGCCTATAACAGGGTTGGAGGAATGCCTTTCAAGACCGTATACGCAGGCCGAAATTGAAATGATGAATGACTGTCAGCTTACGAGACAAGCTGCCTTCTAAAAGACAGAACCGAGAAAACGTGGGAACACCAGGTGGAACCGCGAGCTCTCTTCTCTTAGAGGGGAATTGAGAAAGCTCTTCGTCAGAGCTAAAAGAACGAGAGATTGGGAGATGTATAAAGATGCCTGACTCACATTTGGATACGCCATAAGATAAGCTAAAGAATCATCGTGGAGGAAGTACTGCGAAAAGGTAGAACGTACTCTAGAATGTGCGAGACCACAAAAAGCATTGTTAAGCGACTATCGAGGTAAAAATCCTGTGAATTGGCTTTACATGAGCCAACCCGCAGGATTGGAAAGGTCTAAGAGCAAACAAGAAATTGCACTCGGAACCTTCCTTAACATTGAGGAACCTTTAATAGCACCTCTTTTGACTCAACTAAGGGAACTCTAGAAAGGCACGGAGTAGTTCCTTATTTTTCAAGGTGGATTGACTCCATACTTAAAAACAAAGTTGCCAAGATTGATTATACATTAAACCAGTTATGACGAAGAAAAAAACTTGGATAAGAAAGGCTAAAACCAAAAAAATATAGTCAAAAATACAAGTTTTTTTTTATTTAGAAAAAAGAACCATATCCCACAAATCAAAAATGGTAAGTGCGACTGATCTGGGGTTTGAAGCAAAATGAAGCATGAATACCAGAAGAAGAAGGAACAGTTTAAAGACATTCTGTTCGCAGGTCGTAGTAAAGGTCCTTGGCATACAAATCATATAAGATATGATATCCTGGCCCGAGAAAGTTCTTCTTAACTTGTGTTATAGACTTGTGTAGACTATAGCTACTCTATATAGGAGAGTTTTCTCGTATGCCATCTTGGCGCCCACTAACAGCGTAGGCTACTCGTGGGAGTCGGGTACCGCGATAAACTGGTTTGCCACGGAAAACTGAAAAGTATTCTACATCTCGAATAGATTCATAGATTGCTTGGTTTTGTCTATGTCTGTGTAACATTCGGTTGCAGAATTAATGAAACGGCCAGTATCCTAAAATTGCCTTTAGTAAGATTTATCAAATATTAAAATGCAGATGTTGCATGACTTTGGAATCGACTGTACACGTCATTAAAAAAATAAGTGACAATTATGCACATTCCAGGAACTGAGGGGTAACAATGTGCCGTTCCTCGAATTTTTATGATACGTAATTTTCCCGAGAGTATTTTCCTGGAATATTCACAAATATATCTCCCAAACAATATTCTCTCTACAGGGAATTTTCTCGGAATAAAATGTACATTCGTTTCCACAATAATTAATCAAACGGTTAGTTGCCTTCGCAAAAACGAGCAGTAATTATTTCATAAAATTTTATATTTAAATCTGGCAGGTATAAGTTACGTACTTATGAATTGTTGAATTATTCTTATTAAAGAACTCTTTTTACAATTGCCTCCAATTGTTAATTAATGTGCATTTTAATATCCTCAAGTAATATGAGATTATAACTAWGCTCTGAAGCATCTGGTGATTAAAAAATTATTGATAGTAGAATAAGAATTGTAGTGTACTTTTGAACGAACAAGTAGTAAGTATCTGTTTTATTCCTCTACAGTAATCATTGTCACTATCGATTTGGACTGTGGCTGAAAGCAATATAATAAGAAGCATGTGGAACTCGTAACATATCGTCTTTAGAAACTGGATACCTCGTGGCGAAAAGCTATTTAGTGTTGCTATAGAGACTTTAATGCGACGTTTTACTGCTATGAATAAAAGTTGCTCGTTACCTCCTCTATCGTCGTCGGATGACGCATGAAGCCGCTGCTTAAGGCGGTCGTCATTGATGGATTATTGCCGCCCCCGGAGACATTCCGGAAGTCGTCGTCGATGTCTAACACGTTTGCGAGGAGACTCTTTGAAGAGCGCTCCTTCAGCTCCAGTTCTTTCATGCGGCTGTTCATCATTATCGTCTTGCGCGTGATCTTCTTGCCTGGTCTGCTCATTCGTAGTATCCATGGCAACCACTGGAGGAAAACCGTCTTGATCTGGCGGATAGACAGAAAAACGGTTTTACATATTCTTGCTGTTAACTAAAGGTTCATCGTACTTTTGAGGGAGATGAGGATTTACACCAGAGTTAGGGTTTATAATGAGATCATATTGATAAACGTATTTTGAATATAAAGCAGTAGATAATATGCCTATAAAGTTTGTCTTGCAGAGATCTGAGGAAGATCTTGTCACAAACAAATGTTCCTCCAAGCATACTCTCAATATACTCCAGGGTCGTACAGGGAGGGGAGTGTATAAAATCCCTTAAACTAAACTATTTATTTGCAAACACCAGGTGCCGTTGGTATTTGATTTGTGGCAAGTCCGTTGAAATAAAATTGGGCTTACCATACACGGTGTCCACCAGTCTAGAACGTCCAAGAATTAAGTATGGTACGTAAGCAGCTTTCAGTGCTCCAGTAATGGAATCACAGATGGTATATACAGCTTTCTGTGGCACTGATTCATAAAAGAAATTTGAAATTTACTTGGTCTAGATAGTTTCTGACAAATGAAATAAAACTGAAAAATCTACATTTTGGAAAACTGCAAGTCAGTTTCTAAAATTTATTTTTGAAATAATTATGGACCAACGGGCTTTTTACTGATATAACAGGATCTTAAAAGATGAAGATGTCAAAGATTATCACCGTTCTGGAAATCCAATTTGTTATTACTACGGAAAAGCTGATTCTGCCCAAGATGTGTGTTTAATATAGTTCTTCACGACTTGGGTAAGAAAAGGCTTTCGCCTCAACGGATTCCAAAAAAGCTAAATGCGCATTTAATTGTCAACATTATAGGAAATCTACTGGTATTTGTCCATGAGCTAAATTTAAAAAAAATATTACGTTTAATAAATACTAGGCCAAATTTTTTCATCTATACTACTATACTGTATTACAAATTTTAAATGGATGATAAAACTACAGGGTGTGAGTCATCCAAATACAATTTTCTATATTTTGACATCCGTCAACGAAATTATTATTGAAATAGGTTATGATGGTTCATGTGACTTCTGTCATAGAGGTCACTGATTTCTTTTTTAACGGGAAAGTGTGGCAGGTGGCAAAACTAATAATTTTAAAAAAGAGCTGCAAGTACATTTAATGCAAAAGATTTTTGAAATGTGTCCCCAGAGCGTCCTAGCAACACACCAATCTTAAGTAAAAATGCCGTCTGACGTTACGAACCTGATCATATTGGTAATGCGCTTTTTTAAGTCATCTTAAACTTGTGGCTTAGCTTTATAAACTGTATTTTTCTAATTGAGTTCCGGACTCCTTGCTGGTCATTCTCGATCGATCGTTTGGGTTGGACGAAGTTAAGTTCTGATTAAAAAAGAATGGGCCAGTGATGTGGTGTTTTATTATACATGTCCTGACGTTGACCTTTTCGGGTCTTTAGGTATTCGTCTCTCTTATTCAGTAGGGATTCCAAATTAACCTAAAACAGAATATTTCCTATTCGTATATGATGCATCAAAAGTCTTGGCTCTTAATTTGGAATTAGTTATTACGGGTGCATTTTATTCTCCTTTAGTATGCGTGCAACGGAGCATTGGCTAATATTTCGCTTTTTTTGAACCTAGGCATTATATTTAATTTTGTTTTATGATTTAAAGAAGAACGGTGTTTCTTAACATCTTTTTTCAATTTTGTCAATGGATGTCTCTCATTTACTGTCTTTTTGATGCTTTATTTTCTTTCACAACTTTCACAGTTGAGGTTTCTCTTCTTCGACGCCCCGCCCTGTCATGTTTGATATCTTCTGTGGTCTTACTCTTCTTTTCCTTCCTTGTACTTTTGCCTCCCATACTTTCCTGGCCTTTCTTTATTAATTCTCACCAGGTGTCCGAAACACTTTAGTTTATTTTCTTCTAAAGTTTGTTTCCAGTTCTTTTCTGATTTTGTTGTTTCTTATTCTGTCCATTCTAGCTACCGGATCTATATATCTTAAGTCCCTGTCGCTTGCAGTCTACTTATCAATCTCAACCTTCACTTTTGTAGACCGTCATTTTTGTCTTATTGCTTATTTCCTTTTTACTTATTAATGCCCTCTTTAGTGAGTGGTACACCTTTATTGCGGTGCTGTTATTTCATTTATTTCTTCATCTAATCCCCCATTTCATTGTATTTAATTCCTAGGTATTTAAAACTTTTAACCTGCTCTATTTGTTTTCCATTTATTTTTCTCTATTCTTTCGTTCTCCTATCCCACGATCATTGTTTTTGGGTACATTAAGATATAGGATGACTACTTCGGCTTGAGTGCATGTTCTATCTCCGTAATCTATCACCATCAGAATAGTTATCTTTGTCTTGCTATAAATCTAAATCGTTGAAGATTTTTAGACTTGCTTTTAACTGACTTTTAAAGTGACGTTGAAGTTAAAGCAATTTGTTTTCTCTGCAATTTAATACATCTCGAATACCTATTAAAGAATTCATTTTGTGGTGTCCGAAAATTGCTAATACAACTGTGCTTTAAGCACTCTTATGTCCAGTAGGTTCCTTATAAGTAGAAATTTAGATGGCAATGTCATACTACATTGACATGGTGACAAAGCCACCTGGCTGCCATTATTACTCATCAATGCATTTTGGGTCTAGTGCAGACCGCACGGCATAGAACTGGTTTCGCCTATATACCAAAGACGTGATATGATGTAGGTAGAAATTTAGATGGCAATGCCATCTGTTAGTATTACACTGACATGATGACAAAGCCACTTGGTTGCCATCATGGGAACTACTTCCTAATGGAAGTGACCTGTACCCTGACAAGTTGGCATGCACCTGCATACTTCAATTTGACAACAGGCCCCCACGGCACTTTTTGCAAGCGGGCAAGAACCGACATACATTAAAATGCATGTCTATGCTGTGCTGTCTGCTCCACAACCAACTGAAGATAGATCTATTGCGCTATCATTATTACTCATCAGTGCAGTTTGGGTCTAGTGCAGACAGCACGGCATAGAACTGGTTTTGCCTATATACCAAAGACGTGATATGATGTAGGTAGAAATTTAGATGGGAATGCCATCTGTCAGTATTACACTGACATGATGACAAGCTACCTGGCTGCCACTACTTCTTAAAGGAAGTGACCTGTACCCTGACAAGTTGGCATGCACCTGCATACATCAGCTTGACAGCAGGCCTCCAAGGCACTTTTTGCAAGCGGCCAAGAACCTACATACAGGTTAGTTCCTTTGGTAACTAGGCAGCTTTGTCATCGTATCAGTGTAATGCTGACAGATGGCATTGCCATCTAAATTTCTACTTATATCATACCACGTCTTTCGTATATAGGCAAAACCAGTTCTATGCCGTGCTGTCTGCACTAGACGTAAACTGTACTGATGAGGTATAATGATAGCGAAATAGATCTATCTGCAGTTGGTTGGGGTGCAGAGAGCACAGCATAGACATGCATTTTTAGGTTCCTTATAATTTCGAAAGGAACTCCTCTTCATATTTCATTTCCAATGATGTGTCACTGCTTGTGACGTCACTTATAGAAGTTACACGAACCATCACGTCATCTGGTTTGTTTTGTATATACGCCACAATAAAAACAATTGAAGTGTCTCCGCATTTCGTTACAGTTGTCAAATATAGAAATATTGGTTGACTCACGATGTATAAAGTTATCCTTTAAAGGCCCAAAATAAATAACTTTTTTGAAATGGAACCGGTAAATCATGGTAAACAGTAGGGGGTTAAGATTGCTAATCCTTTCGAAGTTGAAGAAGTGGATGTTGTCGTGTATTGAGAGCAGAAATTAACGAATTGATGTCTTGAGAAGTCGTAAACTTAGTTTGATGCCCGTGGGTGTATCCCAGGAACAGTTTACTTACCCACTGAGGCATTTCGTGAATATCAGCTGTGCGATGATGATAGTTTAGTACGACCACGGTCAGTACAACAGAAGAAGCGACCATGAACATGATGCAGTTGAAATAAGTACCTGCAATCATCATATAATTAATTGGGGAACATGGGACGTACGTGTTGTAACACTATCACAACATAACATTACCACACTAAAAAAACCTATCTAAAAGACAGAAAGATATCTACAAAGAAAAACAAATGAAACATTCGACTCAACAATCGTTACGCCAGGCAACACACCATTTTAAGAATCGCTACAAACAATACACGTACACACTCATTGCTATAAAAAATTGAAAGGAAATACTACGTAATAATAAATAATATACAATAGGTATGGTTATCGTACACTACGTTCGTACCCTCCTCAAAGAAACGTGTATCATTAGGGATGATTCATCGGCCGAGGTGTCGCGGCAGAGTCGAAGGGTGAAAACTGGTCTTTTGCACTTAAAAATGTCGACGCTGCCGCGCTGACTGTTTTTACGTTTTTGCGTAATTATATTAACGGCACTTTAGTAATCAAACATTATTGATTCGTAATTATACAAAAATCAGGTTTCAGAAAGGATAAAGCTATAGAACAGATCAGAAGGACAAGCAAGGCATACTGATAACTCGATTAGTCTGTGATTTTAAAAAATCTAAGTGTGAGTGGCTTGAGAGAGTGCTCATTTAAGTTATTTGCTTATCATGTGCATTTTTACCTGGTGCTTATCGTCCCAGCGATCGCAACACTGCCGCCATAGTATGCACCATAAAATCATAACATCATTTTAATTCCAATTTTATATGCAATGATAATTTTTAACCCAACGTGTGTTATAAGTGTTTATTAGACTATTTTTGCCGGTTTAAATTTATTGTCGTTGAGTACCTACCAAAGAGTTGCGAGGAGGTAACGAGTCATCAATAAAACAAATAAACATAATCAGAACAAGATAAGTACAAACAGTTATAGGAAATGAAACATATCAACAACAAAACATACAGATTCAAGATACTCCTAGTGGGACAGAGCCATTTGATACTTGGAGGTGAGAAGGTTTTGATTTCTAGTAAAGAAGCATTTCGGCGATCGAGTGCCGCGCCCTGTCTGAGACAGTGAGACAAAAAGCGTAGAGTTGCAGAGCAGGACGGTCCTTAACCCACTTACGACACAAATGTAGATGTCCCAACGGCAAGAGGGTCGAAAGATCCGTCCGGAGTCTGGTTGTGAAGCAGACAGTTTGGAATCGGGATGGTCGGAAGCGGGTAGAGGAACAACTGTTCACAGCGGTTATATATTGATATGGTTTATTAAAGTTTACTCTTAATAATGATTTAGCCTCGGTCGCAGTACCCCAACCATTCACCCAGCAGTCATAATTAAATAAAAAGCGACTAGTCGTGTGTGGGTACATGCCCTACGCACTCGCCCGACTTAGCGCACAGCCCGCCTTACGTTCTAGCCACACTATGCATTAATACTGAAGATCTGGCTATAATTTGAACACGAAAAGTGACTAGGAACGCAGTGGGCACATTATCAGCTGGCCTGCCACGCATTTACGCACATGGCAAAAAAAACTTAGGGCTTGTGCGGCTGCAAAAGCGTGAGATGAATGTAGTTTTACTGCGCACTTGCTGGCCTACTGAGAATGAAGCGCAATYACTCAATTATTGTCCATCGGGAAAGCCAGAAACAATTTCTTTGATGAACGAAGTCGCTCGTGGGTGGTTGGGCGAAGTGCTGTTAATGTCGACGCTCGCAGGGCATTGAGAGCATGCTGAGCGCGCGTCGAGCTTGGTCATTTTCTAAGTGTTATCGTGAACTGGCAAATAAAAAAGTAAATAGTGGTGTTATCCGTAACTCTAACCTATCAGGGGCACAGCGTCGGAGGTCTGGGTTATCACGTGCGCCACCAGCAAGGAGAAAACAGTCTGTGACAATAGGATAGTCACACCTGCAACAGACAGTGCGTCACGCGAGTCGTCTGACCTGTGACCTGTGCCGCGGCGAGGGCCATCTTCTAATTGCATTGCTCCAAATAGCACACCGATTATAAAACGAGCTAAACTGCTGCCGTCCTCTCCATTCCAAGTATCCAGCTCGGCTCGTCCAAGTTTCGGGCACGAGTCAAAGAGGAAATGTTTGTGGCGCCTCCCGTCAAAGTTTCGGGACGCGATTTGTTCTGAAACAGCACTTCACCCTGCCACCACCACCGACTGCCCTAAAACATTTCTTCTTTGATCGCTCCGAAAGAAACAAAACAAAATGACTAATTTCAAGCTTTCCACCAGCTGAACAAACGTCCGCGAATACACAGCAATCACATATACACAATGAGACACATATTTCATCAGGCAGCACTGAGGATGTAGTTCAGCACAGGCAGGTCAGACAAACAACGTTTGGTACCTAACAAAGGAATGGCGTCAGATACTTGGGGCAAGGTTTCTGCCACGAGGTTCAGGAACACGGTCAACGAGAGCAAGATGGTCACTCCTGCAACAGAACATAGCTTGAATAGGGCTTGAACTCTCTGGAAGGGCGCCTCGTTTTAGAGCACCTTACGGCCCATCGTCTGKCCCCGATACATGATTCGTACTTGTGGGACTMTCGACTTACCTTTCCCGTGTTGCTTACCACAAAAAAATAACAACGAATTTATGGGTATAATGTGCAAGGATAAGCTATATCTATATGGATCTGTTTTATGAACAAACATGCAGCGGCGCCCTCCAAGTATCAACGGGCAGTCCGGCAAGAGAGACATGGCGATAAATGCACGATGCTCCCAGGAGGCCTAGCATACCTATCAACGGAACTGCATCTGACGTAGTTGGTATCTTTTCTGCTACTAGGTTGAGAAAAACAGTCAATGAAAGAAGTATGGTGACACCTGAAATGAAGATTTTGAATTTTGATCGTGTTTGCGTCCGTTTACGTTCATTCTCAAGTATTCAAACCGCAACAGCTCCGAATGACTATTAATGCATGACATTATAGAAGTGGGACCTTCAGTGTACAAACGATGTCTGCAAAAAGGTCCATCGTAGCAGGTGGCGTGTTCGCTGTGTTGATATAATATAAATGACACTGCGATATGTGACCTAATAGCATTGCCAGTGTTTTTTTAAGCGGCACCGATACAGTACAATAGTGCAAACACACCGTGCGACATACGAGCATGTACCTAGAGTGAGTTTCTCCCCAGAATCAGGTGGCAGAGTGAATCCGAGCAGCGCCATCGAAGATATCAGTACACACGGCACTATGAGGTTGAAAAAGTAGTACAGGGTACGCCGGCGAATCTGAATTGTGAACGTGACATCTACGTATGGCTCCGGACAGCACGCGTACACGATCGTATTCTTCTTGCCAGGCATTCCTGAAAGATAAAAAACCATTACTTGCACTTGATGCAGTCGCTACATGATCCCAAGATTCTTACCTATTAAGTACCATTCTCCGTTCGTTATAAAATCTGATAGGTCACCCCCTTCTTCCGATTTTAACACCAGATCCAGCTGCACAAAATTTTACTTGTAACGCGTACTAAGCAACATGACAATTACACTATTGACAAGGTAGTACTGCCTACCAACAGCTTGCCGTGCATTGTGCTATGAGTTCCATCGTTTCAGACACACGTGCAAATGACAGCTGACGTCATATCGGGTTCAATTTTGGGATAGTTTTCTTTGTGTTAAGAAATGTGGAATCAAGCCCTTTCTAATTTGGTGTGTTATGTTTTATGGCGATTTCAATCAGAGTCAAAACCACGGCGTTCTTAATACCCGGGAAGTAATGAAACGGTCGGTGCTCGCATATGAACTACGGGTACCGTAGGTTGCACTTTTAACCACCAGCAGCACAATAGCTTTTTTTCATCAGGCAATCAACAGAACGTCCTGACTGCGGATATCCGTAAATATTACCTACTCACATCAGTGAACTATGAGATAGTAAAATTTGAACCACCCCACCATTTAGGTATGGCTTCGTTAAACGCTCTTCGAAAACTCACACTCAACATGTACAGTATCCTGGGTGTTAAAATTAATTGCAGACATTTACTTGAACTCTGAATATTAATTTTACAGTATCATATATACGGTTATCCATAGGGTATTTCACGATCTATATACGCTTTTGCAGAATTAGCAGAGCCCGTATTAGTCACAGGTAACAGTAAAAGGATCCTATTTTCAATAGTGTAATAAACGAGGAATAATTCAAATGTCGTGCAAACGGCAAGCGCTACATTCGCGTTAGAAGGACGATTCCATGATTCGTTTTTTATGAACGACCGTTATTTCTGTTCCAAATCGTTTTTGGTTAGAATTGTCATGTTAAAGAATCTAGTGCTCATGAACAAAACCTTCGTCAATAGAGTTTATTTATGCACATATTATCGGTACCGAAGACGAGCTTAAGGCGTGCCGACAGAAAACATCTCTCCGCAGGTAGGATGTTCTTTTCATTGTCTGATGCTCAGTCTTTCTGTAAAGAACTAACTGTGTGGTGATCTAGTTATCGCAAGATAAACCGGAATAAGACAGTCGCGAGCTGTGTCAAGAATTACGAGACATAAGCTTAACTTGCATATCTGTGTTTATACGAGTGCACTGGTGTAGTAAATAAATCCACTATGTAGGTCCAAATAGTAAATAGAAAAGTAGACTGGTGGCATGAATTAGCCATATAGATAGACAGATATAATTAGGCATAAGTTAGTCAGTAAGTAACATCTGTGATTAAGTGTACCACCATCCGATGTCTTCATCAAGTCTCCCTGCCTGATGGACCAACACTCTACAACATGATAACTCCAATCACCGATGATGAGCAACCATATGCTGACGGCTGGTGTTTCGGAGTGCAACTCAAGTCTCGCAAGTCCACAATTAATACGGAAGCACCGACAGTTTTATTACTTTTGAATATGACTATACATAGGTGTTTTCGGACATATTAATTTTGGTCTTGATATGGTGTTGTACGACAGAAGAATTTACAAACAAATACGAGGGTAAATCAAATATGAACAGGATTTTTGTTCCTCGGCATGTACAGTTGGTAGTACCGGAGCCGCGCTTCTAGTATGCTTGGATGGGACCATTAGGAGTGGAGAGAGCAGGTCGTTTGACATTTCTAACTAATTTGTCAGCAAAGCTGGCGATGTCTTACAATACATCCATCTACTGCGTAACGCATAATTATAAAATTTCTTACGCGTGAGAGGGTTCAAGCATAGAAATTTTTGCATATATTGACTGTACAGTTCGGTGATCGAACGTGGGTCTACTACGTCACCCCCGAATCTAAGCAAGTCAGTGGAGGCGGAAGAAAGGGGAGGCAGCCCCAATAAAAGCCAAGTTCGGCTGTCAGTCGGCAAGGTCCTTTCAACTGTATTTCTCAACCTGCGGGGCGTTTTGTTCTTTGATTTTTTGCATGGCCAATGTACAATCAATGATGCTTACTATTGCGGTCTGTTGAGAAAGGTGAGGGATACATATTGCAGCAAAAAACCAGACCAACCGATTGGAGATGCCATCATCCTTCACAACAATACCAGGCCCTATACTGCAGCTCTAACGGTCTCCAAATTACAGGATATGCACTGGTCTCAGCTCGATTACCTTCCCTACAGTCCAGATCTAACGCCCTGCGATTTCAATTTGTCTAAACTGCTTAAAAAAGCTCTAGGAGGGCAACGATTAAAAGATGACGAGAGCGTGGAGAAAAATGATTTTCTAAAGCTTGAAAATATGTAGAAAAATAAATTATATGTGCCTTCTGCTTTTCAATAAATGATTTCGTTATTTAAATAAAATCCTGTTTATATTTGATTTACCGTCGTATGTTGCACGAGGAGCTAAGTCTAAAAAAATTTTTGCTCGTGAAGTTGCAAGAGTGCTAACGGTAGATCAGAAGCGCGTCCACCAGGTTACCGCGGAGACAAATTTGGCGGCAATTAATAGAGATCCCGATGAATTTAGGCGAACATTTCTTACAGTAGATGCTTGGAAGTATCGCTTTGATCAAGAGTTAAAACGCTAAAGCGGAAACGCTTTCGAGATATGCCTTTGCACTGTATAGTACAGAACACAGTAAAAAAGTTGGTTTTGATATTAATTGATGTTAGGGTTGCACCTTGCTACACATTCCCACCTCTATTAAGAATGCCGTGATAAAAACTGATAGGATTCAGCATGTAATTTTGAATATAACTCATTATTTTTCTTCAATGATAATTTTGAATTTGAATTTAAATGCAAAATTCTTACTCGTCGCTTTGTGTTAATATTACCGTTGACATACTCATTATGTACCTAATTCAATTGTTACAAATAGGAAAGGTACAAAAAGCTATCTAACAGCGACATGCAAAATTAGGTCTAATACTAAACACACTGTAGATATCATCGAGGATTAAGTATGAAAACGAATATGATCGATCTGAAATCTGCTCTGATGGTGTGTACGTACTACAGTATAAAGTTGTAAATGTATGAACAAACGCAAGGCAAGGCAAAGCTGGGCCATTTTGGCTCACCGGCAAACGGCATGAAAATATGGTTACTTGTGACACGATACGAGACATTGTCAGGTTCAGAGAATTTGCAAGTCGGAGCATTCATCTGAGTTTGTTAATAGGACGAATCCTTGACCTAGAATGAGGTGAAATCTTGTAGTGTTCTCGCAACACCTGTTGAAATAGAACGCCGTCCTTGACACATTAGATAGCTATAATCGTATAGTTCCGACTTGCATTATATTCTGAAGGCATCAGACAATGGCTTACGTACAACAAATCTGCCATTAAAGATAGGCCTACAGGGCGAAAGTACATGTGATAGGGTGCTACTAGGTACGCTGCAGGTAAATACCGTGCATGTAAAAGTATTTGACTAAATACACAAGTTTAAAGAATCGCATCTGACCGGTTTTCAGACTAAAGCAGTCAACGATACAACGAGGCGGCAGCAGGTATCAATAGCGCTTATTTGACTGCGCCAGAATCCTTTGAAAGTTTATACTCCTAGCGTTCTCGTTCCCGCAGAGATTGGGAAACCAGAACCATTCTCAGATAAGATTCAGGTTTAAACGACGAGGGTGGCATAACTTGATATAAACGGGTGGCTGGTTGTGGTGATGGTGGGGATAAATAGGTAACATGCTCCGACACAGGTCATGCTTGCAAAGATAAGGAATAAACGCCTCTTCGCTCCGTTTCTGTGTTGAACGGAATACAAGTACACAATAGCTACTATATCAATAAAAAGTATTTGTAGGCATGCAAAATAATTCGTTGGTAAATGAACAAGCAATACCTATTTGATGTCCCCCAGTAATTTTAGGTACTGGAACATAACGTAAATTATTATGTATAAAAGATATTTATCAAGCTTGCGCCACGGCTACCTGGCCTTACATCTCTGAACCGATTAAAACAAAAAGCAAACAATAGCTTTGCTAGCGCACCATTTTTTGCACATCCCTACCCGAAAGAGTACCTATTTCTGCCGATCCCTCTGCTAGGAACTCCGCCCGATCGACAAGGATGGACTTCACAGGAGTAAATTCGAGAAGAAATGGATTGAGGAATTTAGGATGAGCAAAGTCGATAGCAGAGATATCTCTCACATTGCTGCTCCATGCAAAATAGCAAATCTAAACGATACAGTCACATGGTTCCCTATGGACGGGACGTTGTGTAGGGAGAGGAAGTGTTATGTTTGGCGTTCACGATCTTTTTGCTTAACATGCCATTTCTAGGTGGTAACAGACCTGTACCTCTTGCAACTAACACCAATTGCATGGAGCGAAATCCGACCAAAGAGTTGCTTAGTATAAAGATGTGTTCACGATCGCGAGAGGCTGATAAAATCTTCATAAATTTTTTCAGCTGCCGACTTGTGTCCAGTTGTATGTGGCAGTGACCCGCACGAGTAAGGAAAATGTAATCGTTATTTTACGCAGCGATGCAGCATCGTGCTGATACCACTAATCGCTTAGATTGTTGATGTGACTGAACACGGCAAAGGAATGAGATTTGAAAACATAATATCGCAGTGTGCCTGTCATGTAATACATTTTCCAACTGACGCATGACGGGGCAATAATCGGAGCGGAGGGAAATACTACGAGCTCGAGATTGTAAAAAGAAACAACGGAGAGTTAATAAGGATTCTCTGCATTATTTGGTTGAAATTTTGATATGTAACAGCCTTTTTTCAAGAATGAAAGCGTTAAACTTCAGATTTTTAAAAAGTAATAAAAATTGATATTGAAAGAGCCATATAAACTACAGCTTAAGTAAAACTTCATCTTCAGTCGAACATCATCTATTAATTCCGTTTCAGCAAAATTGTTAAATTCGGGATTTACATATGTAAATGTACAAAATGTTATTCCGTATTTACTCGTGCGGGCCTTTGTAGGGCGGGTGTCTTTTTGCATATATTTTTTGTCTAACGCATGACCAATTGAATGGAAGTGCTGATGAAAGAGCTTTTCAAGTGTAACGATTTAGCGTCTAAAATCTCGTTTCTAGTTCACGCTGAGCGAAGACGTTCGTTTTCTATAGGAATAAATATGCATGCCAATCTGAATGCCAAAAAAATATCTCCGGTCGGCAATCGCTCCATCAGATGTATAATGTGTATATTTCAGGTATTCGATCCGCTCACACGAGTCGTCTGTGTGTAACGTTTCAGCGGCTTAAAGATCGCGGTTGGGATTTCGATTGTTGTCAAAATCAGATTGCACGGTGAGCCAGTAGGCGGAAAATTTCGTATGCAGCGCGGTATGGTGTTGTAGCATGGAACGGTGGCCGCGTACTTGTGTATATGTGTAGTGTGGGCAACAATGAACATGTAAACATTACAGCAATACCTGGTTGCCGTCATAGGTCCAGCTACCAAACTTCATTTCACAGTGTTGGTCATCAAATGGGAACCACGTAATGTCTATCTTGCATGTGCTCTTGAAGATACCCGGAGGGACGTACAAGCAGCTGCCGTTATGTTTGACCACAACGTTTGTTTGGAAAGTCCCGTCGAAACCCTCATCAGCACTTCATAACAACATAAATCGTTAAAAAAAATCGGCGCTGCTCGTTGTTTTTTTTCTGCTAGCGTTATCGCAGGGGCGCGCGAGCGCATACGATATCGACATGCAACAACCACCATCCATTTGACATAATTGTAACATCGAAAACACAGTAATTACACCTTGACAACATACAACAAGAAACGGCTAGTCTCACGCCTGATGAAAGGTGACACAGTTGCAGTGACCACGTGTGAGTGCCATCTTCCCATTCAGTTGCAGTGCATTTTATCTCTTGTTAACCACCTTCAGCTCTTACGTGATGTTCATCGGTTTTTTATTGCTGGCTTTTAATGATGATTAGCTTTACAGACTCGCCTTTTGTTTATTCATACATTATTAAATTGGTGCGGTTTAGTTAAGTTTATTTATAATTGTTTTATGGGTAGTGCTGTTAGACAGAGAGTTTTCAGGGACGTGTTCCGGCCCAACAGAAGCTGAAATTTCAAACTGCTACCTTCGAACAGTACAAAGAAGAAGCACAAAACATGCAATACGTCTAAAATTGATCGCCGTGGGCAGCATAAAGCTGCTGAAATAAGGAACAACCAAAGTGGTATCAGTAGTATTTTCAGCTCCTGAAGGCCGAAAGTGGCTGTGGCCCACAGCAACGGCTAGCTGTCTGTGTACTTCCCATCCAACTTTCAGCGCTCTTCACATTCACACTGCGATGGTCTCTGCGTGCCTCGTCGAACGCACCTTAGCAGAGGTCACACGATGAAGCAGGCAGATCATCTTCAGTTCATGTTATTGTGATCAGTATTTTCCTACAGAACATTCAGTCGTTCACGTCATACTTGCATTCACTCCCAAACTCATTCCAAACAATGAAACCTTTGTTAACAAAGATAAAATATTTCGTAACTACTACATACTTTAAGACTATTCGTCGATAGGAGGCCAACTCATTGGGGGAGCAAGCAGGCGAGGCAGATTTATTTTATGCTTGGTACGATCAATCTTTAGTTTTTGACACTCGATATATGTGAGTAAATTTATGTATTGACCCCGCGTGCTACATGTGTTGGTCCTATCGACATTGTCAGAAACGAAATGTAGAAACATGCCAATACATTTCCATCATGTTTAAGAGTTGTAATAAGTGTTCGAAGCGCGGCTTCAAACATGTTACCTGTTGTACATAAGAACGTCAGGCTTCCACAGCTTGTTAGGGGTAATGCGTAGGTCCTTGACGCCAGCATACTCAGATTCATTCCAGCGCAAGTTGTAGTCATTCCACTCCTGCGCAAAAACGGATTATTCTCTAGATGGTTCTATTGAAGTGAACACGTGCTGATATATTTTTGTCATGTTAACGAACAATTACAACACCAGACAAAACTCGGATTCCGACAAACGTCGGCCTTCATGCACGGAATCCGAATTCTGTCGTCGGCCAAATACAATTACGACATCAAGTGCTCAATTCCGCACGTGTAGGTATGTCAAGCGCATTTCGGCAAGCACAGTCCATGCATGCAACAATATTAATAACCGGCAGTCTGCATTTCCCGGAAATGACTGCTGAAAAGAACGATAAAACGAAACGACGACTGCCGGTGAATGATCATGCGAGAAGCTATTGATGTGGTCTGATAACATGCTGAAGGGAATCGTTTAGTATTAGTCTTCGACTTTTATGGGTTTCTTATTTAGTGTATATTTTACAGAAGTGGTTGGATTTAATGTGGACAAGACGTGTTAGTCGTCAGTCGAATAAAAACTGAAATCAAGGATTTGTCGCGACACCCTGCGTATTCGTTTGTTAAGTGGGAACAATGGACGCGTTTACTTGGAGGGGTCGTTTGGAAACTAAACAGACGGGGTTTACAAACCACAAAAATTAAAATTATATACCATGCCCACAAATCAATCAATACAAAATCACTGGAATTGGAAATAATAATCAGCTTCTATGGTTGCTAATAAAAATTTGTTTCAGTCGATTAGTTAAAAAGCATAATTAAATATGGTAGTTTATAATATCTCACACACACGGCAGTAGACCATAGTATTAAAATTCTGCTACAAAAAGATTTATACAATCGGACATGGGCAAAACAAACTGTTGAAACGTTGCCGAGCGACCGTTACGTAGGTATATACTCAATCGACTCGGACTATACTACGGCTACCTACTAACTACCGGCTACCGACTAAATACTACAGCTGGAGACCATTGTAGGGAATCCACTCGTGGGTTATACCATTCCAAATGAACATATGATGTAAAATTACTGAGCAATGCTGCAACAACTAAAAAAAGTCAACTGTTACAGGAGGCAAATGCTAGGACCAAAGGACCTCTTCGATATACCACACACAGCAAAATACAGTTCCATCATTCGGGTGGGTTATAAAAGACCAGCTAAAGGGTTATGAAAGAGAAGATTGAAATACAGGATGAGTCGCACAACCAACCAACTGCCGTGTGTGTACGTATGTTTAGTTATTTAATTGGTTTTCACTTACCAAAGAAAGCCAAATATTTGTTATTAGGAGTTGGTTCTTCTCGTCCTATGGTAAAACAATAAAAGGGAAACATCGGTTGTTAGTCACATGACAAGGCATGCATACGACGCACGACGCGTTCGCGCTCGGACTTGCCCTTCGAAACATGAAATCGACAGTTTCCGTAGGGACACTCCAGGCGCGAGCGGAGGTGCCGCGGCGGCGAAGGGGTTTTGCGCTTTCCCCATCGCCGCCACTGAACTATACGTCCATAGCCACATAGCCCAGATACAAACACTAACTGCTACTCAAATCACACTGGTAGTGTTTGCTCTGCGTCAACACTGCGGTATCATTGGCTGGACCACATGGCACTTACCAAATTCAACCAAGCGTTTGTCGTGAGTATCTGATTCTTTTCGTCCTAGACAGGGGAAAACAACAATAAAACAAGGCAAACATTTCTTATCGCACCCTTTTCGCAACACAGATTTGCAAGCTTAACTAGACATCAATTTCTTGGCATCTGTAAAACTTACTCGCTAAGACTTGGCGATATCTTGTACGTCATTAAGAAAAAACTGATCAGGTAAACGCCAAAATTTTTGGGTGCCACCATGGAGTTCTTTTTATCTTTTAATGTTATCTCGTGTGACACCACTATTGCATATATTATAAATACCCTCAGGCACAGTTCAATATCATACGTCGCTTTGTCGTAGCAATACCAGTGTATCATACAGTCGGTTGCAAAATTAATTAAACAGTCGGTAAGCTAACTACAGCATTATKTATGAAAAAAATGTACAGTAGTGATCTTGTTGGATCTGTCTGGTATACAAAAATTAAACAATATTAGTTCATTCTATAGTAAGCCCGGTGCTTATATGCAGACGTTGCATTAATTTTGCATCCGACTGTACATTAAATACTAACGAAAAAGGCTATAGTTCGGCAAAAAATTGAGGCAGAATCAAAGCTTTTGTGAGTATTGTTTTAATAGAATTATACTAATTTGTATCATTTAAAAATATCCCGAATTTCAATTCAACCTATAAACAATGTCGGCTGTAGTCTTTTTCATTCGCAAAGCACAGTTTCTTGAACCCCTCTACCATTTAAAATACGAAAAAAGCTTTCTACTACTGGATGCGCCACTTAAATCCGGACAAACGTAAATTTTTATTTCTCGCTATATAATAATAGTTCCGCTATAGGTCCTTATTGACATACGCCAGATACAACGATATCTATTGTTTTCATTCTCTTTCCTCTTTGGGATTAAGTTCAGTTCGGACGTGTTTCTAGCGTTTAGGTTTGTACCATATTCCATACTCCTCCTGACGATGCCCCTTACAAGTGCGGGCGAAACGTTGACCTCATTTCAAAATCAGATGCGGTTTAACCCAAAAACACTAAGATTCCAATGCTACAAAGCATTTGCCGAAATGAACAGCACTGTTTTAAAGAGAGCGTGTTTTAAGCCAATTGCATTGCTGCTATCGAATAATTCCACCCTGGACAGGTCACAAAACTATGCAGAAGGATTTTCGTTTTCATTTGAATTGTTTGGCGATACATTTTCTTTAAAAAGAAGTATGGCTTGTCTAGATTTAAGCGGCGCACCCTGGTAATATAAACCTAACAAAAACATGTAATTTCAGTTCTTAACTTTTATATCCTGTATCTCCGTTAGTATCTATCAACATCCTGTGTATATTATTATTTTTTATTGATTACATGGTAGAACGTGTTCGGCAAACAAACGCGTTCTTTCGTAAAGTAAAGGCAAACATGAAATATAATAAGGTTCCAAGACATTGCCGTAAGGTATTCAGATTTTGTTTCTTCTACAAGACAACTTAACTTGTTATTTATTACAAGCCTCTGTACCATTAAATAATTTTCGAACCTCCTTAGTAAAGTTTGCCTAAATCTGTTTATATATTTATGTTTTGTAATTACAGCTTAAAATTTACGGGATCAAATGCTAAATTAGTGCCGATTGATTCTATTTATCAAATTCAAGCTCCGTCGTTATTTTCAGTACGATACTAAAATTCCTTAGTATATCAGAAAACTAATGGAGGCGTGAAGTAGTGCCTTATTAAAAATATATCTACGTTATGTGGGTATTGGAATATTTTGGCGGTTACCTCACCGAGTAATGAAACTGTTAAAATTATGTGATGGCAACAAACATGGCCTTACGATGTTAAACGACTATCTACTTAATTTCAGGTATTATACTTTTCTTTACAAAACATCACCAAGCCGAGAAGTTTATCCTGACACTTCACTGAGCTGATTTTAAGGACGACCAAAAACAAAAATTGACAAAAGCGAAGGCGCACTGGTGGAGATTTTGCTCCTGAAGGGTCCACATAAAGACGAAACTCAGAATCGTTGGATTCGAATAGATTGATTAGACTGGTTTGGTCATCCTTACTTCAGTTGCGGGTCGACCCTTGCAAGAAAATCCACTTTGCAATTTATCCGGCTAATTCAAACATATTAATGTTTCATAATTTTAAGGCAATTTTCATACAACGAGCGAGAAGCTATTTAGCTAAAAAAAGGTCAAGGAAAATGCATAAATCAACTACATTATGTAAAACGTGTTTCTTATTTAAGCTGACAGAACTTGAAGCATGAATATGAATATTCCATTTCAAATTATGCAGATGTGGAATAAGACGACTCGAAATTTTGAGGGAATAATTTGTATTTAGAAAAAATACCACTCATTTTTGGTGTAGGTAGTCATTCTAGCATTAAAATTGGTCATGGGTTTGCAGTGCTTTTTGAGTGGATTTTTGTACAAAAGTCTTCCTTATAATTTTTTGATTGGCCATTGATGCGTAGCTGTTTACATTGCTTCGGTTCTAGCAATAACACTGATTTTGGTCAGTTATCTTTGAATGATTTAGAGGTTTTACATTTGACATTTTCTGTAAAATTTGCTAAGTGACAAGCAGTGTTACTAGTCAGCGCATAGTTATGAAATTTGTAAGCACCCAATTATGCCAGACACTGTCGCATATGCCGGAGACATTATATTGTTTTAGAATCACAATACATTTACAGTAATCTTAGATTCATGCCTATGTATATTCATAGGCACATAGCTAGTTGATGCTTTGATGCATTGCGACGTAGCCGGGGAGTTTCCTAGTCTTGTTAATACCATTCATTAGTCCGCTGATGAGGCAGCTATTATGTGACCGAGTGGGTGGACTAATTTAAATTTTCGAGCGCCTACTTTTTTGGTGTTGCTCTTAATAATAATTTGTCACTTGCATAATATGATTATTTCTAAATTCTGATACGTAAATCAATTACATGTACTGTTTTCGTATAAAAAAATTATTATAGTAACATTTGGTGGATTTGAATCCCAAGAGCTGTGAAAAAATGTATCTTGTTCTATCTAGCACATGTGTGTCATTTGTAGCAATTTACGTGGATATAATATATACACGTTGGTCACTCTTTTAATRCATTAATTCATTTTTTGTTTATTAAAAAAATCATAAAAAAATTTGGTGCAATAGGAGAACATATAGTTTAAAAATGTACGATATTTGTGTTACCAATATAGCTCAGAAAAAATATTTTTAAGTTTTTTTTAAAGATGTGAATTTCTCGAAATTACAAATGAAATACTCCGATACAAAAATTGTCAAGTTTAAATATGGGAGCTATAATTAAAATTAAATTGTTGGGGTCTTGCAGCTGGACAATAATTGCTTTCGTACATTCCGTTAATTTGGAATTTGCCAATTCTCTTTGACGATAAATGGACTAATAGCATGGAGGACAGGTGGCCTTATAAATATTTAATTACACTAAATGCCGACTACATTAGCCCCGACCAGGGGTAATTATTGGCATTCCTACAATTTAATATTTGCCATTAAAAAAACCGCTGCAAATTGAATCAATACTTACACGTCAAATTGTCACAATGATATATTATACGATGAATAATGAGGCTTTAAGCATTTTACCTCCCCACACATTTTTTTACGGCAAACGGTTCTCGTGATAGCAATAATCCATAAAATTTTAAAATAGTTTTTTCTAACTACAAAATTATTAACTTAACAAAAAATTGCAAGAGTGCTTTTCGATCAGAAATTTGATTTTCTATAAAATATAATAGCAAAATTAAAAAAAATCGTGTGAACAGAGTCCAAAATCCAGTTACTTGGAAATACTTCGAAAACACTTTTCGTGAGAAATTTTATTTCCTATCTGATGGTATTTTCACTGTTTGAATGTATCAAGTATTTTCGGAGATATTTCGAAAAAACCGTTTTTGACAGTTTTTTGTTAATACCTTCTTAACAGTTTGCTGCACCGAAAATTTATAGGGACGAATAATACTCGCAATTATACTATTATTGCAAAAAGGGTACCCCCCAATTTCACCCTCTTTCCTATATCCTACTTACCCCAAAAACAATAGGTCGCTTTGGGTAGTTGATATTTATATGTATGCCAAACTTCAAGTTCATATGTTAAGTCTTTCGAAAGTTATCGCGTCCACACACAGACCGATAGACAGACTGACACACAGACGAGAAATTTTGTTTTGCTCAAATTTTGTTTTTTGGACGTTTTCGAGCATTTTAAAGCGATTGAGCAAATAAAAGATTTTGAAAACAACCGTTGGATGTGGAAGTAATATGGACCAAATGAAGCGATCCGATCATTTACAATTTCAAAAATCAGAATACGATCGACAAAAACACATGTCTGGTCTCAGCGAAGAAGGTAAGGCTTAAACTGGGTTTTAGGTCCATACGAAATAAAGTCCTTGCCTGGATGTTGATTGGGCAACGTGGTTTGGTGTTGCAAATAAATTTAATCGTAAGTAAGCGAGTTGATGTAGAAAAAACAATATATTAAGCAAACTCTTACCTAATTGATGGTCGCAACGATTTTGAAGATGAAACCTTATCACCATCCCAAAGGCAGAGAGTTACAAGAATGTAATGTGTGTGATGATGAAACAGGAAAACAGCTCAATACCGGTGCTGGACGGATTTTGGCAGAAAGGGGTTAAAATGTGCCTCCTAGAAGTTGCAACATAAAGGGCGAAACTATCAGTGTGATTCACTGTTTTAATAATGCGGAAAGTTGGTACTTACCCATTGAAAAAAGAAGGTCCGATAGTGTCGTATGAAATATTTGTGGATTAGTTAAGGTGACCAACTTCCCCAACCAGAAAATGCGGACGCCTTCATGGTTTTATTTATAATATACGATAAAGAGAGATGGCCACATGGCCAGGCATTAGGTTATGCCGGCTACAAAATTGCGTGCTGACACCACATGGCTAAATACCTAGACCTAGAAGTTTAATGTAATAAGATTTTGTGATAATTGATCCTCGAGCAGGTAGGGCCAGACGCATGCGCAGTAAAGATTATAATATGGAAACATCATGGCAACGGTACAACAAACAACGGGACCTGTCGCACATTTGGCTAATCACCACTCTGTTTGTCATACCAGCGAGTTACCGCGCAGACTCGTTGCCCTGCGAACGAGCAATATGGCGACTTACAGGTCATTAAAATATTTTCTCGCGCATGCTATAACAATTAGCCGTCTACTTAATAGATGAGATGTCTGTGGTTGACATATTTTAATGTGACACATAAAACTATGAAGTTAGCTACGCCTGACTGCATGAAAAGACCACTGGCAACATTGAAAAAGTAAAATACCATGTGCACATTTTTAGCTCAAACTCAAAAAAACCGGACAAATCCAAACAAAATTTTGAAAATCCGGACAAATCCGGATACCATATTAAGTACGGACTCATAAACAAAAATACAAACCTGTCCGGGCTAAATCCGGACGGTTGGTCGCCTTAGGATTAGTTGATATTCCGTTTTTACGCAAGAAAATCTCTGCAAATTTTAGAAGACGGGTACCTACCGCCGTACTATGTAATTAAAAAAATATCTGAAAAACGAAAATGCTATGTAATGTCACCTGAATCACGGAAATCAGCTTAGGTCACGTCTAAAATATTTGTGGACTGGTTTAGTGCTACCGGATGGACACGCATCGCACGCAACTAAGCCTTGCAATTCGCAGGAAAACATGATATCTTTTTACTTTGTCTGCCTGCCCACCTATTTCCTACAATCGTTGGATCGTGCCGTTTTAAGAATCTTAAGGAGTGGTATACAAAGCCCGTTGAAGATGTTGAAAAACAATCCAAACAGAGGAAATTACCTGAGTTGCGTGGGACATTCCAGGTACAGTTAGCAATACTATATGTCAGTTTTTAGAGTAACTGGAATAGTGTAGGAGCGCATACACAATTCGTACGAACTCGGTGAACGTCGTCAAAAAATACGATGTAATGCGGGAAAAGCGCTTAATGAGATTTCGTATCCGCCAGTGTTGAAGCCATCGGTAAGAAAATCTCGTGTCGATCTGATTGGCGTTTTAAATTTCTCCAGAAGGAAAAGGTAGCCAAAGCCAAACTACAAAGGAAAAAGGCCCAGGAGCTTCAGCCTATGGCGATTCCTCTGAGTTGGAATGTTGGTCAATGTGGTGAAAATTACCGTGTAACGAGCAGAAAAGATGAATTCATGGCAATTTGAAAACCTCGTATATGGCGTCACTGCTCATATATATAGAAGAGTTAGACCAATTTGAAATGATTATTTTACCTACATATTTTTTAGCTAAATCAGCATATCGTTATTAAATTTATTGCAAAAGAAAAGTATGAGAACCAAACGAAATTATCTTTTAGATATCATTTTTCGGAATATGCGGCATTGGACAATGTAAAATAGTCATGTTGTGCAAAACCACATGACATATTGCCACATAATTAAAATCACTTCTGAAGAATCTCTTAATCGTTGTGTTAAGGCACCAAGAGAGTGAACTTTGTTTACAGATGATTCGTTCGAGAAATATGATTACATGTTACTTTCCAAAAGTTCGTGATTGTATTTTGGGAAACAAAGTATACTAAAAAATAAAAACATCCCAAACCTACTATAGCCTTAACTTTTCAATAATTATGACTCCCTTTGTTTGCAGGAATATAATTTCATTTATTATTTCATGCAAATATATGTTCTGAGCTACATTGTAACACAACCATCTCTATCAGTAAAAAAAACTCAATAAGGTGGCCATACAAATAACAGTTTGAAACTCTTCAAGACGTGCTTTTCGTAGCCATTATCACATTATATGCATATGTTATAATTTCAGCCCACGTCCCAATGTTGTACAGGGTGTCCAGAATTCGCGTGTTTTCCGGGATATCTCGGTAACCGTAAGTGACAGAAAAAAATTAATGCATTCGATTCGACTAATGAAGTGTGCTCAAAAATTCGACTCGAAACATGTATATTACTTTTTTCGTATCTCTTATGGTTAAGGAGATACTTCTGTAAAACAAACGTATTCTGGACACCCTGTACAGGGTGTACAGGGTGTCCCATTTTCGTTGTAATTGTAAGGTATCTCGGTAACTATTAATGCTAGAGGGTTGCGCTTTCGACATTACTGTATTACTTTTTTGTTGTGGGTTGAGCTTTACCATCGACATTTTTCTATCATCTTTTGTTTTAAAGCCATAGCCCAACTTTTGAAGAATGTAACATTTCTTCAGTTCTCAATATCTCGATTGGCTATGTAGACACAAAAAAACTAGACATTTTTATAGATATCTTTATTCTGAATCCAGTGGCGTACTCAGAATTTTTTTAGGGGGTCACATTTTAGAGATATAATACAAACTTGCATTTTTTTAAATGAAAACCATAGTTGGCTTTGCTATGGTTGAAAAGAACTATTTTTTCTGATTAAGAAAATGTATACATTGTTAGGTTTATCTTTACTAATTTTGGTATTATTCCAATTTTTGTAATAATTTAATGGATGTAAATGCTTAATGATAAACAAAGTACTTATCTCCAAATCAACAATCATTTTCATTAATTACATGACCTCCTAGATTATCGATAAAAAATGCATGAGCGCTATTAGGAGTCTTATGTATGTATTCAAATATGTATATATAGTTTTTAAGGACTAAAATTTTTACTTAATAATATAAATAATACCGAGTTTTTTCTTATTCGATAGCCTCCTGGCTGTAAACGTAAAATATGATTAAATTATTTTAAAAAATTTGAATAATTCCAAAATTAGTAAAAATAAACCTTTTGAAAAGCCAACTATGATTTGCATTTAAAAAAATGCAAGTTTGTGTTATATCTCAAAAATGTAACCCCCTTAAAAATTACGGGGTACGCCACTGGATTCAATATAAAAATATCTATAAAAAATGTCTTTACAGTTTTTCTGTATCTACATACGCAAGCGAGAGATTGAGAGCTAGAGAAATGTTACATTTTCCGAAAGCCGATACAAAAATAGCGATGGTACAGCTGAACTCAGAACAAAAAAGTAATACAGTAATGTCGATAACCGCAACCCTCTAGCATTAATAGTAACCGATATACCCTAGAATTACAACGAAAGTGGGACACCCTGTACACTACAAGAGTGACTACCTTGTATAATATAGTTGATCTAATGAAATATTCTTGAAAACCCATTAGATTTAATTCGACCGTCATTTTCTTCATCTTCAACACGTGAAGTTTTGCCAGAGTAGAGTCAAATAGAAATCTTGTTTTTTTTTTGTTATAGGTAATAGGGTCGACGTTTCGCTCGCTTTTATAAGGGGCATCTTCAGGAAGGGAATATAGGATATGTTACAATTTAACGCAAGAAACACGTGCGTGCTTCACCAAATCTGAGGATATTCTTCATTCCTATCCTGAAGWTGCCCCTTATAAGAGCGAGCGAAACATCAACTCTTAGACTAAATTATCTAAGTGAAGTTTTAATCAAATGTATATTTCTAAGGAAATAGTGAAATATCTAGTATGAAGAAAACGGTTGTACGAATCATTTCAATTAGCAATTGTGTATGCGCAAAGCCATAAAGTTATATTATACTAACCACGTCGATTATTTGCTGCAAAGTTAGGCCGAACTTCACTTCCAAGGATTCCGACTCATTAGCCACGGGCCTTTCCAAGACGTTGTACGGGCCGAGCAGGTTGTTCAATAGTTTCTTTTCATGCGGCCCCTGTAGCGTTCCTGCAAATCACAGTCCTCACATATATATATTCCGTAAGCGAAAAGTTTTAAAATTGAATGGCAAAAAGGTGAATGATGCCGTCAATAGGTGAAACGCATGGTTGGCGTTGAGGAAAATTAGTGTGCATAAATTTCAGCAGGTGGGAAGTTTAATAAAAGCCTCAAAACCGGCAAAGCTTGAAACGGCACTAATTAAATCTAACTTCTCGACCAGGTATGAAACATGCTTATTACGTTTAAAATTCCTCAGTTGCTCCACCTGTTCAGTAGGCACGTGAAGTACACGATTGTCTTCTTTTTGGATGCATTTCACGGTGCGAAATTAAATTCCACATGTAAGTGGAACATATACCACTCACCAAAAAAATATACCCGCGCACCCTTCAACCGTGTAGCACGCGATGCATAATTTGATTTATACAGCGCGCTCTGTACAAAACGTAGCTGGTGCATCCGCGATATTGGGCCCCACTTTCCGGAGTGSTCCACTTTGCGAAATGGTTGCTTCTGCTGATTATTCAACAAGCCAAACAAGAAAATTGGGTGTTTAGCACATTAAGCTGTTTCGCCTCTGGGTTATTATAGCAGTACGCTCTTTAATTTAAAAAAAATTCATCCGCAAATTGCTAAGCTAACTTTTTTAAATGTCTCCCACTTCATCTTGCGGCGTTCGTTTCTGCAAGTTTGCTTTGTGCTCATAAAAACTGACGTTCTCCGGAAGCGGGACAGAAACTCATCAAAGAATTTTATTAATTTATGTGACCTAAATATGCACCGAAGCGCTATTCATAAGAAGAGACGGGTTCAAAATTCGATTCGCGGAAGAACAGGGCCAATTTCAATCCTAACTTTTAAATATAATTTCCAAGTGGTTTTAATAAGCTCAAGATCGTGGATGTGGAAGCGAATTAACTAACCGTCGGATATGGTCTTGTCATTTTTTGAGGACCCTGAGATGAGTTTTGTTGGTTTAACCTGCCGGTGTTGGCGGACCCCATTCATACTGCTTTGTGCTGCTTTTGAAGATGMTGCGTGTGGCGATTGTTTACTCCACCTAAGCGCTTATGCAGGTTACAAGTTAACACCTGTTCATCACCAAGTTATTTCCTGTGTCTAATAGACGAAAATTCATATCATCACACACATCGGTAGTAAAAGCCGACTTCAGTATTAAAGCCATGGATGTATAAAAGAGGGGATACCGCATCTTATTGACAGAAAGCGCATTGTTGTGAAGCCAACATCTAAATGGCGTGAAATTAGCGCAATAACAAACTTTGTTTTCTTTCCGCGGCATTGGCGTGTCGTAATTTGCATTCTTCAGCATGCTTCGGAAACCTAAAAATAATAGATAGGAAAAAGTATTGTATGAATATGATTTATACACGCATATAAAACTCATTTTTGTTATACACTAATAAACAATTCATCTTTGAGTAGTGGTGTTGCAAAATATCGGCATAATAAGCAATTTAAATACCGCACGCCTATGAATCATAACCTTAAATACTACTTGGGTGTTACATACCTGTGAAATGAAAAATTGGGTTAACGTATATCAATCTTTCTGCACATTTGACACTGTCTGATCATTTTATCACTGCCACCGTTAACAATTATATGGAAATCATTCCCTGCGTCTTGCGCATCATAAAACCAAATAAAAACAAACACTCAAACGCCCAAATGATATGTGACCGTGAACATGAAGCTTAGTGATTGGACATACCCAACTGGTCAACTGGAAGATCCAATGTTTTCTACAAATAAACGCTTAGAGTGTGATCACATGTTGGCATCAGTTTAGAATGTGAAAAGCTGGATCCCCTCTTTTATACATCCATGATTAAAGCTGCGCTGTTGTACATTTGGCAACATGGCGACTAGTCTTAGGTATCGCGTTGCTACTCCGTAGTAGATCAGCTGAGTATTCTTATTATGATGTATCACCATAAAAGCATTTACTTTCCACTCTTATAACGCAGCTTCAATTTTGATTTCAGTTAAATAATGTACGTATTCGTATTTAAAATAAATATGGATGTGATATAACGTTTCAAAAGATGTACAGGGATCCACTGGCATTGTAACAAATCACAAATCATAACAGTGATTTAAAAACAGTATGTATGTTAACTTGTCTCGATGAATATGCAAGAAAAAGCGTCCAATTTGGCATAATTGATTGCAACCATAAAAAATATTACCGGATATATCGAAGGATAACTACCAAAATTGATGGAATAAACATACCCAACTATCGTGTTCCTTCAAACTTGTTATATCCTCTCCAAAGCAGAAAAGTCCACATATTAGAAGACAGGATACATTTAATCGTAATTCAAAATGCAAAACAAACTGGTTGCAGTAAATCCATGTGTGTTGAAAGTAACGCTCTTGGATTTTCTATTTCAAACATTGATTGTGAGAGTGAAAATACTAGTGAATATTTTATCACCACAGTCGCCGCATACCTATCCGTTAATTCAAATGGTGTGTCCAGTTTGGTATAAAAACATAACGAGGCAAAAACTTAAATATCTTTAGGTATGCAGCGTTTTTTCTTTTCATTCACATTTATTACCTACTATAGACATAAATCTCTTTGAATTTACGCAATTGGAATTAAAGGGTTTGGACCAGCGGCTACAAGTTGATGTTGTGTATATTGATCTCACCAAGGCCTTTGATAAAGTTCATCATTGTATTCTTTTGTCCAAATTATTGAAAAATGGCTTTTGCAGTAAAATAGTKCTGTTAATTAAGTATATCATAYTTGACAGGTTTTATTTKGTAGAAGTTGATGGTCATGTTTCCCCAACATTTTGTGCGAGCTCGGGAGTTGCGMAGTGTTCTAATTTGGGTCCACTCCTATTTATAATATTCTTTAATGATGTTGTGGATTGTATGACTTGTAATAAGTTTATTTTTGCCGATGATTTGAAACTAGTCACTGTAATTAATTCTGTTACGGATTGTGTTGATTTACAGTAACATTGACAACATAAAACGCGCAGTACTTCAAATTTGCCATCAGATTTTAATAACTTCTTCTGTATAAAACTATTATTCTACGCATTAGTTCGTTCTAGACTTGAATATTGTTGTATTACGAGGAATCCTTATCAAGTGTATATTAATATAGTTAAAAGATGCATTCCCGTGACATTGAAAAAGATAAGATGTCACCGTCCTCCAAGTCTTGCCGACTTGGCGTTTTGAACGTGTAACACCCGGGATGAACATCGCACGGGTAATTAGAGATTAGATTAGCATTGTAGTTGATAGTAGTAACAAGCCCTTTATCGTTTTTACGTTGTGGCTAAAATAATTAGTTTGTAATATATATTAAATAAATCTTTTTAAAAACGGGTTTGAAGTGTTGGAAGATTTAACTATATGATTGATAATGTCTTACGCAAGTTTTGTAAATATGTTTACTTTAAAATGTTTCATGTATATCCTGTTAGAAATTATTAATTAGGGTTGTTACTTAATATAGTTAATGAAATCCCCTTACATACACGCAGAGCTGTAACATGTTTAATTTTTTTGCAAAAGTTGATTAACGGTCAGGTGAAAAGTACAAACATACTGAATCAAATTTTATTTATAGGTAACTCCACGGGTTAATGCTAGATATCATTTGACGTTTTAGTATAATGTACCTAATACTTTGCATCACAGCTGTAGTCCTCTTCTTTCATGTATAAATGTATACAATAGCATTAGTGATAAGTTTGATATATTTTTCCAAAATTTTAATTAATAATAATAATAATAATAAACGACTTTATTCCCTTGTAATACAACACATACTTGTAGCTAAATCATACATAGGCGAGGTTCAGCCGCAGCTGCTTTTCAACCTAACCTATTCCCGATCTGTTAGAAACGAACTGTTGATTTTGCATACCATGTCATAAATGACATTAGTTATTTTGTTATACTGCAACATATTTTCTAGAATAATTTGTTTTTCATTTAAAGCTGTCTGTATTTTTTCTTGTTAATTTCTGAATTGTATTTGTTCCTTTATAGACTAGTAAGTCTACCTGGAAATAAACTTTTATTATTATTATTATTATTATTATTATTATTATTATTATTATTATTATTATTATTATTATTATTATTATTATTGTGCTAACTTACAAATGGTAAACGTTTCGAATAAATTGACTGTGCCGAATTAGAATGTTATCTTTTAACCAAAAAACACTTACATATTTTGAGTAATTAGGTAAAGCATCAGTCACTTAAATGTTCTTCAATTCTCGTGCATGTACCATCGTGGACTCAAGCAGGACGATTTTCTGGGGTTCACCGCAAAATTTATAAAACTAGGTAACGTTCTTCACAACAGGATGACGCTATTACGACGATTTCTAGAGTCAAATTACCAATTGTAATAATTAAAAACTGTTAAAAAAATTCAAAGTGCGCCTAATACACTAATTCATTCAAGACAATATTGAAAAAGGAAATAATGCGGACAGAAATAAACAAAAAAGTCTTAATAAACATGGGTCCACAAATAACGGTTTCGGAGATATGCATGGAAGTATTAGAAATGTGTAGATATCGTTGCTTATAGTTTATAAACTAAATTGTGTATTTCGTGGGTACACAGGCAAATTTTTGCGAAGAAAAATGTAGTAGGCTCCCATCGTAAATCGAGCCCGGGCCTCCAGATTTAGCCTCTGTTGCGCTGCCACTCGACAGAAGCGTATTGTTAACGGATGTCTACTTACTGAAGTACCACGCCATCTATTGCCAATGTTATGTTATGCATACCGATCAAAACAAACTAGACATTCTAAATCAGCATTCCTACGTTCTGGTCTATTCCTTTGATTTTCAGGAATGTCGTTGAACAAGTTCTTAAATGTTTGTTTCCCGGTAGGTAAGTACCTGCGATTCACATCGTTTCAAGAGTGCTTCAGAATAAGCAAGAATTCATGTTTAGCTCTCGTAAGTATACTTAAGGAATACGGTTGTATCACAAATAAGGTCGACGTAAATAACTTTTTGTTATAAAGTAACGAGACTACTTCAGGACGTATAAAACTGAGCCTCTCTAAACTCTTACAACATATTTTGTTCTTTTGCTTAACTAAGTATATGAGAAGCATGTTCAATTTGCATTTGTATAATTACCTTCAATTCTTTTCTATAATGACTAAGCCTTGGCTTAAATCTGCTTTATCGAACAGTTATTTTCAAGAACTGTTTAGTGGCAAATATGTGTTATCAGTTTCTTTGCACGTATTAAATACTTCAGTGTCAATTAAATGAAAAATAAATGTATCAGAGTTACGTTGTGACCTCCGCAGTACACACAGAGAGCTTTCAGTTCGTGTTATAATGTCCGTTCACAAGAAAAGCAAAACAGATTCTAGTTCGGCCAACTAGATAACAATTGCAGGCATCGCGGAGCTAGCAGTGTTTCCATGGTCACATTAACATGTCGGCAAAGCTCGTCCAATGACCCCAAGCTGTTATTTCAATTGGGTTACCCACTACGCCTATGCCATTACCGTATTACTCGCTAGGGTAAAGTGTTGTGCTATAATTTCTATCAGTTTGTGCAGTGTTATGTTATGTGTTTTGTTCTGAGCTGTATATAACCTATATATCTTCCTCATTTATCAAAGAGAACAAGGACCTTGCTATAAACTAACTGATATAACTGTAAACACTGAATATGTTAAATTTCCTTGCATGCGCAGCTCTGTTGCAATTAGCAATGAACTTGACTTCCTTTAGCACACTTCTTATGTAAACTTCATTTCAACAGCTTAGAGTTTTCTTTACTTTTGAACTTCCGCTCTTCCTTCCTTTCCTTTTTTCCTGCACCTTGTTTTTGTTTACTGGGTCATGATCACGTCCGTTATTATTTACTTCAAGAAAGCTGGCAGTTTTATACCCCAACTGTTTACAGTAGAACAATTCTGAGAGCGTTTTCCCGTCACATTGCGCGAGACGCTGTTAAACATGATCATATAACTTAAAGAATTCTGCTACCAACCCTGTTTTACGGAATAACTAACTTGGATCAGCAAGGGATGGTGTTATATACTTTTATTCTGCTTTCTTTCCGCACTTAATGAATTATTATGATCGTAATGATCGGTGTACGCCAGGCATACGTAATTATCTTTTAAGCTTAATATTAATGGTTTTCTATACATCATTTTTATAGGAAATAGTAAAATACATTTAAGACAATAAAAGCGAGATTTATTGACAACTCGAGAATCCACTCATTTTTTACTTTTCCGCTTTAACTCACGAAGAAAGCGAAAACTAGTCTTAATGATGTATAAGTTTCAGTTACTTATCAAATAGTGAACGGGTTTTGTATATATGTCAAGTTTCATAAGAATAATACAAAAACTATTGACTAAAGACGAACTAGTTTTTCATAAGACGATCATGATGATCATTGTGGATTTCGACTGACCTGGCCTGCCCTGACCTAAAATTGTGAACGTTGTGGTACACGGTATAGTTAGCTCATAACGGACGTCAATAAAATTATTAATCAAGTATGCCATGAAAACTCAAGATAATTCGAGCACTTTATATTTCGCCTGTATTACGATTTAAATGCATAGTGGTATCCGGAAAGCAGGCTAAATTAAATCGAAAAAGTAACTCGCTGCGGTCGGGACTCGAACTTGAATCTCCAGAATGGTACTCTGGTATATTCCATTAACCTACCGGAGCGTTCGAGTTAAAGCCCAGACCCAGCGAGTATTATATTAATTCAACGTCACGCACATATATACAACCCACCGACCACAATCTAGCCATATGCCGGTGAGTTTCTTATTGCTCTGTATTAGAGCATCTGAAGAAACATTCAATGTTTGATGTGCTGCGGCGGTTTACCTACCGTCAATGTCAAGACCAGAAGTTTTCGTCTCCGTGCACAATGCAGCTTGCAATTGATACCGAGACCGAAGAGGAAATTGAAAGAGATCTATCCATAAGCGTACGCCAAATATCGGTGTGCTAAAATCGACGTACTTCCTATCCTCAAGAGAAAACAGTACTATTAATTTCATATTCAGCAAGTACAAGCACTGTGCCCACCGATTATCCCTTCCGGGTTCAGTTCTGCACGCGAGTGCTGGAAGATGCAGAAGACAAGCGAACTTCATCAACGTGATTTTATTTACTGACGAATACCGCTTCAAAAGGGCTGGAATATACCCCCAATCTTTATAGCTGGTCAATAGAAAATCTCCATCAAAGGTGATGTAGTCGCTTTGAGGAGTAGTTTGGCATAAATTGAAACCAGCTGGAATTCTCATCGGATCATATGAGCTTCCTGAAATATTGAATGCCTCCTGTTACCTTCAATTTTTTGAAAATGAATTAAGGCCTTTACTGGATGTAGTTCCTTTGGAGTTGTGGCTTCCATTAGATGGAGCGGCAGCGCACTATGCTCAAATATTTAGGTGGTTTTTGTAAATGGATTGGACGAGGAGGACATATGTCATAGCCTGCACGTTCCCTGGACCTCTACCTTTTGGATTCATTCTTGTGGGGGTATTACAAAGACATTATATGCCACGAAGAACCTCTAAACGGGCAACATTTACAATCCTGGAGTGTATTAGGACCGATAAACAACCATTTAAACATTTGACCGTCGTAATTGATTTTTATATCGTGCTATGTTTAGGTATTTAGTATTACTAAAATCCAATTAAATACTTAACTTTTTGAAATGCATCAATGACTGTATTCTTATTAAAGTTACAATAAAGCAATAAAGCGACTGCGTTTTAGTTTGAAAAATAAGCAAAAAATTGGACGCCTTTTTCTTTTCGAGAGAAAGTGATCTACAGATATGCACTAGTTGATTTACCTACTTACTGTACAGTAGAGAAAATGGACGCCATAACATCCACAGCTAGCTTTTCTAAAAGCATGCCAAGCAATGTCATTGTGTACAAGTACATCAAATTGTACCGAAGAGGCCTATATTAAATTTTACCAGCGTGGCATACACAGATTGTACTTGAAGGGTGCACTTTAAATTGTATTTAGGAGAGGAACTGTTAAAATGTACGTGAGAGACGTATAATAAATTTTACTTAAGGGAGATATAATTAACTCTACTAGAAAGGCATACATTAAATTGTACTCATGACAATTGAAGTAAGACTGAGGTTGTGCATCTTTAAGTACATATATCTGTACATGATGAAGTGAGGATAATATACGTACTGGCTATAACTGTTAACATACCCCCCACCAAGCAGTAAGTTTCAGCTGAGGTTTTAAGATATCTTACTACTGTTTGATAGTCCAGCAAGACCTGACGTTCAAGTAAAAGACCAGCTTGACCTCTGAAAAACTAGCCGATAACAAAAAGTATGTTCTTTTTGTAACCCCTTTGTTATTATACTCCTGGGTATACTTTATAGGCACGTGTACCATGATTTGTACTTGTAATACGTGTTTCATACCAGCAAAACTTGCCTCAAGATGTTGTTCTATCTACATTGTATTACACACGTTGATTGATCTGGTTATCTGGTTGTTTTATATAAACAAAAACACAAGAAGTCTTCGCATGGCAATAATGCAGTTGTTGGTGTTGTTGAGATTCCTATAATACATACACGGACGGAAAACAGAGCGCCATAAACGTTTAATTGCTTTTAGCGATGCGGCTTAGTCTCAAATAAATTTGTATTTCTAAAAATAGCCGCGTTTATTTGTTCAAGTGTTAAGGATGCGTGCCAAGTTTTGGCCCTGAACTTACATTGTACGAAAATGGCTTTTCCTTCTGTCAGGGTGCGTTTGACGGCGTGTCAGATGCATCACGCTTTTCACCGCAAGTACCACTTTGTACATTGCTATTCTTGGAATGAAATTAGCTAAATCAACCTTTAACGAATTAAAGACACAAGGCGGAAAGTATTTACATTCTGGGGTCAAGCCCTCATCACCTAGCGTACCTACATAGTGTGTAAATTATCCCCTGCTGCGTTAAACGTTTGACTGCTCTTTGAGGGGTTAATTTTAGACCGCAATTTTCGTTCACGAGTATCATGAAAACTCTATAAGAGTAAATAACAAACGTCGATACACATTAGGTACGTAATTCCCACACACGCGGGGATTACACGTAATCATCTTCGGAATGATACAATTCCGGCAGCACATAGTCGACGAGTGTGATTAGTGATCTTAATTGGGAAATATGACATTCGAGTGTAATAATTCTCGCGCTTTGTGAGGGCTGCAGCTCCGGGCCCGTCATTCTTTCCGGACCCCAGAAGATTAAAATCCAGAKTGCAACGCGCATTCGGAAAAGCTTTCGGCACAACGCCCTAAATCAAAGCGAAAACCCGCCCGAACGGTCAGCACGTATACGTCATCGGCATTTTGACACGATTTGATACCATCATGCTGTACCGCTGAAACATCTATCAGCGGAGCTAATCAGGCGACAGCGTGGTGGTCGCTTGTTTTTGTTATGTGGGTTTTTGCATTTCAAATAAAATAAAGTCAAGAATATACGGAAAAGGTAAAAAAAGCTTTGTGGCCTGAAAAATATGTAGGTTTCGGGCATATCTTAAATTGTCAAAATATTATTTTCGGGCGCACAATGGGCTTGTTCCTTTGTTGAAGTTAAGAAAAGCGAACAAATGACAGTGAAATAGTTTTTTTTTTAACGTTAAACTGTATAAAACACAATTATCAAGACAGAAAAGCTACATTCAGTGCGTAGCAATTCAACAAGTGTAGAATGAATACTTATAAGATTTCATATTGATGGGGAAATAAAAGAACAATACTGGCCTGCTTTTTATGTTTATGGTGAATGAAGGAATGCGATAAAAGTTGCTGGGACTCGGAATAATTGGCAGTAATAACTTCGCACTTTTACTTTCCCTCGATTTTCAACTGTCTCTGCAAACTTATATCCCTGGGGGCCCTTTTCTTTGGGGTTTTTGGGGATTATATGACCTACTTTAACTTTGGTGTTGAATAAACAAAATACAAAATCTTTATATTGCGCAGGAGCTTTGATGCAGTACCCTGGGTATAAAATGTTTACATTTGATAATAATTAAACGGTAAACCCAAGCACTTCAACAACAATGTCTAAGGCACATTTTCGATATAACTGTGCATCCCTTAAAAAAAGGGTGTATTGACAGAACAAAGCACACCAGCACGTTGCAGACCCGAAAATACACCATGTTTTTGTGGTAATCTAGTTACATGAATGGTTTTGACGTAAGTGGGTAGCAAGCAACATGGCATGTTGTTGACGCCGATGCAGATTATACGGAGTTGTTCGCGTCGAACTGCTGAACTGTTTATAAACCGGTGGTGCAAGTAAATGTGAGGGCAGGTCTTGACAGGTAAACAATATATCTCATAAAGTAGGTCAGTTCGAAGACAAGTCAATACCGCTTTCAGCTTGGTTAGAGGTCGAAAGGAAAAACTGCTTACCTGGGGGCATACTAATGAAGAGGAATAGTGCAGCCAGCAGCGGCAGCGATCGCCTCGTACAGACCATCCTCTAGTCTGCGAAGCTCATGTTCCCTGTAGAAATCCCCCTGATTTAGCTGTCATGCCAGAGTGCCGCTCTCCGATGCGTGTAGCAAACAGTTGCTCGTGGTCGTCAGTCAACAACAGCTGGAAGCCGGACACCCTCTACTAGCTGTGTTCAGCTTGCGACGTCTGCAGGCCTACTATGGCCATTTCAGCTGCGATCGGCCAATTTATTGGAAGCACTACGGTACGGACTCACCACCGCTATCCGCCCGCTCTTTGATGTTGCAGAAGACGACAGCGCCTGATCAATAGCTACTATGGTAACCTTGCGCGCGTCGCCTCCCGGGTTCTTTGCTGGTATTGTGCTCCGGGGTCGCGTCCCGACGCAGGCGCCTATATTACCGACCGTGGCCGGTTTTCGTCATACGCTTAGGAGTTAGGAACCTGGAGCCCGCACTGCCTCCGGCGATCCCCCAAGCCCCCCACACGCATTTAACAGCGTAATTAGTTTCATCGTTTTGTATTGCAAAACGAACGAGTCGGCACGTGACGCTTTCTGTAATAACGTCGAAGTTTTCTCCATTGCAATGATTGGCATCGAGCTTTGGGACTGGCATCTATAGATTATATCCTCCACGTGGTGTACTTTCGGTAAGCTAAAATCACTGGTCTCCAGGCCTGACCCGCCAGAATCTCTGGGAAATTACAAACGCAAACGGTCTCCTCCAAAGTGCTCTGGAACTAGTAGCAGAGGGCACTTCTGTTCTATTAACATAACTGTATAACATTTGACTCGATACTAAGGGACGGTGACGTCCTGATTTAATCCCACCCACCAAAATATATCCTTAGTCCCTTTATTATGAACTAGTGACCCAAGCCTCCAATTTTGTGATTTGAGAGTAGCAGCTAGGTCCGAAAATCCGCCAAAATAAATCATTGTGCATGTATACATTTATCAAGCATACGTGGCAACGCTGCCGCTCACGCGTCTTTATTAGCACGTAGGTATATACGCTCCATTCATAACTGTTTAACGCGAACACATGGTGCGCGCTCTCCACATACTTCATCCCTGTTGTGCTCCCTTTCTAGGTCAAGAAGTTATAATTTAGATTACACGATTCGTTGTAATCCCAGTCATTCCGCGTGATGTGGAAGGCGAAGTATCATTCGAATATAAATGGTTACCCGCTTATTTGCTATGCTATTGAGTTTTAATCCGATGCTTGGAAGAAGAGTAATAAGCCAGAACTCGGCGGGTAAATAAGTATTTACAAACAGTTTTGTGCAGATTTGCCAGTGGCGTAGTGCAATATCAGAATTGCGTTTTAAATAATTACGCGCCAGAATTTAAGCAATAATAAAGTAAGTGTTAACTCAATAATTTGGAAACAAGCTGATTGAATCTGCTTTACTCCACATGCTGAGATAGCTTTGACGATCGTTTCGACCTCTAACGGTCGTTTTCAAAGAGCATCAAAGCTATATCGGCAGACAGGGTCCGCCACCTAAAACACCCCAGGTTCGTATTTTTTTTATTTTTTAATGGCACAGTGAGTGTCTAAATTTTTTTTGCAGATTATGGTATTTCGCAAACCAAATTAATTTTTGTAAATATTTTATTTACCTTACCCCGTATAATAAATATTGCTTCATGGTTGGATGCCAACTTTTGTCTTCTTTAACTTGTGTCATTATCATCTATGCGTAATTTTTACTCCTCCTTAACGAAAAACAAGAAAAACTCGTCGCCGCCATATTATGTTAATAGGTCTGTTCATAGCTACTTCTACTGTATCGCGAAAAAAATTTTCAAAAACTTTTATTTGCTCAGTCTCTTTAAAATGCTCGAAAACGGTCAAAAACAAAATTTGAGCAAAAAATTTTTTGTGTCAGTCTGTCGGTCTGTGTATGAATGCGATAACTTTCGAAATACCAACTTGAGCGACCTATTGGTTTTTTGGGTAAGTAGAGTATAGGGAAGGAGGCGAAATGGAGGGTGGGGGTAACTACCATTTTTGCAAATTTAATTTTGTTTCTTTTAGTATGTGATTCTGATTAGTAGTTTAATTTCAAGTATTATTAGTTCTTATAAATTTTCGGTTGTAGCAAACGGTTTAGAAGATAGCAAAAAACCATCACTTAAAAAACTGATTTTTTTCCTAAATATCTCGGAAAATACTTATTATATTCAAAAAGTAAAAATACCATAAGATAGGAAATAAAATTTCTTGCAAAAGGTGTTTTAAAAAAACTGGATTTTGGACCCTGTACGCACGATATTTTTTAAATTTTGCTATTATATAGAAAATCAAATTTCTGATCGAAAACACCCTTGCAATTTTTTATTAAGTTAATAATTTTCGAGTTATTTACAAAAAAAAAACGATTTTAAAAATTTATGGATTTTTGCTAATATTACGAGAACCGTTTATTGTCCCAAAAAAATGTGTAGAGACAAAAGAATGCTCAAAACCTCATTATTAATCGTATAATGTAGGATATAAAAGCGTAAATGTCATTTTGACAATTGGATGTGGAAGTATTAAATAAATCAAGTACAAAGTTCGTTCTAAAGACAGAGGCTAGAAAACGAAACCTTGCGATGCGGCTAGTGCGTGATATAGAAAAGTGGTATACGTATAAAACTTTTAACGAAATCGGATTGTGTGTGGGTTTTCCTACACCTACAACGATCTTGTTTATATCTTTGTCAATATCTTTTCGGATATACATTGCAATATCATAAGTTCTTGCCTGCAATACTTCCTTACATTACGCAGGTCATGCTGTTTAGAAATTGGTTATTTTCCTCAACGCTGGAAAGAAGCTAAAGTGTATCCAATACTGAAAACTAGTTTCCCTGCCTCTATTAGTGATTTTCGACCGATTTAGGCAAATTAGTAGCTATGTGTTAGAAAATAAAATTATCCCGAGGCATCTCACAGCGCAAGCACATCTCCCCTAAATATTACTGATAACATTATAAGAGCATTAGACAAGAAATTGTCAGCTGTCCTCGTGTCACTCGATCTTTCCAAGACATTTGATTCAATCAGTCATGATCTTATGTGCGTTTGACCCAACTAGCGTAGCATTTTTCCAATCTTATTTGACTGGCAGGATCCAACGCGTGTCAGTAAATGACAAACTATCAACTGCTTGCAATGTTACATCAGGAGTACCCCAAGGCTTGTTGCTTGGTCCTATATTGTTTCTAATATATATACTGCCGATCTATTTTCGTCTGCCAAATTCTGCCAGTTATGCAGACGACACACAGATTTTACACTGTTTTGATCTTGCTGATGCAGATGTTGCTTGTAGGGAGATCAACGCTGATCTTTGGTGTATGTATTGCAGTGAACGTGGCTTGAAGCTAAATGCGGATAAATCTGTTGTTATGTTGCTTTCGTCGGACTCTACTCGTTCAGAACTTATGCAACAACTGAATATTACAATAAACGAGCATGCGTTGGTTTTCCAGCAAAGTATTCGATGCCTTGGTGTAGTACTAGACCACAACATGTTTTGAATAAAAAAAACTTAAAATAAGTCTGTGTGAAGGTTTGGCTCTTTTGCTGTTTTCGTACAGTAATTTTCTGTATTCTTGCCATGCTTCTAGGAGCAGAATAAAAAAAAGTTCAGAATTCATGCTGTCGGCTAGTTAATAACCTTCGTAAATACGATCATGTCACATGCCATTTAAAGGAAATCGGTTGGTTAAATATGGAAGCTAGAATGAAATACAATCTGCTTGCTTTAGTGTACAGGATCATAATTACTGGTGCGCCTGTGTACTTACGTCGGAAGTTGGTTTTTCGAGGTGACATCCACAACAGAGCAATTAGAGAAATTGACCGCCTAACAATGCCAAATCACAGCACGGAATTATTTTCTAGGAGCTTTACCTGTCAGTGCGTAAAATTATACAATTCCTGTAAAAGTATTTTCTCGTGCAATTCTCTGCTATCGTTTAAACGKTCCCTAAAGAAGTTTTTGCTGGATCAACAATAGTTGCTCGACTTGAGTGTTTCTTGTTTCKTAGATTTATTTTTCTTATTATTTGTATTATTTAAATATTTTGTACCGTGGTACCAGTAGGTTAAATGTATGAATAGCCTTAGGCTAAATTTCGCCTAATGTGTACCATTTTCTAATAAAGACGATTATTATTATTATTATTATATCTAATTATATCGCATGTTTACAATAGTTACATTAATACAATACAAAATATTTTTTTGTGAAATTTGTACAAAACAAGAAGCGGCGCTCGCTCATATCGAACGCGGTTTTTTTAGAAAATGAGAAAATTTGTGATCCCTTCCAAATAATTGTTAATGGATTTGCCAATTTTTTTGAAGGTGTACTTACCACCAGAGATGCGAGTAATCCGAACTTGGTTAGTGATGTTACTTCTAAAAGATTAATCTTCACCAAGTCCAACAAATCTACATTATTAGAAACAAATTGGCAAAGCGCTTCAAGCTCCTACAAGCCATCATTAGTGCCATAAAAAGAGTAATACAATAGAATTTACATAAAAGTGTAAGTAATATTTCGAATTTGAGAACGTCACTATATTATAAGACCTTAGGAGGGCTAGCTTKAGCGTTAATTCTCATGTGTACTTTTTTAATTAACAAACTGATTCTAAAATTGTCTGGTTGGCGTAAAAATGTGTAGATTGCTCATCCTACATTCAGGATGAAATAGAAATATAAAATCTACAGCAGATAAGTTGACAGATGCCAGAATATGGAGCTTATGATAGTGTATGTTACAACAAACTATAAATAATTGTACAAAGAAACGTAAATTTAAAAATAGGTAGACATAAATTATAATGTGAACGTAAACAGTAACAGTTTATAAACGATGAAATATACATTATACAAGACAATATGCCAAATAATCAGAGTCGACAAACATGCGTCGTAAAGTAAACAATGACTGGGGGGAAAGGCTCAAGGAATTCGGAATTCACGCCAAGGCACACATTGACAGCCCAGGGCATTCTAGGTTCTAGATAGTGGAGCATGGAACTAATAGTTAGCGAAATGATGTCCAACGTGAAACACGTTCTAAAATTTAAACCTGGAAAACAAATAGTAATCGAAATTACACCATTATTCTGTACAAAAACAAAAATCTGCGACAAATCGAAACCTTTGCAGTGTTTGAGGTCATATATTAAGGCCCATCATAATCTTTTGTCTACCCAGTAGTACCAAATAACGTCCGCAATGAGGCAAAAACTTTCTCAATATGTCTTCAATACGTTAAATATCAGGAGAATAATGGAGTGGCCGTGCCATTCTAGCATTCAAGTCTAGAACGAACTAGGGATCTGTTAACAATCTAACGAGTAACTAGATGCGTTCCTGATGACAAAATAAAAATTACGATAAGATATAATAAATAATGGTGACATACTGACGTGGAAAATTTTAAAATACATTTGCTAATGATATATTTTCACTAATTTTTTCCGATAGACGATATTAATGATAAAAAAAGTTTATAAGTAATTTTACAATTCATTGGTTATGACACTCATGCGTGTACATTTTGTCAGCGAGTCGTTGCGGCTTATTACGGTACAAATTCTGCCTACATACCCATCGCTGCACACAAAACCTAAAAATTTTAAGTAACTTTTAAATAAATCAAGTACAAAGTTCGTTCTAAAGAGAGAGAGAGAGAGAGGCTAGGAAATGAAACCCCGTGACGAGACTAGTAGGCGATGTAGAAAACCAAACTAGCCTCATAGCAGGGTTTCGTTTTCTAGCCTCTCTCTCTTTAGAACAAACTTTGTACTTGATTTATTTAAAAGTTACTCAAAATTTTGAGGTTTTGTGTGCAGCGATTGGTATGTAGGCATAATTTGTACCATAATAAGCTACTAAACTAACACTTAAAAAATGTGAACGGCCCTATAACAGAACATGGCGGCGACTAGTTTTTCTTGTTTTTCACTAAGAAGGAGTAAAAATTACGCATACATGATAATGACACAAATTGAAGAAGACAAAAATCGGCATCCAACTATGAAGCAATATTTATTATACGGGGTAAGGTTAAAAAATATTTACAAAAATTAACTTTATTTGCAAAATATCACAATATGCAAAAAAAATTTTGGACCCTCACTATGTTATTTTTAAAGAGTACAAAAAGACCTACAATTTGACATATAACTTAAGGTTATACCTAAAAAAATAAATAAAATACGAGCCTGGGGAGTTTTAGGTGGCGGACCCTGTATATTCAATTTTTGAGTTCTTCGTTACCTATAACAGGTCTGAATGGCAGAACGCTTGTGCTTCTGGTAGCTGAACTCAGCTCCTTTTGTTTCTTTGTACACCAGATAACTAATTGCTAACTGCTATACTTAGGCAACTAACTAATCAAACTACCCAGTCCCGTTCTATTTGTGCTGTTCTCTAATTTAATCTTATATTAAATGTCACATCTCTCTTTCGTTTATTTCATTGTCCCTTTTCTACATAAAAACGTTTCCCTTAATATCGCCTTGAATTCGAATGTTACCATCTTTTACGTCAGTTGCCATATGCATTTATAAATATAGTGTATGTATTTGACAGTCAGCGTTACTTCATTGGTTAGATTTTATTTTTAAACCAAACCTCGAGCGCGAAAACTGTTTACAGAATGTAATTCCGTATTAAATTCATATATAGAATGTGACACGTTTCGTAGGTATGGCATGATATTACAGCTGCAGACAGTAATGTAATTTCGATTTCAGGAACTGACTTTATCATGAAACAAAAATGTTATAACGTTAAACAAACTAGTAAATTTGCTTTCACCTGCTGTGTTTAATTTGCAGTGCTCATATAGATTTGAGACAGTCTGGTGTTGCAGTTCCCAAGTAAAATTGTGGTATAAATTTTTTCTGTGAGGTAGAGAATCAACCAATGATGACCCAAAATCTGGACGACTTATGAAACTTAAATTGAAGACATTGTGCAAAAAGTTAACACGACAAAAAGCGTTATGTAAACAGGTTCTGCAGGTGTTAATACTTTTTCTGCCAGTTTGAAGTACCTTTCAATAAATTAAAAGGTTAATTTAATAACAGCGGTTTCATCTTAATTTGTACAAATGGTGAAACTGAACCAATTGAAATCTTAATAATGTCTGTTCGATGGTATGAGATGTAGGATATAGAATAAAGGATAGATGTAATGAATGTGGGTGGATTGCTAAGTAAGTAAGATTCGGGGTTGTTTGTAACGTGACAGTTCTCGGTAATCGTGATGTAAACGGAATACTTTGTTTCATTAATGTACACCCGCGGACAGAGAGAATGAGACGACCTAGCCGGGCGGCATGTCGGCGGGGTATTTTGGTTCACAACTCTTCTAAGTGAAATCAGTACGGCTAGTTGCCGCATAGCGGCGCAGGTAGATCCATTTACATTATATCACTGGAGGTTATGCTACTGTTCTAACACTCCTCCGCGTTTCAAGTTTCAGATATTCCAACATTCATATGCTTGCAACCCTTGCAAGTTTACTCCGCTACGCTTAGTTGGCCAGGTTCCAGTTTCATTTATTTGTTGGCTCGCAATGATAAGGTTCAGCAGAGGTGAATAATTATCACGACTGACAAGCAGACGGGAAAATATTACTTTTTTTAGTGAAAGTAAGTTTTTATATTTACTTAACTATCCATAAGCACTTTATAATCGTTCTAAAGTACAATCAAGCTATATTATTTAATAACATTAGATGACTAAGAAAACAAATTATTTTTTGCTAAAAAAATTGAGCAAGAAATTTTGCAATATTACAGGTTGCAAAATAAAATTACTACAAATAAATATGCAGGCAATTTAGATATAAGTAAAAATATCAAACAGTGGAGAGGATATTTTAAATGTGAAGCAAACTGTTATAATAGAAACATTCATACATAATGTCAATATAAGTAATAGGATCTTATTATTATTAGTATTAGTTTGGAAGGTTATTTTTCTCAGAAACGGTTAACTTTAGACAAATTTGCAGAGGCAAAAATTATACACTTGAAACGCCTTTACTTCATATATATTGTATTCCTTTACATTGATGTCTCTCATTGTCATATTCATGCAGTGCTATATATTCAAATTTGATTTAGAATGAATAAAACAAAGCAGTGGATATTTCTGTAACCGCTAAACAATGTGGATATAAAATTTACATTGAAATATAAGACGCCTTTAGACCTTCGTAGTTTAAAAAAAAGTAAAGTTTAAATGTTTTCCTAAGTAAACCTGTGCGGCTGTGTTGCACTTTCGTCGGTTTGATTGATTTAATATAAAAGCAAACTAACTCTTTAAACTACAGTAGTATACAGTGATCTACCAATTTTTAAGTATTAGGCATTTGCTTACCAAAAACATGCAACATTTCCTTTATTACTTTTTTTGATAAAAGCATCCCTAACGGTTATTTAACAACTGACCTTTTTGCATTAAAAATTAAAGCTGCATCCTCAATTATAAGCATAAGTGTTGAATAACTTTCCACGAAGCCAACATCAACAATTAGTAGTAGTTGGGATACAGATTAAAAATGTACCATCACTTGAAAAACCACGATGGAACTTGTAAAACGCGGACTTGTTAGGATTTAGGACTCAAATTGACATTAATCTTCGATGGCTCCCAGCAACTCCTGAAAACTACGAAAGATTTGTTGGTGTAATAAAGGCTGCTGCAAAGAGAACAATTCCAAGAGGTTTTCGAAAATGCTACGTTCCTTGTTGGAATAAAGAAATTGATGCCTTGTATAGACAGTATCAAGCTCATCCCAGTTATGAAATGGCTGACGCGATTCTTAAATCCCAATCTCGGAAGAAAAAAATGGAATACTCTAATGCATAGTGTCACAACCCTCGGTCTTGGGTTGTGCGCCGTTGTGCTAGTGATTACCTGAAGAAACCTGAAACAGAGAACTAGGGGCGAAGGCAGGAGAGATACGACTTAGGTTCTATACGACTATTTATTAACAAAGAGATCTGTAAAACAAGTAACAAAAAATAACATTAATAATTATAATAATTGTAACACAGAAATATATTAGAACGACTACTGAATAATTTACCTTCTTACTTACATTGTGCTAGGAGGGCTAGCTCCTGCCAGAGGGACAACGTTTTACATTGTGCGGTACTCTAAGTTATTTCCCGGTTCCTAGTTATTCACGATTGATTTATCCGAGTATTTATACTCAACTCTTTAATACGTCATAATGCTGCGCTAGCATTATACTCGGTGCTAGCGGGAAGTGCAATGACACAAATATGCTGACATAATTAGTAAACGTTTTGTTCTAGAATGTGTAACGACTTAACTAAATGAATTTAGAATAAATTCAATATATGACAATAGTATGAACTTCACCCACTCCAGTCGCAGCAGTTGGAACCTGCTGAAAAAATTAGAGCCAAACATTAATGAAACACATAAACCAACATCATTAACTTCGCCTAATGTTTTAGGTTCTCGACTGGTTAATATCTCAAATTCTCTTCAMATATCCACGCAGGAATGAACAAAGATGAAGAAAAAACTTCGTCAGTTAAGAAAAAGTTGCGAACCTTCAGTAGAGTTGTCACAATTATTCTCATTGGAAGAACTTCGGCAAGCTATTTGTGCTCTAAAAACCCGCAAAGCTGCTGATTTTGATGGTATTTACCCAGAATTCTTGAAAAACTTGGGACCGAAAGCTTTAAAATGGTTGCTATTGTTCTATAATAATATTTTAGATACATGTACTCTTCCAAGTTTGTTTCAGAAAGCAAAGGTGTTTGCTGTCTTAAAACCTGGGAAATCTCCAAATGAAGCAGGAAGTTACCGACCCATTGCCCTTCTGAGTATCTGCTACAAGTTACTAGAGAAACTACTCAACCAGAGAATAAGTCCTATTATTGAAGACTCACTCCCGAAGGAACAAGCAGGTTTTAGGAAGAACAGAAGTTGGTGTGACCAAGTCTTGGCTCTAATAACATATGCTGAAGTTGGTTTCCCGAAACGATTGAAAACTGGAGTAGTGTTCATAAATTATTGGCGGCCTATGATACTGTGTGGAAAGATGGATTGATCCTCAAACTATTTAATACTCTGAAATGTGGAAAGACTCTGAAGCTCATCGAACGAATGCTATCCCAACGTCAATTCAGAGTGTTTTTGGAAGAGAAAAGTAGCAAATTCAGGATTTTGAATAATGATCTTCCACAAGGATCGGTTCTGTCGCCTATACTTTTCAACCTTTACATAAGTGACCTTCCAGTAACTCAATCGAGAAAATTTGTGTATGCAGACGACATGGCATTGACTTTGCAAAGTAAAGACTTTTCTGTACTTGAACAAAATCTTTCAAGTGACATCGAGATTATGAATTGCTATTTTAAAACCTGGCGCTTGTGCCCTAATCCATTGAAGACAGAAGTAACTTGCTTTCATCTCAACAATCATCAAAAGAGGAAACAGCTTCAAGTTATATCAAATAACATAATTCTTAAACATAACATCTCGCCAAAATACCTTGGAGTGACCCTAGATACGTCTCTAACGTACAAGAAACATCTAGAAAACGTCAGTAAAAAATTATAGACTAGAAATAACATTCTGCATAAGCTTGCTGGTACAAGTTGGGGTGCAAATGCAAATGTACTTCGTACTTCTGCAACTGCCTTGCTTTATAGCACTGCTGAGTACTGCTGTCCGGTTTGGAAAAACAGTCATCACACAGGAAAAATTGACACTCAGTTAAATACTGCAATGCGACTAATCACTGGAACAAGTAAGTCAACTCCATTACTTTGGCTTCAGGTTCTTTCAAACGTTGCTCCTCCGGAGATTCGCAGACAGTTTGCTACATATAAAGCTTGGCAAAACTATCAATCAGCTCCCAATGAGCTTCTGATTTCCCGAGATCTGCAAGAGCTACCTACAACTCGGCTAACTTCTATTTGGAACCCTAGCAAACTAGTAAACGGAAGGCTGCACTTTTTCCGGAGAGATCTGTCAGCTGCCCTCAGTTTACAATGAGATTGAGTGATACAAAAATAGTATCATTTATTCATTTGTAGTAATTTGAGCCACGTAAGATCTGGGATCTGTTATTACCTGGTTGTTCTGCGAAACTCGATGCAGTACACATGTAGTAGGAACAATATTGCACATCACTTCTCTGTGTTTGTGAAGGATTACTTACTATACCTACTTTCCGGTATTAAAACTTTTATGGCCCTACGGCGATGCAAGCGGACCAACCGATAACATGTTTCCTGGCAAAATTTTTGTTCGGGTGCTTGCCCGAAATTATTTCACCTATTGCGAACTATTAACCAAAAAATCGTAATAGCGGGATTTAGATCTAGATTTCAACCTAAAACTTTGATATATTAGAGAATTATTCAAAAATAAAGTTAAAAAGCAAAAATAGTTCTTAATAATATAATTCCATACCATGGTTCAATAGTTAAATCAATTTTATTCATATTGACACATTTAAAAATAGGATAAAATTACTTATAACAAATCTTTTACCATTATTCGTAAAAGTCAATAAAATCAATTATTATGAAGAACAACAAGCACTTTTGCTTTTTAACATATTTCACAATGGCTCTCGTAACTGATTACGATTTTTCTCGCGATGGGTGAACTAACTCCGGGCAAAGGCTAGAACAAAAATTTTACCATGAAAATATGTTATCTATCGGGCCGTCTGCTTGCGTCGCTGGAGGGCCATAAAACTATTAATACCAGAAAGTATAGGTAGATAGTCCATCACAATACAGAGGAGTGAGAATGCAATAGTGTTCTTACCTGCATCGAGTTTCGCAGAACAACCAGGTAATAGCAGACTCCAATGTGCTTACCTGTAAGCTTACTTACGCGCCTCAAATCTTATTGCAAGATTACCTGAATGTTGATACAGTTTCAAATTACTACATACGATTTTTGTATCACTCAATCTTACTGTAAACTAAGGGCAGTTAATAGATCGCTCCGGAAAAAGTGCAATCTTCACTTGCTAGTTTGCTACTGTTCCAAATAATTATCATTAAGAATGCACTTTTATTTTTTAATGCATGCTTTTACAAAAAATAATAATAATGGAAATATGACATATTTTCAGTAAGCGAACTGCATATTATTTAAAGATTGGTAGACAATTGTATACTACTGTAGTTTAAAGAGCAGGTTTGCGTTTATATTGAATGAATCAAACCGTCTAAACCTCTAGACCATATCAAATTTGAATAAGTAGTACTGTATGAGCAGTGCTAGACATTAACTTAAAAGAATACGAAATCTGATGTAGCTAATTACAACAAACATAAATTTTTATTGCCTATCTAATTCTAAACTCTGGTAAGTTACTGCCCTCCAGAATTGAACAAAAAAATAGTTTATAGTTTTTTTTTAATAACTACGTAAAAAATTAACATACGTTAGTGAATTTTTACAGTTGATTATGACTTATTTAAAAACATTATTCATAAAAGATTTGACACATTTCGTGAACCGGAAGTTGTTTCTTTTGCTTCTGGAATACACTAGTAATAACCACAACTATAACTATATATTCCGTTTGAATCACATTTAATATATCCTCACCACTGCTTGATATTTTCACTAATATCTAAATTGCTCGAGTGCTTATTTGTAGTAATTTCATTTTGCAACCTGTAATATTGCAATGTCTTTGCCCCAATTTTTTTTTTGCAAAAAACAATTTGTTTTTTAAAAGTCAGCTAATGTTATTAAATAATATATCCGGATATTAGTTTAGAAAGATTCCAAAGAGCTCATGGATAAGTAAGTAAATATGAAAGTAAATACAAACTTACTTTCACTAAAAAAATAAGTCGTATTTTACCCTGTCTGCTTGTCAGTCGAGCTAATTATTCACCTTTGCGAATCTTCATAATTGGGAGCCAATAAATAAATTAAACTAGAACTTGGCCAACCAAGCGGAGCAGGGTAAACTAGTAAGGTTAGCAAGCAAGCAAGCATATGAATTTTATATTATATTATATATTATTTTTATAACGGTAGCATAACTTCCAGTGATATAATGTAAATGGCACTACCTGCGCCTAGCTGTACCGATTTACTCGGAAGGGTTGTGAACCAAAATACCCCGCCCAATATGCCGCCCGGCTAGGTCGTCTCATTTTCTATGTCTGTGGGTGTACAAGCATTGATAATAAACAAACGTGCTACTGCAKATAGAGTGTTTTAGTGGATTTATTCACCCTGTTCGACACTAAACAGCTGGACACTACATGAGGGTAACAAATTTTTGTAAGCTAGATAGCTAAAAAGTTGCTTGTATATTACTTCCCAACTAGCAACTTACAGCTTTATAATGGTCAAGCAAACGTTTATAAAACAATTTTTATGAAACAGTGGTACTCTTGTAAACATTGTCCCAACGTTTATAGAATACTTAAAGATGCAAAAAGGTGCATCTTTATAAAACATCTTAGAGTAATACAGTATCCCATAATGGTTTTGGTAGATGTTATAGAACAGTTTTGTAGATAGTTACAGAGCTGGTATAAAAATTACTATAAATCAGTTACAAAAGGGTTTTATAGCAATTCATTATAAAACAGTGTTATAAATGTTACGGCATTATCTATTATGGGACAGTTCTGTTGCATTCAGCATCTTCAAAAGGATCTTTAGGTGTTTTAACTGATTTGGCGGAGAATGATTTATTTCTTAACGATTGGGTAAAGTTGCAACCCATATTCCTCTTCTGTAAAATAAAACATGTCCTCAGACCGAGATATATACCGTACCAGATGACATACAGTATGCGGAGTATTGAAATGTAGTCACAAAAAACTACTACCAAACAAAATTTTCTGTGAAACATATGCATATATGTGTACAAAATTTTGAAGCGCTTCAAAAATAATAAGTATTTCATCAATTTGAAAAAAATATTTACAAAATACAAAAAATCTTTTTAATCATGTGGCGTCTTAAAACCTATGTGCACTGATTATAAACCGTATTTTATAACCATTTTTATTAGAAACATAACTTTTGTACATTACTTTTTTGTAAAAAAATAATTTTTAGTGTGCTTTACGCAATGGCGGCCATATATGTGCTTATAATCATGATTAATAATATGGCTTCCTCCTTATAAAACATGATTGTCACAGAAGAAATTGCTATATAACAAACTGTTTTTTTACATGTGTCAAATCAAGATTTAATATAATAGTTTTATAGGTGTTCACAAGATGACGATTCAGTGTTGAATAACACATATTCAAACCCTTTATAAAATAATTTGTTTCCACTAGGAAAATGTTCTATAAAAAGTTGTGTAAACCTTTATACAATGAGTATAAAACGGTGCTTAAAACTGTTTTATAATTTTGCTGTGAAAACGTTCCTAACACTAAACTATATAACAATTAGTGTACTGAAGCTGAATACTTGTAGAGGAATACCTTATAAAATAAAATAGACGTCGAGGAACAATAATAAAACAACAATAAAGCAAATATGCCTTGCTATTTGGAAATTATAAAGTAATTTTGCTTGTTGGGTTAGCTCCCAACAAGAAAAACTGTTTTATAATGTCCAAAAAATAATGAAGCATATTTACTTTATTGTTGTTTTATTATTGTTCCCTGGTACCTGTTGTTTTATAAAGTTTTCAATTAGGTAGTTTGAAAACAAGCTGATTGAACGTATGTGCTTTGTTTCACTTGATTTATCAGATAACTCTACGATCGTTTCGACCATATGGTCATTGTCAAAGAGATAACAGCGTTATACTAAACTCAGATGTGCAGAATTTTGTTTGCATCCCGTTTTTTTACAGGGGTCGTAAAATATAGTTGTAAAGTCTCTCGCCTGGGTTTGAAGGCCGACTTTATAATTTCGGCAATATTAAAGGCGTACTGGTCGTGGGAATTTCTATTTGTGTATTTGCCAAATGTTTTTTTCTGATGCTGAGCTTTTTTAATTTACAAAAATTCTAAAAGGTTCAGTTTTTTACCATTCCTTTCGCAATGTAAAACTATGACGTCGTTTTTATCTAATGTTTTCATCTAATGTAATGTAAGTAATAATTATTTTTTATGCAATGGTCAGCAAAACCTGTTGTGCTTTTGTTTGAATTTATATTCGCAACATGTTCTTTAATTCTGTTTTTAATAGCTCTACCTGATTGTCCTATGTATATCATGTCACATTGCATTTTATCTGGTAGATGCCGTTTTTGTTCAATTTATTGGATTTTGGCTTATTGTTAACTAGAAGACCTCCCAAATTGCACTCATTAATCTCTAAACAGAGGTCTAAATAGACGTCATAGTTTTACATTGCGAAAGGAAAGGTAAAAAACTGAACCTTTTAGAATTTTTGGAAATAAAAAAAGCTCAGCATCAGAAAAAACATTTGGCAAATACACAAATAGAAATTCCCACCTCCAGTACATCTTTGATATTGCCGAAATTATCAAATCGGCCTTCAAAACCCAGGCGAGAGAATTTTACATCAGCTGTACTTTACAACCCGTGTAAAAAAGGGGACGTAAACAAAATTCTGCACACCTGAGTTTAGTATAATGCTGTTATGAGACAAAGCACATACGTTCAATCAGCTTGTTTCCAAGCTACCTAATTGATTCAGGATGTTTCACAATGAATGCAATTTTTTTGTATGTTTTAAGTATTTATTTTAAATTAATGAAATACTTATTACTTTTGAAGTGCCTAAAAATTTTGTATACATATATGCATATGTTTTACATAAAATATGAAATCAACACTACATGCGTATGGCATCTGGTAGGGTATATATATCGCGCTCTGCGGACATGTTTTATTTTACAGTAAAGAAATGTAATAAATACTGAAATATCTCTTTGCAGTCGCTGAATGCAACATAATTGTTGCATAATAAGTAATACCACAACATTTATAAAATAAATTGCTTTAAAACCATTGTATAACTGCTTTATAGCATTTTTATAACGCCTCTGAAACTATTTATGAAACTATGCTAGAACACCTATTAAAGCCTTTATACAGGGTTTCTATAAATCTTTCAAGCATCCGAGGCGCTTATGGAAATTATCGATTAAATCAATTTTCCGCCTCTCAGGAAAGTGATGTATACTTGTCATCTCACGATTTTTTAATTATTTGATATATTTTAATATGAGAAAATGGCTGGGAGTGTGTATTTTCAACATATTCTGTAGTGTTTTGTGGGATAATTAACTTTAGGGTTGCAGAAAGCTCACATTTCGGAACTGTAGTGTGACATTGTTCTACAACCTTCAGTACTATCGCCTTGCATATTGTAGCTTGCTTGGCAGCAGTTACAAAAAGGCGGCACAAAGAATTCTGAAATCAACGCCGCCCGCGTTGCATGAATCATTTATAGAAACCCTGTAGAATACTGTATAAAACTAAAATGTTTTGTAAAGATAGGCATTCTATAAACGTTATGACAATGTTTACACGTTGTTTTAGAAAAATTGTTTTATAAACGTTCGCCTGACTAATACAAAACTTTAAATTGCTAGTTGGGTTGTAACGAAACTTCTAGGTAATTAGAGATTCTAGAAATTCTATTTTTTACCTACTTTTATTGGCAAATTTTGGATTTATTTGAGTTTATTTTAATATGATGTCAAATACGCCAATAGCGGCAAATTTAGTACGTACTTATCTAAAAAAAAACATTCCTTAAAATGATAGGGTTTTCAGGATACAGTCGCTCCGTAGCCTTAATATGTATATATATTTCAGTTATATGTCAGTCGGTAGTTTACTACCGTCGCAGATGGTTAACCGAGGTTTCTATGTCTGCGTTCCAAGACCAAATTTAAAACTTTTGCAGTCCAGTAATAAATACAATAATGCAAGCACGTGCAGATAAAATACGTATGACATGACAGTTGAAAATAAAGGTTAGTCTGGGAATTTTCAGTATTAAATTGGTTGTTTGTTCAGTTATAATGTCAAGCATGGTAGCGATTCCAACCGGTAAGCGTCTGAAATGTTAGCATGCAGTGGGTGTCGAATGTAACTGTTGTGAGAACCGCGCAATCAATGCGAAATGTACGGCACGGGCCCTTTCTGAAAGACGGCATCAATTCGTTATTAAAACACGAAACAAAACATATCCTGTTTTGTTTCAGTCTTGATGGTAATCATTTAATGTGTACCCTGTTGTGTTACGCAACAATAGCAAGCGGTACGCCGCTGGATGTGAGGTCTTCGGTGAAATGATGAACGCTGTAGATGATGTGCACGATATTCGAATTCCAGGAGTGCACAAGTGCTTTGTTTACACAGAAAGGACCTAATTAGGCCTGACGTTGGAACCTTCCCCTTGGTATTTCAATTCGATAAAAAGAAGGTACTGGATGTCTAAGCTTCGTAGTTTTGGAATTTCTGTTCCAGATTATATCCAACAGCACTTAATGTCTGTTCGTGAAGGATTTTGCTCGGATTTTGCGAATAATGCCCAGATAATAAGGTCGGAAGTAAACCTACCCCATACAACGCGAATCCTATAAATAATCTGACTAAAACGCTTATAAAAAGTGATATATCACGTTTTCAAACAAATTTATTGTTTATTATTGAAAAGAATACTTCGCTGGTAATATCGTATCGTTAWCCAATCGTTTTCTAGAAATTCGTACTTTTCTGTTAATTTTAATTATTATCGTTTTCAACATAGGTGTGCAGCAAATATACGATCTCGATCTACCAGTGTTGTTTCTACGTCAACATATTGACGACAAGCAGTTGTTAAGTAATTAATTATATTTATTTGAAAAACTAATTTAATTACTTTCGTTGAAACTGAAGCAGTAATTAATTATTTGTTCTACAATTGTAATTGATTTACCCATATTGGTACAATTACATTCGACAGTACTATTTTTGATATTTTCAATCTGTGGGATTCCATTGCAAACCAGTAAGCAGGTAGATATTGAAAAGACCGTTTCCACAAACAACATATATTTTACATAAAATTCAGCACAGTGGTTTAGCAATTTATTTGCATTAGTGTCAGTAGATCGACTAAAGTTCCGATGAAGTAAAACGCGTTTGTGCAATCAAAAAAAATAAACTTAAATCGGTTAAATTAGATCTTTTGCAAGAATATTTTATAGTTACGAAACCATAGGCTATACTGCTATCCAGTGCTCTACAGGAAACAGACAGTTTTATCTGGGATATGATTTCCCAACTATTTTTAATTAAGGTAGTGCACAAAAAATTAATAATTTGAGTTCTGGAATTCAGTTATATCAAATATTAAAAAAGCTTTTCACATATTTTAGATTTCAGTCAGTTATTCAGAGGACCATATACAGGGTGGGCCAAGTGAACGTATTTCTTCCATAACTCCGCAACTATTGAAAATATGAAAAACTTTTTTATATAGAAGTGATTCAGATTTATATGCTGTATACTGTAAAAATATTTTTGAAAACGATTCATGGAACATTCTACTTGTATAAAAGCCAGGATTAACTTGTATGTATTTGCAATACACAGATCAAATTCAATTCACGTGGATTATTATATTAAACTGTGACTTTTCTTTCTCACGTGAACAAAACAATCACTCGTCAAGGCGTACCTGATAAAAGCGATTTTAATCTAAAAAATCAGAAAGACGCAAATGTTGGAAAACTGTTAGTAGTATATAATTGTATCAAATTAAAGATAACTTAATTTTGCATCCGATGGTGTAAAAAAGTTGCATGTTCCATTTAAAAACCGCTGCAAATTGAATCAATACTTCCACATCCAATTGTCAAAATGACATTTACATTTTTATTTCTTATGCTATACGATTAGTAATCAGATTTTGAGCATTTTGTCTCTCTACACATTTTTTCTAAGACAAACGGTGTTCATGATATTAGCAAAAATACATAAATTTTTAAAATCTGTTTTTCCAAATAACTCGAAAATTATTAACTTAACAAAGAAAATACAAGAGTGCTTTCTGATCAGAAATTTGATTTTATATATAATACCAAAATTTAAAAAAAAATCTAACGAGCAGGGACGAAAATAGGTTTTTTGGAAATATTTCGAAAATGTCAAAATTTTGAATAAATTTTCTAAGACACTTTTTGTGGGAAATTTCATTTTCTATCTGATGGTATTGTCATTTTTGAATATATTAAATGTATTCGGAGATATTTAGGAAAAACCGTTTTCTTTAAGTGACGCTTTTTTGCTAATATCTTCTAAACAATTTGCTGCACCGAAAATTTATAAGAATGAATAATACTCGCAGTTATACTACTAATCACATACTAAAACGAAAAAAATATAAAAAAATAAAAATTTGCAAAAAGGGTAGTTACCCCTTAGTTTTGCCCCCTTCCCGATACCGTACTTACCCCACAAAGAATAGGTCGCTTTGGGTAGTTGAGATTTATACGTTTGCCAAATTTGAAGTTCATATATTAAGTCTTTTGAAAGTTACCGCGTATACAAACAAAACCACAGACACACAGACAAGAAATTTTTTTTTGTTGTTTTGCGTTTTCGACCATTTTAACGCGAATGAGCAAATAAAAATTTTTGTAAATTTTTTTCGCGATACAATACTTGTGGAAGTAAAATTGACTTATCGCAGTTTGAAATATTTCATGTGGCAACCGATGTATTAATTTCAATTTAAAAGTAATAAACCTGCTTGAAGAAGTAAATGATAGGCCATTTTCTTAACTTACGCGGCACGAACCGCAGACTTCTAGGTGTCTTAGTTTGGAAGATATTTAAAATGACGGAGAGCGCTGCAAACGACGATTTTTTTGCTTTAGCGCTTATTTTCTCGAAAACTGTACATTTTAGAAGTATAGTATGTTATACAAAATAACATTAGAATTCAACAAGGAATACAAAAATATAAAAATAAGGAAGTTAGTATGCGGTTCCGATATAACCGGAAGTGAGCAGTTTTCAAAAATATTCTTACAATATGCAGCTTATAAACCTGGATCACTTTTATATAAAAAAAGTTTTTCATATTTTCAATAGTTGTGGAAGAAATACATTCACATGGCCTACCCTGTATTTATGCAACTTTTAACTGTWTAAATTTAACTGGATTCATTCTGACAAAGATAAATGAAGTWATGTCACGTTAGACAACTCGTCATTAGTAATGTCCAAGAACACGTTTTGCTTTCAAGTGATAATAATCAAAGTCCTTGAGATTGTCAAATGGGAATGGACAATGGGGATGGGAAGTATTGTAAATTTGCTCAATCGCTTTAAAATGCTCGAAAACGTCCAAAAACAAAATTTGAACAAAAAATTTCTTGTCTGTGTGTGTGGACGCGATAACTTTTGAAAGACTTAATATATGAACTTAAAATTTGGCAGACGTATAAATCTGAACTACCCAAAGCGACCTATTGTTTTTGGGGTAAGTAAGGTATAGGGAGGTGGGTGAAATTGTGGGGTAACTATCTTTTTTTGCAAATGTTATTTTTTTTCATTTTAGTATGTGATTAGTAGTATAATTGCGAGTACTATTCGTCCCTATAAATTTTCAGTGCAGCAAACTGTTTATAAGATATTAGCAAAAACCCGTCACTTAAAAAACAGGTTTTTCCTAAATATCTCCAAAAATACTTACCTTATATATTCAAAAAGTGAAAATACCATCAGATAGGAAATAAAATTACTTACAAGTGTTTTAAATAAAATTTTTCTAAAATTTTTACGTTTTCGAAATATTTCCAATAAACTGGATTTTGGACCCTGTCCTGTCTAAATCATTGTGTTTAGGGTTTTTTCATTTTACCCAAAGTACTGGCAACGAGGATTATAAAAAACGAGCCCTAGCAAACATAATATATTCAATGGCTTGGACCAATTACGTTGTATCTTGATACTGAAGGTATACAGAGCCCACTAAAAATAGTTAGCAAATTTTTACACCTCTGTGGACCATACAATCSAACGCGTGCTGGCACCCAATTAAGGGCCCGAGTACTGGAGGTTGATAAGGGCCCTCACGTGAGAGGTCCGGATCAAATCCCGTTAATGAAGAACTGGCCATATAACACTCCGAATCAATTTTTATTAATACGAGTAATGGGGTTGTTGCCCATGACAATAAATTGTTATTATAACACATATGCGACTTTGCTTGGACCTAATGAAGTTAGAAGCTGGCAATAGAAAAAATATTTTTAATGTTTTTGTATCTTATTTTTACCTTTAAAGGTTTACAGCCAAATTCAAATATTTCATGATACGTCACCGTTCCTGGAGACGCACTCCGCTATTGCGCCAATGCGCCGGATGCCATGTTGCATGCTTGACACCTTTGTCGCTGTCGAACACGTGTATGTTCTGTGGTTCTGTGCCTTTGTAACTTTGTTTACGTTTTGGTTTGAGAACGGAGGACGCGTTAAAGTTTCGTTTTTATTTACTTAGTACATTGTTGTTCAAACAGACTGTGCAAGATTATGTGAAGGGATCTTCGGACAATTTACCAAAAATTGACTTATACATGATTGACGAATTTTACATGAATGGAAACTCGTGTGGCCAGATCGTTCGATTTTACGCAAATTAGGCGATTTTGCTATTTAAAGGTTGCGACTTGAATAAAATGATGTAATGGCAGCTATGCATGCTGTAACTCAGGTTTAAACGAGTTTACCTACTAAATAAACAGTTGTTCCAGTTTTAATATCACTTGAAATATGAACTTATCCTTCGGCTGCCATAAAATGAATTCTGTTTACGATATATCCGCAGCAAGTTATAATTTTAATTTAATATATTTTACGTTTTAATATTTACAGTGAAAACGACTAACAACGAATCGCGTTTAACACGTGCATTCGCGTGTAGGTTTTTATAATTCGTAATTACGATTGCGAGTTTGGAATAAAATGGCAACGCTGCTGCGATTTCGATTTCAGAAACTTCATCTCGGCCGACAGGAATGCCAGGATCAGAAAATGGCGTGGCAACATCACACGTTACACCGCATAAAGCGCGCCAGGGAACGTTGACGTCAGAGATTCAAACTTTAAACATAAACAATCTTTTTTTAAGCATTAACTAAGCGCTTTGCAAAAAATAAAAATAAAAAAAATGGGGGCAAGAGGCCCATTAGTAACTCCGCCTGCATAGCTCTGGGCTAATCTAGTAGCTCAGGGTTATGTTGCCGGTCCCAAGCCCGGGAAAAGGAGGACTGATTTAAAGGAGGTGATCCACGCTAAGAAAATAATTATGACTTGGAAGAAGAAAAATATATTACGCCAGGAAACAATAAAGACCATAGAATAGATATCTACGCACTACAAGAAACTAAGGAAAAAGGATCAGGCTAAAAACTATTTGACGACTACAGATTGGTATACAGCGAAGTTGGTAAAGAGGAACGTGCGAAAGAGGGAGTGGCAATGGCAATACACCAGAAATACAGGGACGATATAAGGAGATGTCAGTATATTTCGTCACGCATATTTGTAGTTAAAACGCAAGCTGAAGGTAAAAGTTTAAATATTATGTCAATATACGCGCCCGAAGACAGCAAACCTAAACAGAAACGAGGAGATTTCTATGACCAACTGCAAAGCACTGTGGAAACTTTTCCACAATGCGAACCTGTAATAATCCTGCGAGATTTCAATGCACGTATCGGCAATGGTATAAAAAACGTTTCAATCAAGAGGAACTCTTGTTAATGATTAACTTTTGCTCACTGAACGATCTAAGAATAAATGATACCTGTTTCGACCATATAGCACAATATAAATGAGCATATGTAATATTTTATTGGGTTTTGCAGGCATAAGATGAAATGAAAAAGTATTAGCCTTGACCGAGATTTGAACTCGGGACCTTTTGAATACCAATCAAATGCTCTCACTGAGCTATCAGGTCCCTATTCAAAATCGAGGTCAAGGCTGCATATATACATCAACGTTAACATGTAACGCTGCTGAACGCCATCCCCAGCGAATTACAAAAACATAGTCAAAGATATGTTAAACTTTAATAAAAATTCAGGTTACAACATAAATTTGGTAATTTATGTTTTATATTCCCACATTGACTATTTTCCGGAAAATTTTGGAGATTACAGTGAAGGCAAGGGGAACGTTTTCACCAGGACATTAAAGATATGGAAAGAAGATATCAAGGCTATTCGGACGTCAGTATGATGGCTAACTATTGTTAGATGATCCACAGAGAAACAGACAAAGAGCATCGGCGGAAACCAACAAAACGAAGCATTCATGGGCGTACCCAGGCAAAGCAGGAACGTCCTGTAGAGTATAATTCGACATAAATAGAAATAATAAATGTTTATAAGATATAGGTACTTAGGTAATTAATGAAGTATATATTCCATGAATAATCTTCGTGGATTTTCTACAAGGTGGACTTCTGTGAAATAAAAACCCAAATTATTTATATGTTTTTTTACTTTGATCATACAGAGCCCCTTTATTACTAATTCCGTTATGAATGAACGTTACGAAGTACCAAAGGAACATAAATTTCACCTTAAAAGTTCTACTAATAGGGGCACGATTTCTGATTCAGATTTAACACATATCAAAGACTAATGCATTAACCGATGCGCTTGTAGTACAGTTTCAACTTCTCACGCCAGAAGCTTTAGAAATTTAAGCTGGGAGTTCACATGTATAGGTGCTAAAGATACAATTGTAGTAATTTTTACTCCCCAGGGAAAGAGACTCGATAGACAACTAACATWATTAAAACTCAGAATGACAAATGCCACAGCATTATGCGTCAAGCCAACCTTCTTAGATCGTCAGTGCATTTCTCTCAAAAATTAACCGACTACTTAATATTTTAACCAAATTAAGCTTTAAATAAACTGAAATATATTTAATTGCATTTTTAACAACACACCGGGTTTTAATTCGTGCTGATAATGCTTTTACTGGATTCCTAAAACTTATATTAAATAAATTGACTTTCATAAATGTGAGTTCGGATGGATTTTTAGCTTTTTTTGTATTAATTGTAAAATGTAATATGAATTTAGAAATTTGGTACAAAAGTTAGAGCAGTCACCGAATATATGACAGATTCTGATATGATTTCATATAACAGTAGTTAGTTTAACAATCTTAATAGGAAAAGGTAGAAGAGCTGAACTAAGCAGAAATTGTGTTATGACTCATCCTGACCAAGATAGTCTTTTAAAGCTATATCCGCCCTAAGACAACTATTCGTAACAACAAGAATGTTGCAGTTACAGCTTCAAAACGCACATGGCATCAATTAAGGTTGGAAACCATTTGACAACGACTTATTAGAGAAGGTCATTTGCAAGGGTCAAATATGAGTTCTGGATGAAAATTGTGAAATACTTGCCTCTAAATTTTACTGTATTTACAATTTTGTAAATAAGACAATTTTTAGGTGTACACACATAATTAACCAGTTAAATTGGAAGGGCCCAGAATTGGCAACCCAGGTGCGGGAGGGGGAGCTTCCCCCTTGATTTTATGCGTTACTTTATCGACACTCGGTATAAATAATGTTTAAACTATGGCTGCCTTACGCATATACTTATTTTCCATTCTTATGCCACTTTTTAATTGGACAAATTAAAGTGCATTTTCTTAGAAAATATTTTAACGGATTGTAGTTTAAAAAGTTATGTAGTTAGGTATATATAGTTTTTCTTTAATTCTAAATAGTTTTGGAGTTATGGAAATAAAATATTGTTAAATGTAAAAATGATTACGTAAACCAACTTAAAATTGAAAACTGTGATGTTTACGATGCACCAAAAATCATTTGTGACTGTACTTAATTTTTTGAGGTGTGCCTACCTTGTGGAAGTAATCTGTGCTTCACATAAAAAATTTATAAAAAAAAACAGTACAAGAATATATAGTTTTTTAATACTCCATTTTTATTGCAGGAATTTAATAAAATATTTACGACGGCATTCTAAGAAAATTTTTCGTCACGAGTTCAGACATCCAGTGATTGTCCTCATGGCGCTATGTTATATGGCATCCAGTTAACTTGGTAACCTCTTCTTATTAGGATTTAATAGGAAGCTTTATAATCTAGCTGATTCCTAAMAAGGCTAACTATGCTGAATTCAACTGGAAATGGTCCATTCTCCGTCATGTTTCACTATAAACTTGCGTTAAATTTATTCTTTGTCATCGTTTGGTACCGGTATAATCAATATGTGCTTTTCAATGCAGATTCTCTGTGAGCTGAATGCTCGAATATTTTACCTATTTATTATGAGATGGTTAGGCCATTTTTAATACGGTAAAGTAATAATGGGCACGTGTACTCTTTGTAGACCGAATCTATTGCCTCAAATTTTCGCAGAAACACAGGTTTAGTCAAAAGTATGGAATAACGGTTATTATGCTATGGTTACGTCATTTTTAATACGGTAAAGTAATAAAGAGCACGTGTACTTTTTGTGGACCGAATTTACTGCCTCATATTTTCGCAGAAACACAGGTTTAGTCAAAAGTATGGAATAACAGTTCTTTTTTGCCAATATGAACTTTATACCAAAATGTCATTGACAAAAGTTGTTTGTCTTTTATTTAATAACTTTCATCCGGCGAAAAATCCTCTTATGCAATCCAGAGTCCAAGTTAGTTAAAAATTTTAAACGAACTGCATGTGTAAAAGATAGGTATCCTAAAATCCGGATGCCCGAATGAAGATCAGGCGTCAGTTGTTGGAACAGATACAAAGTATACTCGCACGAATTAAATATACATAATCAGATAATCCTGACAAAAGAATATATAAATGTTGCATGTGGATAATCCAAATTTTGCAAACAACATTTTATTTTCTAACGAAGCAGCTTTTTGCCTAAATGGATTTGTGAACAGACATAACCGCCGCTACTGGACTAGTGAAGATCATAAACGTTAATTTCTTTGGAAAATAAAAAAAAGTTAATTACTTCCACATCCAACGGATGGGTATTGTATCGCGAAAAAAAATTTCAAACATTTTTATTTGCTCATTCGCTTTAAAATGATCGAAAACGCAAAAAAAACAAAATTTGAGCAAAAAAAATTTCTTGTCTGTGTGTCTGTGGTTTTGTTTGTGGACACGATAACTTTCGAAAGACTTAATATATGAACTTGAAATTAATAACTGCAGGTATTATTCGCTCTTATAAATTTTCGGTGCAGCAAACTGTTTAGAAGACATTAGCACAAAAGCGTCACTTAAACAAAACGGTTTTTCCTAAATATTTCCGAATATATTTAATATATTCAAGAATGAAAATGCCATCAGATAGGAAATAAAATTTCTCACAAAAAGTGTCTTAGAAAATTTATTCAAAATTTTGACATTTTCGAAAAACCTATTTTGGACCCTGTTCGTACGATTTTTTTTTAAATTTTGGTATTATATACAAATTCAAATTTCTGATCAGAAAGCACTCTTGTAATTTTTTGTTAATTTAAAATTTTCGAGTTAATTGGAAAAAACCGATTTTACAAATTTTATATATTTTTGCTAATATCACGAGGACTGTTTGTCTTTAAAAAAATGTGTAAAGAGAAAAAAGGCTCAAAACCTGATTACTAATTGTATAGTATAGGAAATAAAAATGTAAATGTCATTTTGACAATTGGATGTGGAAGTATTGATTCAATTTGCAGCGGTTTTTTTTGGTCGATTTGCGCCAACCTGTAGGAATTCAGATTTTTTCGATTTTCGCGAAAATAGTTCTTTCTAACGAAATGCAGTAAGAGATCCTTTTTTGTACGTTATTTGTTGCTCTTTCTGAAAGTAGTGACGAATTTTTTGACATTACACACACAACTTTTTTTCAAAGAGAAAACCTCTCTGCCCCTACCCTTACGCCGCCTCTGTTATATATATGAATAAATGCTTTATGCCAGATTATTAGCCGTGTTCAATTATAACATTCTGCCAAAATTCGTAATTTCAAAAAAACCGTTCTCTAAAAAATATAAATTCAAACTTCACCACTCTGTATATCAAAAAAGAGGCATTTTCGGACACATGTTTATATAGACTTTTCGTCATAATTTCACGTCAGGAACCCGCACTAGCAATTATGACATCGAATTGAGAGACACACTGTGTACAAGGCCTTGTCCCAAAATAATCGCACTTTTGCAAATTTTAGATGACCGATCGCAATGTGCAATCCAAATAGGCTTTTTTTTTAGTTCGGCCGCATTTGTTGGTTTGAAATTAACGTTTGTTTTTGATGGGCATAAATGTTAGTGAAGTTTGCCTTTTTTCGAACTGTATCATTTATATATTTGTGGAAATATTCTAAATGGCTTAGTACGTGAAGCTCAATATTTCTTTGGTCTAAATCATTCCAGACTATTTTAGGATTTTGTAACTCACGTTTACACTATTTTATGTCGTTGAACAGTTTTCCAGCAAATCCAATAAAATTGCTACATCCGCCAAATTTTCTGGATCATATTTTCTTTCGTATATTCCATCTATAATCAAACAATTATTACTATTTTGGCATTTGCATTACTTTAGTCACAACTGCTTTGACCGATTGTGCATAATTATGCCGCCTACATAACAGAGCCATTTTGTTTTAGCTTGATAAATAATTTGGGGACAATACACGTGTATATGTTTTCTTTTGACCTTTATTTGTAAGATTAGGACAATAACACCTAAATTTAGCATTAGTGCGTGTTAATGGTACATCAAAATTTTCAATACTGAATTTCAAGAGGTGCCGTTATTTAAGCTAAAGTTCTGAATGAAAAAATCCTATCCTCCTCGCAGGCGCAAAAATACTAAGTTTTACATAAAAAGATTTGCCCCATTTAATACAAAAATCGACGTGGTTTTGCGTATTTATAAAGACGTTTATTCGGCCAATGCATTCTCGAAATAAGTTTTAACGAGCAACAAAACAACCTTAACGACATTGTTGAAATGGTGTTAAAGCTGTGGGTAGAATTCAAGGCTTTGCAAATAATATGACAAGATTCGTTTAAAATTTCGGCCGGTTTCAAATATAAATTGAACAGCGTAGAAGACGTCCTTGTTGTAAAAATTAAAATTCCGGAAAATATTTACACATCAACACAAAACCCTACAAAGGTAATATGGTACAGCAGAAAGCGGGAATAAAAGAGAAATGACGATTGTTAAGTACACAGTTGTAATAATTATTAAAACTTCACGGCGCATAAAAAAGGCGAAATCTGTGTTTGAAGAACTCATCGTAGAAGTAAAGACACGTTGTAGGTCGTCGCGTGGGCCGCATCAAGAGAAGGTAATTCATACAAATTGCACTGAAAAGTCTATTTATCTGTTTTCCAGATTTAGAACTGTAATATGGTAGGTATGTAAACGACAAATTTCACTTAATATTTGCGAAAGCTGGAGTCGGCTGCAATCGCTTGCCTTGAAAATGTGCCAATCAATATTCAATAGGACACTATGAGCACGAAGTTAAGACTGCCAGTGTCAGAGCTTCTTATTCAGCATGAACGAAATCTGAAAATATTTCGTATTACGGGAACAGCCGAAAACCTGAAAAAAACCTTACTTTTAGCGGAACGAAAGCCGGAACTGCACAAAAAACGCGCGTAAACACAGCAACCTACTCTCCATTTCATTTGCTGTTTTGTTTCTCCATTTAGAGTGAAATAAAGATGAAGACATTAAAAATTGATTATCGGAACTGAACCGAAAACGGAAAGCCAGAGTATACATAGCCCTGTAAATACTTGGTTCATTTTTTTTTTGAAAAACTAGTTTGAAACCATTCACAATAAACAAAAACGCCGCTCTCTTCTCATATGTCTAAAGTGTACCGCTTCATCAAAAAATGAGAACAAAGATTTATACTATCATGAAAGAAGCACATATAATATAAACATCAAGTAGGCATAGTGTGTCATGAAACAAAAGCTTATTTACTTTGTTATCTGTCACTTAGAAAACGTTTCTTTGGCGATTTGTTTATTCTTTGAAGTATTTCTGTATCGTGATATGATGACAGTGACTATTACATACTTTGGAAACTTTATTTTTAACTTTGAAAATCATGAGTGGTTTTACGAACAGCGAGCTAGCTGACATATACTTCATTTATAAATTGTGTAATGGAAGAGCGATAGCTGCTCAAAGAGAATATCAACCTAGATATCCAAACAGAAGGCATTCAGTAACACGAATATTTTCTACAGTACATAGAAACTTAATGGAGAGAGGATCTCTTAAAAGACTCAGTGGTTAAGGACCACAGACAAACTTTAATTTGGAAAATGCTTTAAATCATTTTGAAGACGATCTTAGAGCGAGCCTGAGAATAGTAAAAAGAGTAACAAACTATTATGTCTCGAAAATTAACTAGTGTTAATGCTGCTAAGAAATAATCTAATAATAGAAATAATAAATCATATTACTTTTGAAAAGATAATATTTATTAAAAATTGAAAACTGATCCATATTCTCTAAGTGGCGTTATTAATTAATTCTTCAAAAGAAAATATTCTTAATGTGAACTTCCACTTTATTTTTAAATTGTATAGCGCTTTCGGCTACATGCTAGCCATCGTCAGTACAAACGTTAAAATGAAACTAACAGTTTGACAAAGTCAAAAAAAAAACAGAAACAAGCAAACTTGACTACAAACTGAAATGCAACCCACATGCCAATAACTCAAACGAAACATTAATTTAGATCAAACAAAGAATTTAGAATAGGACAATTGAAATTACAAAAATCATTTAGAATAGTAAAATTTTGTTCGTTAATAATTTTATAAATCTCTAAAATTTCCAAATAATTTAATTTAGATGATTTAGTAAACAAATGTAATGAATTTAGATTGTCTAGCGTGGCAGTGTGTTTATTTACTAATAAATGGTTAGCTAACGAAGAATTTGTTGTAACAATATCTGTATTTTTATACTTTTCAAATTGTTTCAAATGTTCTTTACCTCTAGTTAAAAAGGATCTTCCGGTTTGTCCAATATAAACTGAATTGCAATCATTACATGTAAAACTATAAACGCCTGAATTATTTAAAACTGAAATTTGGTCTTTATTACGGACAAAACGGGTTTCCTCTTAAGTTTGCTGGTCAAGTCTCAGTTAGCCTATCTAAATTATTTTCTTCTAATGGAATAAATATTGCTTTTTCTACCGTAGGCAGTGTGTTTTCCCGTTTTGTCCGTAATAAAGACCAAATTTCAGTTTTAAATAATTCAGGCGTTTATAGTTTTTCATGTAATGATTGCAATTCAGTTTATATTGGACAAACCGGAAGATCCTTTTTAACTAGAGGTAAAGAACATTTGAAACAATTTGAAAAGTATAAAAATACAGATATTGTTACAACAAATTCTTCGTTAGCTAACCATTTATTAGTAAATAAACACACTGCCACGCTAGACAATCTAAATTCATTACATTTGTGTACTAAATCATCTAAATTAAATTATTTGGAAATTTTAGAGATTTATAAAATTATTAACGAACAAAATTTTACTATTCTAAATGATTTTTGTAATTTCAATTGTCCTATTCTAAATTCTTTGTTTGATCTAAATTAATGTGTCGTTTGAGTTATTGGCATGTGGGTTGCATTTCAGTTTGTAGTCAAGTTTGCTTGTTTCTGTTTTTTTTTTGACTTTGTCAAACTGTTAGTTTCATTTTAACGTTTGTACTGACGATGGCTAGCATGTAGTCGAAAGCGCTTTACAATTTAAAAATAAAGTGGAAGTTCACATTAAGAATATTTTCTTTTGAAGAAATAATATTTATTTATAAACTATAAATTATTTAAACAACAAACAGAAAAGAAACAAGCTTTTATAGGAAGTTTTTAATGTGGCCGCTATTTTGCTGAATAGATATTCGAGCTCTGCATCTTATGGTTTGTGTAGCTCTATTAATTTTATTTGGATTTCTTCTTATCAAATTCATCGCTAAAGTTATTCGTTTGAGTAGTTCCTCACGAGTGTCTACTTCAGTACGATAGACACTATTAGGCTTACGTGCCTCCACAGATAGCAATTTAAAGGGTTTATGTCAGGTGAACGAGGTGGGCAACACATTGGTCCACTTCCACCTGCCTGCGTAATGTGTTTAATCGCGTTCGTATATTTCTCCTAATTTGAAGAGGCACATCTACTAAAAGCTCTGCTAAAGTGTTTTCTAGAAATTTTAAGTATGATTCTGCCCTAAGTCGTCCAGGTAACTCAACTGGTCCTATTAATTGATGACCCTACTACTGTATGTAAAACATCACAAAAAGTAATTGATGTAATCTACTCTACACAAGCCGACTCAGATTGGGAGTCTTACCGACAGTTAAGAAACTTGACAGTCTTAGCTATTAAGCGTGAAAAAAATGGCATATCTAACACGCTATCTTAATAATAACGACAATAAGAATTTGTGGAAAACATTGAAACGTTTAAATATACAAGAAAATCGCGAGGAAAGCATATATACAAATCTAAATGACGTAAACAAAATTAATGACTAKTTCTTATCCTTATKTAGATCAGCAAATTACTTTTAATTTTCGATTGCCTTCAATCGATGAAGTAGAAAAAATTATGATGCAGTGAAAATCTAATGCTACTGGACAAGATGGCATAAATGCCAAAATGCTAAAACTGAGTTGTCCATAATATATTGCCAAGTATGTCACGCATTATCAATTCACGTTTGGATATTGGTTACTTTTCCTCAAAATGGAAAACAACAGTCGTCACCCCGTTACCAAAAGTTGTTGATTCTAAGGATTTTAGTGATCTAAGCCGTACACTTTCTAAAGTTTTAGAGAAAGTGCTTCACAATCAAATGCTAGGTTACGTGAATACAAATAATATCTTGTCACATACATAGTCAGGCTTCAGAAAGGGACACACTACGACAACTTCTCTTATGCTCTTTTGGACTATATTCTGAACGCTAGAGATAAGGGCTTAAATGTAGCTTTAGTTTTGTTAGACTTCTCTAAACCTTTTAATACAATGGATCATAAACTTCTTTGCGTTAAATTAAGTTATCTGGGTTTCGACGAAGTATCTGTACAGTTTTTTTCTTCCTACTTGCATGATCGCTATCAGAGTTCTGTATGACAATACGATATCATATTCCTCCGGACCAGTTTTGTCAGGGGTGCCTCAAGGCACCATACTTGGTCCTTTGCTATATTTAATTTACAAACATCATATAACTTCTTGCCTCAAGCACAGCTCACCCTTCTGCTATGCGGACGATACCTAAATTGCATATTCTTTTGACGACAAGTCGATTAAAATCGCGGAGGAAAACTTGAATGAAGACCTAGAAGCAATCTATTCGTTTAAATTTAAATAAATGCCCGGTAATTAATTTTTCTTCAAAGAAAAGTAGTAAATATTTAGATGTCAATGTTAGGCAGGCTAATTCTTTCTCTCTGCCACGTTTCTGCACTACTTTGTTTACGAAATATTTTACCAACAATGCGGTTAAATTGTATAATGCGTTGCCTCTTTCAACTAAGCTGAAATCTAGACTTCGCCCTGTATTGCTCCTGCAATAATAAAGACATTATTGTTATTATTATTATTATTATTAATCCATTTCGACATATTGACCGACAAGCGACGCTGAAAATTGCAACGCTGGTTGCAACGTCTTACCTTTGAATATAGAATGTACATTCTATTTTCATTCGACCAATGATGGTTGTTACGGAAATTACTGCACCATTTCTATAGAATGTTGCTTCGTCAGTCTACAATATTTCAAATTTTCATTACGATTTAAACACTGCGAAAAATTTAACCGTGAGCGTAAATCGGCATCCTGTAATATTTCAAAGTATATAGTAGTCACTATCACGATAACACGATACAGAAATACTTCAAAGTATAAACAAATCGCCAAAGAAACTCGTTTTCTAAGTTACAGATAACAAAGTACACTTGATAATTACATTATTTGTGCTTCTTTCATGGTAGTATAAATCTTTGTTCTAATTTTCTAACGACGCGGTACACTTTAGACATATGAGAGAAGAGCACCACTTTTGTTTAAGTTAGTTAGGTCAGATGATCGAAATGCGTCTGCACAAAAAGTTATGGCAAAAACAAAAAAAGTGTTTTAAGGTCACTCATAGTGATGTCTAAGCTACAATCTTTAAATTGAAGTCACTTATGTACCCTACAAACACATCACACATGTCAAGTATAACCAAATAGTTAAAAAAATAACAAAAAAGTTAGCTTTATGACCCATTTACACCCTGTATTTAGAAAACCCAAGATTTACGGGTCTATGTTTATATGAAAAAATCTTCTTATTTTTAGTCATAGAATCCGTGGTTAAATTGTTGCATGCTAATTATATTTTTTACCTGAATCGAAACGAAGTCCAGGGTTTAACTAAAAGCTTCCTTTTATATTATGTATCTATATAGCGTGTTTCTCTCTACTCAACGCTAATACAGAGCGGGATTATACAAAAATAATAAAAAAAATCGGAAATTAAAGAATATATTTAAACGAAGCAAAATATACAATAGAACATAAAATAAATAAAGTATTCAGTAAAATGAAACATCCAAAGCTTGTAAATTAATTAATGTAATTCTCGTCTGTTCTTCGGATCACCGGGTTAGTAGGTAAACTTCCTTTGAATTCTAATAACTTCAAACTCTGCACCTGTCTGGCGATCGATTCCAGTAATCTGAACGAATTTCTTTGTCTTTGTTACCAAACACTCTACCGGTATTTTGGGGCAGGAATCGTAGTTTCCTCGAACCTGAATCTGAAAATTGGAATTCGAAAGTAGTTTCAAAGATGTAATTGACCTGCATGAATAAATTATCTCAAGAGGTTATCAAATCAAGAATTGTTTCGGAAGTTTCTTACACCTTGCTACGTTTTGTTTATGTATAAATTTTGCTTCTAAATTATATGTAAATGCACTCGTTTGCGTCGACACCATTTAAGAATGAAAAAAATGCCTTTGCTATACCGGCATCTCTGAGGCTTAGGCCACCATTTGTACAAAACCTAAGCAGTAGCATTGGCTGCCTATATGGCTGCATCAAATTTTACGAATAAAAATAGCAAACATACTAATTAAAATTCTCAAAATATCTGCAAGAATAAAGTATAGACATATAGTAACGAAAAAGAGTTTGATCGTTTTAGAAACATTTATTATCTCAATTTTATTGAAAACTACGCAATACCCAAATGCCATCACATTATATTTGTATAGGCAAATCAGGAGAAAAAGGAAAGGTACTGGTGATAGGAATATTTAAATATCCTCCATCTCTTCTGTTTGGTGTTTTATTTTTTCATTGCTAATTCGAATATTTAAATCAAAAATACAATTATTAGAATCTAATTCACGAACCATTCACTAAAATTTGTCTAAAATTGTAAATAAAAAGCATGTATATTATACTAATGGTTAAAATCGCTATCGACATAATTGTGCAACCTATAAGAGAAAAAATATAACTGATATAAAGTATTAACGCAGCAAGGAATAATCAGTTTGTTCTGTTAACGAAATATGGAGCTGATTTAATTTAACCTGCTGTTTAATGATGCTCTCTGCTTCTGCTAGATCCAACTGGGGCTTCTGTTTTAACACAAGCCCATTTTCGTCCTGCTGTTGAGCCATCTTTTGTTTAGCTTCCAGATGTCTAGTGTACATGTCCACTATATGTCTATCGACATTTTCTAAAGCATTTTTTACAGCTTGCCTTTTCTCATCTGTTGCTACGATCTTCCTTAATCTGTTAAGTTCCGATACATTGTGAGCATTCACTGTTGCCAATTCTTGCAAACAATTTTTTATTTGTTGCAGAACTTCATCCTCAGCAGGTAAATTCTGTGAATTAAAATTTTCATTTACAGCTAATTTTAATAGCTGCAACTAATTATACAAAGTGCTTCAATAGTACAAAAACATGCCAATGCATTTTGATTGTGGCACTCTCATACTTATCTATATTGTCTTATAGCACATGATATTATTTAAAATCTTCAGGTTGTACTGATTTATGCATGAACAATTTATTGGAAACAATTTGCCAAAAGAATGTCCAAATCTTGTTGATTTATTGGATTCATGTTTCACTAAAGAACACTAAAACATCATACAGTAACGTAACTTATTTAAACTTAATGTAATTGCAAAAACAACTTAATAAAACTACCATGTCACTAACTGCTCCATTATACCTATATAAGCAGATCATGGCAAAAATAAGAACAGCCAGGCAAGACTAAGCTAGAGGTACAGTGTGTTTCTGTGTCAGCATAAATTTTGTTATGAATTGATTACTGTTGTAATAATTGTTTGAATGGCATTTTTATGTTTCCACATTTTACCTAACAGAAATTCCTACTATTAAAATATATATAGCCCCTCTTTTATGTCATTKCAGAGTAAGATATCTGCATATTGGATATTAACATAATTCAACAAAAATTGAAATATTTTAAAAGCTAAGAAGAGCATGGGAAAACTGATTGTTTAAATGTGCTTCGTTTCACAAGTTTTATCAGATATAGTGCAGAAATGAGCAGACAATTCATATAACTATTTGTAAAGATGATAAAGGCAATGCCACTGTCACTTTAAAAATGCATAACTATTTTATTAAACAAAAACATGTTTTATAATTTAATTCAGAMCCCACAGCGCAGMTGTCACAAGCATTTTAAAATCTTCAMACTACTTGATATGAAAAGAGAAAAACCATTGTAGGCATTTCGATAGAGTAACAAGCTGAAAAAAGTTGACAGCCCCAGCCTCATTCACTCTGCCGCTTACGTGGCAGACACTGTACCAATGAGTTAATAAAACTTTGTTGCTTTAACAGCATGCTACTGACTATTTAGGGGTCACCACAATACTCCCTTTCTACAGACGACAATCTTGATGAAGAAAGATGTGTTGCATGTGCTGCTGTTGTGCCGAGTGTGCACATTGTGTGCTTAGGGTGTTGTCACAATTTTTATGAGCGAATGTTGCCCAGCTCCCTCCTTAAGCTGATGCATAGGCAAGAGGGAGACAGGCGAGTGTCAGTCACATATTGTAGAATTTCGATAGCCGAGGTCAAACCATAGCTCTGTCGCTTACAAGGTGGACTCCATACCACTAAGCTAAAGGAATTCTGTTGGTTTGACAGCTTGCTACCATCTATATAAGGGTCGTCACAGTAAAAATTAAGAATAATGAACTAACAAGCTCCAATTCTATATGGCCTACCAAAAATTCATACAAATGGAATACCTTTGAGACTGGATGTGTCTTATGTTAATCATATAAATTATTATGTTAATTTGCCTGCAATATATTAACATGATCAATTGAATGCCAAACCAAATACAGTGTGAAGCGTTCCATAGATTTCACAAATAGGGTAAAATAATTATGAATACCAAATAACACTCTTGTGTTCTTTTCAATTCTATCCCCCTTTCAATATTTCTCAAAAATAAAATAAACAAKTTGCCCCTATCAAACACAAAAAAAAACTGAACTTTKAAATATTATGGAAATATGCATAGATTAAAGTTATTTTATGTAAATGACATATTCTGCAAGCAAGACAATAGACCTGAAAAAAAATCATTACAAGGAAAAACGAAATTATGAAAAATGTATTATTTTGGACCAGATATGCTGATATTTGTAGTACGAGGCATGTTTTTTAAGTAAGTACCGTTTTGCGATTCCGCCGCCGCAGCGCTACGGTCGGCGTTCCGCGCATGCGCGCTGGTTACCTACATCTCTTATCTACGCACTGACGCCATTACAGTTTGATTCTTCATTTTATACGTTGTTTAGTGAGTGTTTAAGATGCATCCGACAATCGTGAGACCCGCCGATTGTGAAGTGCGGGCTGTTATACGATTTCTTAGTGCTAAAGGCGTAAAACCGACCGGTATTCATCGTGAGATCTGTGAACTTTACGGACAAAACATTATGAGTGATGGAATGGTAAGGAAATGGGTGAGAGCATTTAAAGATGGCCGCACAAATGTGCATGATGAAGAACGGAGTGGGCGTCCTTCGGTCGTTAATGAAGATTTGGTGCAGAAAGTGAACGAAAAGGTGAGAGAAAATAGACGCTTTACAATTTCATCATTGTGCGACTGCTTTCCTCAATATTCTCGTAGTGTTTTGTATCGCATTGTGACCGAGAACTTGAATTACCGAAAATTGTGTTCACGTTGGGTTCCGAAAATGTTGACGAATTTGCACAAAACCCAACGTTTAGGCAGTGCATTGACTTTCCGTGAGCGGTACCACAATGAAGGTGAAGATTTTTTGGACCAAATTGTTACTGGTGACGAAACATGGGTGGCCTACATCACACCAGAATGGAAACAACAATCCATGGAATGGCGACATTCATCATCACCCAAAAAAGTGAAGTTTAAGCAAACAATTTCTGCCCGGAAAATCATGTGCACAGTTTTTTGGGACAGAAAAGGAGTATTGCTAGTGGAGTTTCTGCCTCGTAATGAGACAATCAATGGAACAATCTGCGTCATGCAATCCAGAACAAAAGACGTGGCAAGTTGAGTAAGGGTATCGTTTTGCTGCATGACAATGCCCGTCCACATGTGGCTAATCGGACCAAAGGTCTCATTAAATCTTTTAAATGGGAAACTCTAGATCATCCTCCATACAGCCCTGATCTGGCGCCCAGCGACTACCATTTGTTCCTGCACTTGAAGAAACACCTGGGTGGTCAGCGTCTTCAAGACGATAACGAAGTCGAAACATTTGTGATACAGTGGTTAACAAGTCAGGCGGCAGAATTTTATGAGGAGGGTATTCAAAAATTGGTGCCACATTATGACAAGTGCCTCAATATTCATGGAAATTATGTAGAAAAGTAGATTAAGGTACAGGCTTTCATGTAAGATAATATTATTGCAATATCTTTGCACGCCTTTTTTTAATTCCAAAACGGTACTTACTTAAAAAACATGCCTCGTATTTGTATGGGAACTGATAGGCAGTTGAATGTATTCTTAAATGCACTAAACAAAAAGATCCTTTTTATGCTACAGGAAGAAAAGGATGGGGTTTTTAATTTTTTTATGTCGATAAAAGAACAATGACGCAAAAATTGAGGACCAAATATTTAAAAAACACTATAAAGCATGTACAGTATGGTGCTGATATAAATAATAAGGGACATATTTTCACCCCAGTAAATTATATCAAAGGTGTACAGATAAAAAAATGTAATGTGGGGTCTTCTAGTTAGCAATAAGGCAAAAACCAATACATTAAAAAGAAGCAGTATTAACCAACTAAAATGCATGCAGTGTGAGTGAATAGGATAATCAGGTAAAGCAATTAAAAAATAGGATTAAAGAACAAGTTGCAACTTTTGCTTTTCATTGCACCAAAAATAATCATTCCATAAACCAAAACAACATTAGTTGCATATTGCATTAAAAAGATAAAAAACTAACCTTTTAGGCACATTTGAAAATTAAAAAAGCATATCAGAACAAACAATTGACAAATATGCACCTTCACGTCAACATTCAAATCCAGGCCAGAGATTTTTACCAAGTAAATTTTACAACCCTTGTAAAAATTAGAGATGTGGACAAAATTCTGCACATCTGACCTTAGTATAATTTTGAGGTTCTTTGAAAAAAGGTGGCCGGGAGTCTCCCGGAATCAAAGGTGGTCTCCCAACACCCGTAATTGGTAAATTTTCTCCCGGAATCCGAATATAATGGAATGTGGGATAAAAATCGGGGCTTCAGTAACAATAAACATTAACTTGTGATTTTTTTTGTGGTATTGTGTAATAGGTATGATTTTATATTATATGCATCGTTAACAGTTAATAATTTCTGACAAATATTTATGATTCACACGTCTGTATTGTAATCACATAATTTGGGGTTCCCCTTCACCCTTCACCAGTGTTTAGCAACACACGCATACATCCCGCGTTATGACTATGTGTGAACTATGAATCACAAGCGGTGCAAGCACGTGTAAACGCAGACGGAGTTCAAATACTTGTGTGAACATCATAACTTTACTAACGATTCGCTTTACAGGAAATTATCAAAATTTTCAGTAAAGTTAGACAATTTGTTTACATTGGGATAAACTTTCAGAATTTCCAGAAATTTTGAATATTAGCCATGCCATTAGTTCGGATACATTATACACTGAATATTGCTGTTTTCGGGAAGTATTTCAAAAGCTACCAAAAGAATTACCCAATGATAAACTTTGGGTATGAACGTGTGTTTAATCTGTTAAACGATTTGTTTAGAAGAGAGCGGAACAGAATGTCAATCGATCGAATAAAAGCTGAGTTGCAAATACGAATTAATTTTAACTCCAAATGTGCAGAATTTGTGTCATTTTTGAACAAACCGGAATCAGCAGGATTTATTAGTTTGGCCAAATTCAATTCAAAATAAAAATGGAAAGGTTTTGTTGTTTTATCTTTTTTTAAGAATTCTAATATATAATCACTCTTTTTGTTAATGTTTCTGCGTAACATGTATAATAAAATAATTCTTCTAAATAAAAATTTTTTTGCACATCACACTAGTAATCTCCCAAAAATGTGTAAATATCCCAGAATAGTCAGACAAAATCCGGGAATTTTAATATGACAATCTGGCAACCCTATTTGAAAATGACTTTTATGGTCGAAACCATCATCAGACCTTTCTGATAAAACTTCTTCATAAGCAGCACATTCAAATAGTCAGCTTGTTTCTAAACTAACTAATTAATTTATAACTCAGTGTTGATCATGGTAGTGAATAGATTACGAATCAATAGAACAATATTATTCTGTATTTACAAGTAACTTTATCAAGGAACAAACCTCAAAACATATGTATACATAGTCTGCCACTTAAAACTCCCCAGGCTCGTATTTTCGCTATTTTTTTTAGCTACAACCTTAAGTTGTATATGAAATTGTAGGTCTTTTTAAACTCTTTAAAAATAGAATATTGGGTGTCCAAAATTTTTTTCTGTTAATTATCATATCTTGCAAATAAAGTTAATTTTTGTAAATATTTTTTAACCTTACCCCGTATAATAAATATTGCTTTTTAGTTAGATGCCGCCTTTTATTTTCTTCAATTTGTGTCTTTACCATGTATGCGTAATTTTTACTCCTTCTTAGTGAAAAACAAGAAAAACTATTCGCCGCCATTTTTGTTAGTAGGGTTGTTCAGAATTTTTTACGTGTTATTTTAGTAGCTTATTACGGTACAAATTATGCCAACATACCCATCGCTGCACACAAAACCCCAAAATTTGGAGTAACTTTTTAATAAATAAAGTACAAAGTTCGTTCTACAGAGAGAGAGGCTAGAAAACGAAACCCTGCGATGAGGCTAGTTTGGTTTTCTACATTGCCTACTAGCCTCGTCACAGGGTTTAATTTCCTAGCCTGTCTCTCTGTAGAACAAACTTTGTACTTTATTTATTAAAAAGTTACTCCAAATTTTGGGGTTTTGTGTGCAGCGATGGGTATGTAGGCATAATTTGTACCGTAATAAGCTACTAAAGTAACACTTAAAAAATTCTGAACAACCCTATTAACAAAAATAGCGGCGACTAGTTTTTCTTGTTTTTCATTAAGAAGGAGTAAAAATTACGCATAATTGGTAAAGACAAAAATTGAAGCAAATAAAAGCTGCCATCCAACTATAAAGCAATATTTATTATACGGGGTAAGGTTAAAAAATATTTACAAAAATTAACTTTATTTGCAAAATATGATAATCTGCAAAAAAAATTTTTGGACACCCAATATTCTATTTTTAAAGAGGTTAAAAAGACCTACAATTTGACATATAACTTACGGTTGTACCTAGAAAAATAAAGTAAATACGAGCCTGAAGAGTTTTAGGTGGCGGACCCTGTATACAAAGCCACTTAATGGTGGAAAGCGATCTTAAGCGATCTGTATTTGTACCTTGAAAATTTAATATAACATTTCACTTTAAAACAGATTAGTTAATTTTTCATGTTCAAATACTGCTTCACCTTGCTAAATACTTTTAGTTTAAAAAACAGAAAATTTAATAATTAAATAACATCTCTGGCCACTGCAGTTTTAGCCCACCTAGTATATAGAGTAGATTTCTGCAGCAGATATATCCAAAATAAAATGCAATAAAAACCTGAAATGTAATAGCAGCATAACAGACTTTCGCCTGTAAGCATAACATGCATAAAACATACAGTGTATCAAACACAATTTTAATGTTTGTTAAATTTCGCCCTTTCACTGAACCATGCAGCTAACTATGTGTGGAATTGACAATCACAGGCAACCCCCCCTTTTAAATAGGTGACTTTGTCGTCTTCGTTTTCTACTGTCCACACTCTTACCGAGATGTGTATGATTCAATGTAAATATATACTTTCTACGTTATTCAAATAATTAATATCTAACTTCAATAAATTGGTTAGTATTTTATAGCTGTTTCACCATTTACCTTAGGGAGATCCTCTATTTCTAAAACACCTTGTTCCACTAATGCCATACACATATAATGGGGAACACTGGATGTTTTAAGAAACTTTAGGTCCAAAGCTAAAATAGTTCATGCTGATGAATAGCACAAGAAACATAGCAACATTTACTATACGTTTTAACTTCTCATTGACTTCAGGCAGCTTGGTGGATACCTTTTCCTCTTTACAGGCGGTTAAGCACTGTATTGAAGGACTAGTGATAAAATCCACTGCGGCACTTAAACCGTTCTTTTTGCCATCGACAGAGAATGTTTTCGATTTGCCAGGCTTCATTCCATTTTCTACGCTCTGTTCCTCAGATAATATTTTATCGCACCATTCTGAGGCGTAATGATCACCTACTTCAGGAATTTTCACATCCACTTCTTGAGAACACTCCTGAATTAAATCATCTAAAAACTGAAACGAGAGGTTATGATGAAGCAATGTGCTGATAATACTAACGGCAACATCTTGTTTTGAAACTTCGGCACAGTACGGTTCAATCGATAACCAAAATTTGTCTGAAGTATCACTTCGCGGTAAAACTTTTGGTACTTCTACTTTGGCAGGTAAGTCATTAATTGAATTGTTGAGTGGTACACCGTAGTGCTTTGCTTTTAGAACACGAACACTGTTCTGTTTTGATTCCTTCCGCTTTGTCTTTTCATGTTCGTGTTTTTGTCGTTTTAAGGGAGGCTTTCCTCTCTCTTCTCTTCTTTCTTCTACTCTATCGATTGATTCTATTTCTGAACGTAAGAGACGGTTTCGAACAGCACAAGTAGACWACAGTTTCTCTAACTCTTGTTGTAAAAGATCTAGATCTTCCATTGTTACACCATCCTCACGGGACCTACTTAACACTGTTAAAAAAGATACAATACTGTAATAGATTACAGCTATGACAAATAATTTGTTCTAACTTTTACTTTAAATTAAATCTCTCGAATCAAGCATTTGCTTGAAGCATGTTTAAAACACTGCTCAAAATAACATGCAATGGGCTACTTGCACTAATTTTATTTTTGGATAAATCTGGCAAAATTCAATGGTCATTATTAAGTTTATTTCACACACGAAAAGTTAGCACTTGCAAAAAATTGCAAATGCATAAAATTATTAATTAAAAATTGCATTTGGCCTTTTAAATTTCACATGGCATCAAAACCATGTCATGTCACTATTATAATAATAATAAATAAAAGCAGAGGGCCGCACGCTGTTCCCTTTAACTTGTTTATTGGATAATTCTGATGTCACAGCGGTTCAGTGTTCATCTTGGGTTCCAATTTTAACACAAAATAAATAGCGTATTAACAAAGACAATTCGAAAATACTTTGCACACGTGACCTTAATGATTAAATTAAGCACATAAAATTTTTTTGTGCAAGTAGCCCATTGCCAAAAGTGCTATAATTACCAAAAACTGCTACAACTACTAAAAAAATGCCGTACCTACCGGAAAATTGATCTGCAGTTATCAAACAATTCCTGTAAATGCATAATTACATGCCAATGCCCAGCCAGCCTATAGTGAAAATAGTATGCGAAAACTGAACACCGTGTATAAATTATTTGATTTTGTCAGTATTCAGGTTGCTATAACTTAGATTACCCCAATGTTTTCATCAGAATTTACAATTATGCCATTCCACTAGGTCTAGAGATGCACAGCACGTTAACTTGACATTGCGACCTAATTACCAACCCCCAATTAAATTTAGCTCATGGTTGAAAACTTCAACCAAGTCACAATCTACTGTAGTTGCTTTCATTAAAATCCAATTTAAGCGCTCAAAGAAGTGTCGCACATACTGTCCAACGGGATGATGCTTCACATTTGAAATTAATTGAAACAASCTATTGTGAAATTCACTATTCACTGAAACCCTTGACATTGCAACCAGGAGCTAATAAAAAGTCAACGTGGACAGAAAATTAAATGTTGGGCCTTTCAGCTGAATACTGCAGCTCAAATTAAATTATTGTGTAATGAAATTAGCCAGATGCATTGCAAATTCAAGGTCTAATTTCATTAACACGTTGCTGAAACCAAAATCTGCATTTTGTCTGTTCAGTCATCAAAAACATTACATGACAGGTCATGCAAAAATAATAAAAACATGGTAAATCACTCAAAAACAATCACAGAATGAACATGCTAAAAATGTATATTATGTATACTGTTCATAGTTTATCGGGATAGGGTATTCCGCGATTTGTAAACATTTTCACAGAATTAACGGTACCTTTATTAGCCATAAATGACAGCAATGGTGTCTTATTTTCTCAGTGCAATAAACGATGAATAAGAAATTACAAAAAATAATTTACACAGCAGACGCTAGGTTGGTTGACCTGTTTATGAATGCCTTTGGCAATAGGATCAAACATATGTTAACAAATCCATATTATCTATGCAAATAACTTACGCTAACTGGGCACTGTAGAGTGTCTATTTTATCAAATTTTAACGCCTGCACACATACTAGTATAAAAAATAAATAAATTCATTTGTGTCTAGCGGGATAAAATTATAAAAAGCGACTTATTCTAAGCTTACTAAAAGCATCATTCCCCTAAAAAAGCTGAAAAAATGGTCATAAATGAATTCACACTTTTTACAGGTTTTTACCTATTGTAAACTGATTTTACATTTTCCTCATTTCTAACTTGTAAATGTTAGATTACATGTTTCCTTTGAAAATTAAAACTGCCCATGCCCTAACTTTGTGAAATTTGAAAGTTTACGTCAAATTAGGCCAAATATAAAAATCTGAGAAACCGCTCAAAATCTGTGACTTTCTTTCTGAATGTAAACACAAGAAAAAATGTTTAATTTAAGCCAATGCGTTAAAGAACAGCCAACAATTAGAAAAATAATATTGCTTATTACTCATAAGTTTATTCCATGTAACATTCTAAACGCACCTAGATTTATCTAGCTGCTTTAATCCTATAGGGCTGTTTCTGATTCATCATATTACGCTAGTATCAAGACTGTAACTAAAATCTAAACCAATTACCTATTTTACTTCAAGGTGTCGGCATGATCCAAAATCATTTTAACTAATATTGTCTTTAATAAAGAGAAAATGAATCAGCCTATAATTCCTACATTCGAATGTCTGCTACTTAAACTTTTATTTACCTGTTGTGTATCCTGGTAACAGTCTTGGATTATCACTTTGTTTTAACACAGGGATATAGGACAAACCTGAGTCATGTTCTTTATTCTTCGATCCAGTTAATCTACTACTATCATTCAGTATATCTGACTGACTTCTTCCAGGTCTATCCATACTCATTTAAATGTGAATTGTTTACCTCTCTTACCAACAGACCTAAAATATAACCTAACATTTAAAAGTGTCCTGGGATAAACAGTTTCATACTTAAAAGTAGCCTTTGTTAAAGAGAATTAAAATCCATCACTTTTAAGAACTAAAATACTCACAAAAAAATACAACTAATACAAGTTTACTAATTAAATTTACAATTTCGATGAGTCTTGTAAGTGTGTGAAGTTTGACGCCTTTTAGTTTCAGGCATAATATTTAGCTGCGAAGGATGTCGCTATGATGCCAAACCGAAATAATATTTTTTTCGTTTATATCTGACATGAAAAAAGTTAGATTTGAAATATTTGTAATAATTTAAAATCTTATCAATACTATTTACCAATGCTCTAACATCGTTGGAATAAAATACAATGCATTAGATCTTATAATATATATAATAAAATAGTAAATCTGTTATAATAAAGTAATACTGCCTATAGATTTCAAGTTTTTTACTTTAAAGAAGATTGTTACCGTTATCCACAATATAATAATAATAATAATAATAATAATAAGGTTTATTGAAACAACGTTGTGCACAATAAACAGTGATAACAATAGCACGCATAAGCATAAGCTTGTAAGCGTGAAATAAAAATAAACATTTTCAAGAAAGAGAAAGAAAAAAAAATATGTTTACAAAGACTGAAATTTTTTGTTAACGAGTAAGATCAGTTCTTGAACTCTTGGTGAAAATATTTGAAAGTGCCCTCAATTTAACCATTGATAATAATATATTGAGTGGTTGCAAAGGTACATTTATTTGAAAACATTTTGAATTAATTACGTTGCTTGGAAACAAGCACCAATTAAGATTACCTATATCCAAACGATCGTCAGCGTCTCTGACAAAATTCCTCTTCTTATTAGCTGTAAATATCATATTTATTTACCAACGTCCTTAAAATGAAAACTTCATCAAACAAAACATTTGCACACTCTCTATTGCAAGAGAAATAGTTATAGGATATAATTCAAAGCCAGTTTGAATTTCATTTAAATCTAAAATCGTTCTAAATTCTACTGGCCACTATTCATTATACACGAACATGTAAAACAATTTTGTACTTATTTAATTCATTATTTAGCTTTTTGCATACCTAAGGGTAGCTTGTCAATGTGCGTTAGATATACTAGAAAATTCAATATATTTGTTACAAGATGTCTTACAAGTCGCTTGTTTAGCAGATGTGTTTTCTATATTAACTTAGACTTGTATATTTATATGAAATGTTAATATGACAGTATTTTTTAGTCCATGCTGTAAATTATCAAGCCACTGTAAAATAATAGCTTCCACAAACAATATTCTCAAACACTTGCATAGCCCTTGCATAAGGTCGTAAATACTAAAAAGATGCAGCGATTAATTAGGAGTCATTTCTTGTTCTACCAATGACAGGATGTCACCAAATTAATACTTTTGCAGTGAAACACTCTCTGAACCTTAGCGGCACTTCCAAAAATTGTCTCTTAATATATAATTTTTTATATATAGTCGATTTTAGTAGAGTCCAGTTTTATCTAGAATCTCGTAATTATAGTACAACTGGCAATGCTGAAGGCAGCAAGCAACGTGTAAGCTTCACAGATATACCAGTACCAACATTAAATGATTAAAATTAAATAAGATGGAAAATAAACAGAGAAACGGCATATTTGTGTCGCCGATATACTTTATACAATACATTCAGGATGCATATAGACATATAAAGTAACAAATTATTAATAATGTATCATACAATTTTGGTGGCAAATATTAAAATTTCAAATAATATTAATTTTTGCGTGTAGGTTCGTTGTGCTTTTATCTAAATTCGAGGTGATATAAACCTTTTATTAGAATGTCTCAGAATTTAAACAAATTAATTTGTTCTACAAATTAAGTTAATTGTTAAAATTTAAGCCACCAATTTTCTTATTATGATCAAATCTGTTAATAAGGAGCATCATTGTTTACTAGGCCACACAATTTGTCAGAATTTAGTTGCCTAGATAATGAGCTCTTATGTAACGATCGTTGCCTATATTTCAGGCGAAGTTAAGTTCCAAAGTAATCCATACGATGTACTGATAATTACTGTTTAAAAACCGTACCCAAGGTTTGACATAATATTTTAGAAATTACAGTTATTCCGTATTTCTCCTACTTCATTTAGGTGGGATAATCAGATTTCATTTTGCATAATACACAGATTCAAGTATGAAAACAAAAATTATAATAGCAATACTAAAGTGACCATACGTCCCTCATTTGGAGGGACAGTCCCCCATTTTAAGCTATCGTCCCTCCTCAATTAATGTCCCTCCAATGTCCCTCTTTTTTAAACATACAATATTTTCTGTTTGAGAAAAATAAAAACGATGCCGTTGCTATTCGCTATTCGATATGCTTTAGTTTTGGTATCGGTTATTTAGGTATCTTTACGTGGTCAACCAATACCCGTAAATACCTGTAAAAACAAAGTATAGTAGCTAATTATACACGTCGGTCTCTGGATGTCTTAGAGCGAGTAGCAACTAACAATGACCAGTAATTTAACTTATACCTTACGTGATAAATAGTGAAAATTTGTGAGAAATCATAACCTTGTTTAAAATCAATAAAAGTATTATCATTTTGATTGAGCTTTTTCCTGCTACGTGTATAGGTACCCGATAATACGTATTTCCGTGGCCCCTGTGGATTCCGTCCCTCCTTGGAAGGTTTACAATCTGGTCACTTTAAGTAATACCTACTAGTAGGTTTTTTTATTTTCTAGGTGAGAAATTCCTTTCAACAAGCCTTTTTCTTAAATACTCAACGACCAACGCCTGGTAAAGTTTTGAGGAAGACATATTATTTTTAAAGTTATATTGCATTACCTAGTTACAGTTTCTTACAGCTTCTACTTTGAATCAGTTTCGTTTGTCAGTCCATTGGCTATTAATTAAGGAAAACAATCTTTCCAGATTTGTATTGTGCATCATTATTTTATTTATTATGGATGTGATGCTCTTCCCTGAAGAGAAGCTTAAAAACAACTTCATACTTATTTCAAAAACGATTGAACAACATTTATAAGTTTAAATCAACAACAGCCATTTCACGCACATTTATTTATAAACAGTTCAGCTTTGAGTGATCCTCAGGATGTAGGTAGATAGTCAACAATTTAGGAATCATTTTGCTTTGGTGGTATTAATTAATACTAATTGCTTTTAAGAACTATTTCTGAAAGCTTTATTTTAACTACAATAAAGAAACCTAAACCTAATTTTAAATTTGGCAGTGATAGGGCTTGCTATTTTGTCATAAATACACAGGTAGACTTTCGAAATAAAGATTATTATTATTGTTATATTTTACGCGTAGCTAGCGCAATTTTGATCAAATATAATTACTCGTGTTATGCCATAAAGTAAAATAACCTAAAATCACGATCGCGTGAATATATTTAATATGGCAGCCAGTTTTAGTCACGTGTTCTTCACGGGCCAATGACCAATCCGTTGGCATGATTCGTGTGCTACTCTACTACGTCTTTCTTCTCGTTACTCCATGCTTCATTAATCATTAAGTTTTGATTTTAGTTGTTTCTTAGGCGTGGATTGTGTAAGATATTTGTCTTTGCTGATCGGAATTTGGAGTTTGTTTCAAACACGTCGCGGTACTCCCAAACGTGCCTAAGTTCCGAAGGGTCGGTGTTCGGTAGAGTGTACCATAGTGATATTAGCAACCGTTAGATTGGAATTGTTTGCTTGTTTGGTCGCTTGTATTGTGACCGGTAACCGATGTGGAACGACAGCCACTGCCAGTAATGTTGCACCAAGGTGTTTGGTGTTGCACGTTTCTGTTCATTTCGTGCGGTAATATTGCAAATTCGATTTTGTGCAAATAACAGCAGCACTTAGGAGTTATCAATCCGTGATAAATTGTGGTCCCAAAAAATGGCGCTAAGTCTCAGTGATGTAGAAGTTGTAAGCTTGAACAATAACGATTACAGTTTCGTGCCGAAATTTCAACAAAAGGTTCTGATTAGTGGGAATTATGATCCTCAAGGCTTGTGTATACACTTAAAGAACAAAGGTATGGTTGGTTTCAAAGTAATTTTGCTTTGTATCTTGAGCATCACGCCTGTATGCATGCGTAAATTTCCCCGAAAATGTGATTCCTATCTGTTAAACGTCCTGTAGTTCGCTCCTAACCTATACTTCGTTCAAACGTTTGTCGATGTATGTGATTTGTCATTTCCATTTGTATATTTTACACTGCTGGTTTTGTTTGATGCAGATAATGGCCAGACGTTGATGGAATTCGGTATACATCCCAATTCGGATTGTTGTAAGGTTGGACCTCAATCATATATATTCAACTTAGACAATGAAACCCTCCTATTTAAATTTGCCAGTAAAGAAGGTGAGTGGAGTAAGGTGGCGTAAGTACATACATTTAGTACTTCGTTTTTTTACAGATATGCGGAAGATCACCTTAGCCATAGCTGTAGTAAAATCAGGACGAGGCGCTTCAGTATTTTCAGTCAGAACGGACGACTCGTCTGCCACACAATACTTTCAGTTTTATGGGTATTTGTCACAACAACAAAACATGTTACAAGACTTCGTTAGAACTTACAGCTATCAGAGGGCCATAGTGAATAATCCTAACGATTTTAAGGTTAGTAACACAATATTCTAACTTACTATATTAAGATATTACTAGTCTACGTCATGTGCGATTTTATTTGCACGTTAAATTATGGTGTAGATTGCATTGGAGTAATTTTAGATGTTGTTGAAATTTGGAATTCTTTACGACAATATTTTCTATATGTTCTTTTGTGTTTTCATCCATATGAAGAGAACATTATTTCTCAAGATGCCAAATGGTGCCCCATTACTGTATCACAGGGCGGTGACAAAAATTTTTAAGTTAGAAACGATTATATAACTAAAACCATGAATTATAAAGCAATAGTTTATTGTCAATAAAAAAAATATTTTTCAGCATTAGTTTCTAGGCGATATTGCAATCATTTTTTATAGCTTTCATGACTTTTATTAGTTCTTTCCACATTTGTAAAGTGTATTGATTCTCCTTAATTAGAAATGCAATCTCGTCTGGGATGGTCATGGTAATTTTCTGTTGACTATTTCATCTAGTATTAATTTGTGTTTTTTTGAGGATGTTGAAAAGTAAATAACATAGCTAGTTGGTCTAGACGCAACTTCCAGTAAAAAAATTTTATTCATTTCTATAGTAACATCTATGATGTTTTATAAATAGGCTGTCAAAGTTTGGTATCCAAAAGTTCAATTGTGACAAAACTGTGAATTTTTGAAAAGGGCTTGTCTTATAAAAAGCTACATTTTGATAAAAACGAATTTCGGTCAGTAAAGAATTTATTTTTGAAAGGGTTTTAATTTTTGCTCCCAAAATTCTGTTACATTTATACTTTTTTAGTCTAATTTAAATATGTGGTAAATCAAAAATTATTTTTTATTTGAATAATTATTTTAAAATTCTGTGAAAACTATTAAAGATGGATAGGTTAAGTTTACATCAAGAAAATGAAAATTTAATTCTCTGTCTATCAGTGATATAATAATTATACTTTCCTATTTAAAAAATTAGTCATTGGCCTTTAATGATTGCTATTTTTATAAACAACATTACAGCTTTCGAAAATTTTAAGCTATATCTAGTTGATGAATGAATATTTGATTTTAGATGTAAATAGTTATTTAGAAACCACTGCAAACGTTAAAACTTTCACACGAATTATGCCCTAACGGTTGATTTAGACCCACTGTGTACTTAATAAAGTGATCTTTAAATTGATAAAGCATTTAAGATGTAATTCCATTTAAAATAATGAAGTTATTTTACACAAAGTCAGGTTTAGCTATGGGTTCTTGACTGCACGTCATGGAGTAGTTCCAAATTCAAAAACCTATTTTTTAAAAACTATCTCTACATGAATGTGTCAAACCTTCTTATAAAATCACACGACAAACTGGATAATAATTTTGAAATGTATTTTTTAGGATAAGGTAGTGTTAGATGTGGGGGCTGGTTCGGGTATTTTGTCGTTCTTCGCACAACAGGCAGGTGCCCGGCGKGTGTATGCTGTGGAGGCTTCATCGATGGCCCATTTTGCTCAAGTGAGACACTTGTTTTTGCTTAAGTCTCTTTTACTCATATTTGTTTTTGTAGAAACTTGTAATAGCTAATAATCTTCAAGACTGCATTAAAGTAATCGCTGGTAAGATAGAAGAAATAGAACTGCCAGAAAAGGTTGATGTGATTATATCTGAACCCATGGGATACATGCTGTACAATGAGCGAATGTTGGAGACTTACTTACACGCTAAGAAGTGGCTGGTGCCTGGTGGTAAAATGTACCCGTCCCGCGGAGATTTACACATTGCTCCTTTCACTGATGAGTCATTGTACATGGAGCAGTATGGCAAGGCAAACTTTTGGTATGTAGATCAGATTGGCTACGTTACACTCAAATAGTTGTGTGATTTTCTCGTAAACTACACTACGCAACTCATTTAACGCATAACTAAAAATCTAATCACTGCACGTTGCTCTTTTGCAGTACAATCATTACAAGGATACCAACTTTTGGTTTGAAGGCTTTCATTTTTGCTGATGACATGTTGTTTTCTGGGCTGCTTCCCACGTTGCTTATTTGACCTTGACGTTTCGACACTCATGACGGTATCTTCCTCAGAAGTAGCTCTGAATCTGTTTCAGAGCTACTTAACGTCAAGGTCAAATAAGCAACGTGAGAAGCAGCCCGGAAAGCCACATGTCAAGGATACCAACTTGACAATCCGAAAGTATTGCAATGATTAATTAAACGGTTTTCGAGCTACAACAATCTGTCTTGTTACTTATTGATTTACCCTCGTATTATATATTTTTAAACACTTGGTCAATCTTATTTATTTTTTGGAATGAATGAATTTCAAGTTCTTACTGCCTTTGTGGTTTTTGTTAGTAAATAAATTTCAGTATTATTGGCGAAAAGGTATGGTAGCAAATATAAATTATTGCAATCAGAGCCATATTGTAGCTGCATGCTTCCTTTACATTTCTTTTTTTGTACATCTGTTTACTTCGGTTATCTCATGAAAAAGAAAACAAATTTTATTGCCCCACATGTTTATGACATAGTCATTATTATCATAGAATGTGCTCCTGTTTGTCTGTAGTTTTGAATTATCTGTGCTAGGTTGATAAAATAACAGAGATAAATAAATGAATAAAACAGGAAATGTAAGGGTAACATGTGGCCCTAATTGAAATAATTTCCATTTGCTAGTATACCCTACAGGGTTTCTAGAATATTCTGAAAAAAACATGTTTATAATACCCAATATATACTGAAATTACTTTTCTAACCATGATGTGCTCAAGAAAAAACCTACTATTCATTAAAAAAATTGAACAAGTGTCAAAAAATATATAATATCAAAAAACTAAGACAAATCTTTGATTGTGCGTTAAATAAGTTGTACAGTATATATTCACACAGTCTTGTCAGTTGGCAAAATTAGACAAAACAGTGTTATGTAACAAGTTATCCAGTTATCCTAACTTTCGATTTAAATTTTTCATCTGAAAAATTATGTCTTGTAAAATGGCGCATGAGTGTGGTGTTTGTGCTAGAACAACCTTGAATACATATACAGTACAGTGCTGAATGCCTTCAATAGCTTCATATTGCTTGTGTGATTAGAAAAGATTAAATCATAGAGCAAGAAAGCAAACGGAATAAGGATGCAATGCATTTTTGTGGTAAAAGGCATGCACTTGCAATCTGTAGCAGTGTCTACAACAGCAATACCAACTTTTGGTGATCGTGAGTCAACATTGATGGATATTATGGCAAATTTAATGCAAATGAAGCAGAGCAAAATGAAATTTCCAATTTGAAAAAAAGGTAGAATATTTAAATGAAGAAAAAATAAAACAAAGCAACAGAATGTGATAAACATTATAAATAAATAGGATTTCTACTAAACAAATTGGGGATCCTCCTATAAATACAGTAATGGAGAATGATTCTCCGAGTGCTCATTTGTGGCAAGCCTTCTAATAGAAAAGTAGTAATCAGGTACAACCTACTGCTGCGTGTCTGTGTATCACCATTAAAATTCAGATATGTGTAGGCTACATTACGGAAACAGTTAACAGTAAAAGTATTAGGATCAACATCGAAATAAGAAGCTGGTCTTTCTTTCGATGGTGAATATATACTGACCAAGAATAAAAACATGGATGCAACTTTGAATATTAGGATCAAAGAAAAAGAAGACTTAATGAAAGCAAAAAATAGTATTGAAACCATTTGGCAATTGCATCGGTACTTGTGTTGAAGCCATTGGTTCTGGATTTGTTAACATTAGATCGCTGAAGACGGATTTTCAAACATTTGCATAGTTGTTCCTTGAAGAAAAACATGGTTAGGCAACGGAGACTGTGACGAGTCATTAAGAAGAGTATGAGTGGATATTTATTTGAACACACACTTTATGATGCTGCTGATTCGCTGGTGGAGCAGCCATTACTGTGAATTAATTTTTCAAATTCTTGTTTAACATTGAGGATCAGCTGAGTTGTGACTTAAATATAAATTTCTTCAATTCGAAGAACAGTGACATTCTACCTAAATAAGAATTTAATTGACTTTTGGATTGCGTGTACATTGATGACATAGATCTTTTTACTAATGTACTGGTAAAAAATATAAAATCGATATTGATGGAGGAGGCTAGACCATTAACATGTACTTTGGTGTTTCCTAAGATAATATTGCTCCATGTGTGAATTTGGGAAATATTGATTTGGCCAGTTTAACCATGATTCTAGTCGTTTAGCTTGGAACTGGGAATTAGTTGAAGAGATTCTAAACACTAAGCTAGAAATCTGTAATAGTCTTTGATAGACACTTTCCTGAAAATGATGAAGGTAGGAAACATAAATTGGAGTGGTTTCCTTTCAATGTACAGAAGATAATTAGACAGAAATAAGGCATACACTGAATTTAGGTAATCGCAGACTTCCTCTAAGTGGTCACATTAGATTGACTTGCAAGATTATGTAATAAAAACGATTGGGCAGGAACAGATTGCAACACAAGGAAGAGGTGGAGGGAAATAAATAATCTTGGTATTAAAACTAAATTATGTTTCTAATCAGCAAGTTTTGTGAAGTGTTGCTGACATCAACCATTTTTTCATGACTACATACAGGATTGTGTAGTTGAATATCAATCCAGTGATAAGAGCAGAATGATGAATGTTTGATTAAGCGACTGTGATGGATTATCTACTAAAATGATGGTATCATTGCTACAGAATTACTGCATTGATGGATTGTTGAATATAAGTGCATCAATCACGCAAAATAAATATTCTGATGAGTCGAAGAAGGAGATGGCTATACCGCTACATAAATACAAAGAGCTTCTTGAATTAAAGAATTTGCGCCCGATTTCCACATTGCTAGCTCTTTCAAAATGGTGGGAAGACATAGAAAACATTACACCTTTGATTCGGTCCATTTTAGGCCTTGGCACTTTGGGGTATTACCGATGACATGTTGCAGAACTCTATAATGCAGGTGAATGTACAGTAATGATTTTTCTAGATCTTTCAATCAGTTTCAAACTTTAAATGGTGAAGGTTGAATTCTGTGGAATATCTGCAGAGGCGGTGGAGTGGTTTGGAAGCTATTTGTTGGATCGCTGTTAGAGGGATAAAGGAACATTCTTCTGATAGTACATTTTCAAAATATTCTGGGGTAATTGCCGGTATACCTCATGGATATGTACTGGGACCAATCTTCTTTTTATTTATATCGGTGAACTTCAAGATGGCTTGTCAAGTAAAATCTCAAATTAATAATTTTGAATGGTGTAGTAAACARTCACTTAACATAATGAAAACATCAGCTKTGTTGTGTGGTGMTAAAGTATACAGAAAAAGTATCTGTAATATTGACGATTTTGTCTTTGAAAATAAACAACTGTAATTTAGAGGTTAGTGATCAGTATTGTTATGGTTGGTGATATGTACTTTTCTAATCATGTTTCACAGATATGCTTAGTTCTGAGAACTGTTTATATAGTAAAATCAATATTTTCTGTGTCAAACTATGTAAATATTAGTTCTAAGTGTTATAAATTGTTGTATTTTTGTCTTTTACCAAAGTTTCACTTAAAGTAGATCCATACAGTCTACAAAAAATTCAAAATACCTGTATACGCTATTGTTTTAATTAGGGTGTGATCATATGTATATTTATATATATATTTATATTCATCACATGAATTGTTTAAACATTGAGAGCACTTTACAGTATTAATATATTGAAATATTAATTAATAAGTCACCAGTATATCTCTATAACAAAATTATATGTAAGGAAGGTGCACAAACTGATAGAGGTACCTAAACATCCTATATACTGAGTGTAATAGTCAGATGGGTTTAAATAGTTGCCATTATATTCATTGAAATCACATGTTAGGAAAATGTTGTTAGATGCACAATAATTATTTAATGTGTAACTGATATCCTTGAAAAACAGCATTAGGTAAGTTATCAGATAATGGCAATTTATTTGTTTTATATTTTATTTATTTTTTCTTAAAAGTTAATTTTATGTTTTGTTAATTTGCAATTATGTATGTCTTTTTTCTGCTGTAATAAATTTATTTTGATTTGATGTTATTTATTAAGTCCGCACAATTATTGTGATATATTGAATTGCTTATATATGATATGATATCAGTGTTTACGATATGTTGATATTTTAGATGTCTCAATATTATTTTGGGTACGTTTGGAATAATTAAGTAACACATTTGGCTCAGTAACCTCTGGGACATTATTAACAAAATGGAGCAACATGTTGCAATAAATTTTGTTTTAAAAATCTAAGATTGCGAGTATAATGTATAGTATGATACGTGAAGCATATGGAAATGGTTATTTAAGTGTTGGTATAAAAAATATTGCTGTAGGCACTGGGCACAAGTTTATGCATGACAATTTAGGCATGCGGAAGGTGTGTCCAGTTTGTTCCTAACACAAGCAAAAGGGTTAGTAGTGCCTACATGGGTGCGATGACTTCACTGAGGCGGCCATTATGAATGTGGATTTTTGCTAAGCATCATCGTGGGTGACGAAATTTGGAGCTTTCAGTATGATTCATTGGCAAAAAAAAAGAATTAATGACAGAATCAAAGGTGAAGGAAGGTGCTGCTTCGATTCTCAAAGAATTGTGCAAATTTATTGCTCTGGACAGACTGTGACATGTTACCATGTAGTGCCTACATGGGTGCGAGGACTTCCTTGAGGCGGCCATTATGAATGTGGATTTTTGCTAAGTATCCTCGTGGGTGACGAAATTTGGAGTTTTCAGTATGATTTATTGGCAATAAAAAAAGAATCTAAGGACAAAATCGAAGGTGAAGGCAGGCAATGCTTTTTCAATTCTCAAGGAATTGTGCGAATTTTTTGCTCTGGACAGACTGACATGTTACCATGTAGTGCCTACATGGGTGCAAAGACTTCATTGAGGCGGCCATTATGAATGTGGATTTTTGCTAAGTATCATCGTGGGTGACGAAATTTGGAGCTTTCAGTATGATTCATTGGCAAAAAAAGAATCTAATGACAAAATCGAAGGTGAAGGCAATGCTTTTTCAATTCTCAAGGAATTGTGCGAATTTTTTGCTCTGGACAGACTGACATGTTACCATGTAGTGCCTACATGGGTGCAAAGACTTCATTGAGGCTGCCATTATGTATGTGGATTTTTGCTAAGTATCATTGTGGGTGACGAAATTTGGAGCTTTCAGTATGATTCATTGGCAAAAAAAGAATCTTATGACAAAATCGAAGGTGAAGGCAATGCTTTTTCGATTCTCAATTCATTCTGAATTATGCAACAGATCGTGAAGTCATGTTTTATTTAACAACTGAATGTACATTTCGGTGCCACACATACTGTCTTCAGCGGTGATACCGATCAATAAAAACAGTCATATATGTTTGATGACAAAAACACAGCAAATATGTGAACAGTCAGAACACAAATTATATCAAGTTAGATTCGGTACCTGTTAAATCCATATTCCCAACACCAGTTGCAGTTGATCAATTAATTATACATATAAAACCTTAGAAAATAACTGTAGCCCAGGGATAGGCAAGATCAGCATATATACCATAAAGTCTATTCTTATATGTGTACTCAAGCCTTTAAAACATATAATTAACAAATTTTTTACAACAGGAATAGTTTAACCACAATTTAAGCAGTCAGTAATTAATTTTGAGTGATAATTATTAGAATTATTTTTGCAAAACCTGACACATCATCTTGTAAACAATATACTATCAACAAATCAGTATGGTTTCACAAACTACACAAGCACTGTCCATGCAATGTATCAACTTACCAAAGAAACTTAGGTGGCGGTGAAACGATTCAGACGTACAACCTTCATCTTTGACCTTGGGCCGTGCTGGATTCTATAAACCATGTCGTTCATCTTTTTCACTAGTCTGCAAGTTCTTTCCCCACGATGACGACAACTTAGGCGAGAGTCGTTTCCTTCTTTGGGGGTTGTATAGCCACACTTGATCTTCATTAAACTGACTATGATTGCCCATTGTATCATAGTGAGCTTTTGCACGATCACTCACAATCTTGATTGTCTGTCTCACCGATCCGTGGGTTTTCGTAAGAGATTTTCTAAGGCTCTCTAGCTTCATCACCAACAATATTATAGTAATTCTGAATCAAGTTGGACTTTTCCGTCTGATACCTGGTATTTTGTAACCTGACTAACACTATAAAAAAAATAAAATCTCATTTGCTATAAACCATCATAGAAACCTACAATTCATGTAGTTAACTGCAAAGTTTATTGCATAAATTATAGGACACTGCATATTATACTCCTAATAACCCATGCGTTATCTTATGGCTGTAAGATGGTGCTCAAATTTTAGAATGACCTGTAGTTTTGACGACGTCTGTGAGAAACCAAAATTTGTTTCCAATGTGTTTTCTTTTAGATTTAATAACAATTCCATATTTTTTATTAATGGGTAATGAAAATAATTGTTACAGAAATGTTAACTAAACATAAAAAATGGCGCCAAATTTAAATCTAACCATTATACTGGTAATTTTTGAAGTATGGAACATACATGCAATAATAAATATAAAAATTTGATTTTTGTGATTATTCACTACTAAATAGACTGTGGTACTAATTTATCACAGAATACATTAAGATTAGGATATATGTTTAACACATACACTTTTTTTTCACAATTTGTAGTTGTAGTTATGTATTGCTTAATTATGATAAAATACTATTACCATATTTTGCCAATATCAAGAATGGTACCATTTAGATAAATTATTTAAATTTACTGTGAAGTATCGATACTCTGATCTGATACTGATACCAATATAAACGAACAATACTTTTCCTTCGATGTAACAATTTTTGTATTGTAAGTATTAGAGGAACTGTGAACAGACTCAAGCTGTGTATCACAAAAAAATTAAAGGTTGCTAAGAATCTTCTGAAACTTGATAGACATAAATCAAAGACAAACCTGAGAAAATAGTAATTTTTTACTTCATGTTGATTATTTTCAGTGTTAAAAATATACTTTGGATTCCTACATAAATATATATGGGGTCTACCTAAAGTATGGAAGTATATCAATTAAAAACATGTTGGTTTTTGTGTTTTGTGTGGATTTTTATTCCATTTCATCAACTTTGATTGCCCCTGGTGATATAAGTGACTACAAAAATATTGATGTAACTAAAGTAGAAATTTTATTTTAAATGATTGAATTTTTGCGATATGATAGCAATTCTTTTTGCAGGTATCAATCATGCTTCCATGGAGTCAATTTATCAACAATTCATGCTTGCGCACTAAAGGAATATTTTAGACAGCCGATTGTTGATACGTTCGACATACGGATTTGTATGAGCAAATCAGTGCGGCACATTGTTGATTTTCTAGAAGCTGACGAGACTGATTTACACACTATAGGTAAGTAATAGTGAACTGTATTCCTCTCTGCAACCGCGGATACTCCAGATATACCGTTGGAATTCCACTTGCTCGASTCCGGTACCTKCCATGGTCTGGCATTCTGGTTTGATGTTGCCTTCGCCGGATCACAGCAGACTATGTGGTTGAGCACGAGCCCGACTGAACCACTTACGCATTGGTATCAGGTGCGCTGTCTTCTAGAGAACCCGCTGTTGGTCAAGCAGGGCCAGGTGATGACAGGACGAGTCCTACTTGTGGCAAATAAACGGCAAGTAACATTATTTATGTATTTTCAGGAAAATTTATTAAAAAGTTTTGTTTTGCTCTGATCACGTTTTGATGTCTTTCATTGCATGTTATTTGTAAAAGCTTGTAGCACCATGATCCATGAAATTTGAAGCTTTGCCACGACAGTTGATTTTGAAAATTTTTCTTCAGTAACGCTACACACAAAACATCAAGTTTTTAACATTATATATTTTTTGAAGTTTTGCAAAGGTTGATCAAGCAATTCAGTGAAAAGATGGTTTGGAAAATCTAACTCTTTTGTATGACTAGCACAAGATTATACTGAATTATTTGACAATTGAACAGTATTGTCCTGCACAGTGTTTTATTCATAGTATTTTTTGTTTGTGAGTTTCTATTTGAAAATCAAAAAGAGAAACAAGAATTTATATGAATATAATGGCTTACACTTTAACAGACATTTTAGATTTATGAAAAATGTTTATACAAATGTGAATGATACAAAATAAACAAAAAATTACTTATATCAATAGCAAATTTAAAAGAAAGCCTATAAAAAATAATCTGGTTTAGTTTAGGTTTCTGAAACTTAATGTCATTAAGTGACGCTTTTTTTTAGATATAGTTTTCAACCTCTGGTTTATTACAAATTTTGTAGAAAGGCTTCAATGCCCCCCTACATTGAGTACTAAGACTACTAAATAATAAATAATGATTGTGTAACAAATGTTTCTGTGGTATCAAATACATTTTTTAATTCTGTTAAACCTTCGGACCTTACTTTACATTTGGAATAAGCTCTTATTACATTGATGAAATTTTTAGAACACCTTTTTGGCATGTTGCAGTCAAAGCTATGATGTGACAATAGATCTAAGCGTGGAAGGAACAACCCTACGTTCATCCAACACTTTGGATCTGAAGAATCCGTATTTCCGCTACACAGGTGCTCCCGTTCAGCCCCCACCAGGAATGTCAAATTCCTCACCGAGTGAAAGCTACTGGAGCCAACTCGATGCTCAAGGCGTACGAAACGGTAAAGTCGCGGATCAGAATGCTGCGTCAACCCTAGACTCCTTATTTGATCCATACTATTCCCGCAACCCTGCATGTTATTGGTGGTGAATTTGGTGAGGGTATGGCCCAGGAAGTATCTCAGGCTGCTGAACTACTTTCATGTGCAGAAGGTGTCAATATTTCTGTCACCATACTAGATGATAACTCTAGTCTGACAGTATTTCTAGTACAATACTGGATTCAGTAGCAAGCCTCAAGATTCGTAGCATCCTTAAATGGGCAACGTGACAATGTCTGCCATTTGCACGTGATGATTCTTCAGATGACAAAGATTCAGTGACAAGGTCACAAACAGAAATATAATAGAATAACACAACTATTTCCTAGTCCAGGCAAAATAGGAGTTGAAATTCTCATAATTAGTGGAAGGATAAAAATTAGTGGATTCGGTGGGGAATAGCAATAAAAGTGTAAATTGTCGGGAATCATGGTGTCTAGATATTTGTTTAAAAAAATAAAAATCTAAAAATACATCCCACTCAACAGACTAGGAGTAAAATGCAGAGGACTAAAAATGTGGGCTGTTTTCTTTTTGTAAGTGGTAATCCTCCAGATGCAAATTTGTATATTTAAAATAAAATTAAAAGTTTAAAAAATATTCAGTGATGAAAAAGGCCCCAAAGTAATATTTTTGATAGAAAAAAATCATTTATTTTTTCATGTGTCCAACTAAAGTTCAGCGTTCTTTAACTTTTAAACCATTAATCTGATTAAAGTAAATTAAAACGCAATTTGTTTTTAAAGTTTCGTTTTAGTTTTCTAGTTTCTAAAGTTACAAAAAAAACCTTTATTGCATTTCCTGCTCTACAGTTTTTGCTTTTTGTGTGTAAACAATAAGAATTAGTGTAAAAATGAAAATAAAAGTTAAAAAAATTGCTCTGTAGTAATTTGATTGGATTAGTTTAAAATTTACAGAGCATTGAATTTTATGGAATGGAAAATACTGAAATTTTTTTATCAAAAACATTTTTCTTCCTTGAAAATTTTTTTTCGAATCTAATTTTTTTTAATTAAACAAATTTGCATTGTACAGTCAGTACTGCGTTTTTGCATTTTTAGAGGATTGCGCTGTTTTCCTAAGTAAACTTTGGATGCATCAGGAGGATAACAGTTACAAATTGAAAAATGCTGCCAATGATTTTGTATACAAAATTTGTACCGTAAATTTTTAGTGTTCTGTGTTTTTTTCTATTTGTATTCGTTTCTTTAGCTTTATGAAAAAAATTTTGCACAATACAATTTTTTAGGGTTTTTTGCTATTTTGATGTTTTACACAAATACGCGGGCACCATTGTTCAGGGCAAGTAACACTGTTAGCCCTGATTTTACTAATTTTCATCCATTTAAGCTTAAACATGTTTTTGACTGACTTACGAAAAGAAAGAAGAAATGGAAAAATTGGTCACAAAAGTTTTTATGTTATTTTTGTTTAGTTTTGTATACTATGTGGTTAGAAACCTAATTTCCTGTCCTAGTATCCCTGTATTTAATTAATTGTGTTCCATTTGCTTAATACTATAAAACCTGATGTATGAATTGTATCTGTATTGGAGTGCATGTGTATCTTGAATTAAAATGAATGTAAATGTAATAGAGAAGTAATTTATTAATAGAAAAATTTTTTTAGGTACAAAAGCGTTTGATAACTTCAACAGTTTTACTGGTATTTAACACAGATTAGTGTTAGATTCCAGCAGGATAAAAAGGGAACTGTTAATTGTGAAAGTACTTCTTTGACCATTAATCAATGTGCAGGCTGTGATAGTGTAGTAATATGCATGTTGGGGTGTAGATCCGTAGTCCCAGATTCATTTCCAGATCAATGCAACAAAAACTTTTTTAGTTAATACTTTACCTGCTTTCACCCTTCTTATACTCATCCAACAGAAATAGTGAATTCTGACTTTAGTTGTAAATCTTGCCAACAATGCGGGGTGGGACAGACGACGATTAGTCGGCAATAAAGTGCAAATTTGTATTTCTACCTTAAACTGGGATCCCACCCTGTATTGCTGGCAAGATTTACAATGTAAAGTTAGAATTCACTATTTAGGTTGGACAAGTATATATTCCAATACTAACACAAAAGACAAATCCACTAGCTCATGTTGGAGTTGTTTATTTGCAGCCGTAAACATGGTCAACGGAATGTCAGTAAATGGTCTCGGTGAAGTTTCCATGGACACAACGCAAACAGTGATAAGTAATAATCTGATTGCCAACAACTTGATAGCATTGGGTGCGTATTTTTAGCGATTGCCTAGTCGGTTTACTTTATAGTTAAATTTCAGTCGATCCCTCTCATTTAGGGGAGGCCAATCAGCCAAACATCCATCCTGGGTGCATTTCCAGTACAGGTAGGGGTCGTGTCGCAGCGAGTCCAACTTCAACACACACGGCACAGCTGATAGGGGGCGCTATATCTCCTTCGCTCTTCACATCACCAAATAATAGCCATCAGGTAATTGATGGCCACCTTTGGGGTTATGTTTAGACTCCATCTACAAAAAGCTGTCTAAAACAGTTGTATGCTTATTATAAGTGTTGGACAATACTGCAAAAAGTATTGATACCACATATCGATACGTATGTATCAATGCATGTAGTGTATTGATTATTGATAGTATCGACACCTTTATAGGATGTTATCCTAAAATATCGGTACTCTGTTCCCTATTGTTCCAATTAAAAAAGTATGGGTACAGTGCAATACCGTATACAAAGGTGCATAATGTACCCAAGGTTATAGGCAATAATTGACAAAAGATATTGCAGTCTCTTATTTTGCTCATTTGTTTTAATAAACACTTTCCAAAATTCACTATTGTAATAAAGTTTGAACTAGACGGCAAATTGATATTGTATTACAATTTTCTTCAATATAGGGTGTTACAGATTGCTGTAAAAATCTGTAATAGTAACAAGAAATTTGGGTTATTCGTCGCTATAGACTTCAGTTGGAAGTCCAAGAAGACAAAAGACGGAAGATGCTTTTCCCTGTGGTCCAAGAGAGAGAGAGAGCAGCACTAAAGTTAAAATGTATACAATCTTTTAGAGCTTCCTTAGTGCTTCAGATTTAGTATTAACAGCACCAGTTTCCAAAATATAAGCGACTTTCTAAATTACCTGCAAATTTCATGCTAGCAGGCACTTATTAAGCAACAACGTCAACAGCACAACCCGTTTTTAAAAATAAGCATTTTTGCAATTTAGCCACTACCTTCACATTAATAATACGCTTAAAGCATTACTGTCGAAACTGCTACTTAATTTAGTGTTTCGTTAGTGCTTCACAACAGTAGTATTAGAATTTTATCAGCACCATCTGTTTCTGAAATATCAGCAACTTTCTAAATATTATCTCGGCCAACTTTTCACTTCATGCTTCATCCTTAAGTGCCCATGCCAATATGTGAATATAACAGCTTTTTTTAAATGAAACCTGCAAATTCAACCACATGTTTACGGGTATGAAGATCGGTGGCTACTTTTACAAACCAGTATAGGTACCATATATTACCAGAAGTGAAACTGTTGCGATAAACTCTAATAAGTCAAAATGATAATGTCGATATGTGATAAAAGAGTTGAACTAAAAAAACCGCTGCAAATTGAATCAATACTTCCACATCCAATTGTCAAAATGGCATTTACGTTTTAATTCTTATATTATACGATTAGTAATCAGGTTTTGAGAATTTTTTCTCTTTACACATAGATAAACGATCCTCGTGATGTTAGCAAAAATACATAAAGTTTTAAAATCGTTTTTTTTCCAAATAACTAGAAAGGTATTAACTTACCAAAAAAATTACAAGAATGCTTTCCGATCAGAAATTTGATTTTCTATATGATAACAAAATTTTTAAAAAATCATACGAGCAGGGTCCAAAATAGGTTTTTTGGAAATATTTCGAAAATGTCAAAATTTGGGATAAATTTTCTAAGACACTTTTTGTGAGAAATTTTATTTCCTATCTGATGGTATTTGCATTTTTTAAATATATTAAATATATTCGGAGATATTTAGGAAAAACCGTTTTCTTTAAGTGACGCTTTTTTGCTAATATCTTCTGAACAATTTACTGCACCGACAATTTATAAGAGTAAATAATACTCACAGTTATACTACTAATCTCATACTAAAAACGAAAAAAATAAAAAAATTAAATTTTTAAAAAGGGTGGTTTCTCCACAATTTCGCCCCCTTCCCGATATCCTACTTAACCCAAAAACAATAGGTCGCTTTGGGTAGTTGAGATTTATATGTATGCCAAATTTCAAGTTCATGTATTAAGTCTTTCGAAAGTTATGGTGTCCACAAACAAAACCACAGAAACACAGACAAGAAAGTTTTTTTGCTCAAATTTAGTTTTTTTACGTTTTCGAACATTTTAAAGCGAATGAGCAAATAAAAAATTTTGAAAATTTTTTTAGCGATACAATGCTTCCCATCTGTTGGATGTGGAAGTAATTTAATGCTGTTACTTATACATATATTAAAATATATCCTCTTTAGAGAAGTAAAAGTACATCAAAATCACTCAAATATAGAATATTTATGTAGTTTTTGTATTTTAACACTCTCAATAATAAATAAAAAAAATATAGAAAAAAATTCAAATTACAACATAATCCTTAATAAATTTAGTTCGAACATACCTTACACTTATGCATATTTTGTTTTGCAGTCTTTGCTACAGTAACAATAACAGTCACATTCGATTACGCTGTCTGACATGTGTGATATGCTAAGTTACTTATTCAATAATATCTATGCTGTCATTCACATTTGTCTTATAATATGGATGCATGTCTTGAGATCTGAAAACCAAATCACCCTTTATGGGAATGAAACGTTACAAAATTGGACTACCTACTATAAGGATGCATCTTTAACTAATAAATATCAGAAACACATTTTAGATCTTTTATATTTGAAGAAAGCCCACGATTACGCCAAAAATAATATTTAATACAATAAGTTAGAAACAGCTAATGGGTTTATGTGTGACCGAAGCACCTTAGAATCCAATGTACATGTATCAAAAGCAAACTAAGAACTGACATAGTATGTAGTGACATCTTAATCTTGATTAATGCAGCAACACTAACATTGATTTTGTTATGTGAATTGTGAATCAGAAAAAATGTGCTGTGTCTGAGCAATTCACACCTCTATTGCAGAGAGTTAATCTAAAAGAAGAAATAAAGCCTAAGTTAGTACAGCATAACAAGTTAGAAAATATCCATTAACAATATTTCTTTAAGCATAAAAGTTCATTGATATTAAAAGGTTGGAAAGCATCTGAGGAAATGTAATTTTCCATTTAAAACTTTAACACATTCAGTGACAAATAACATCCATCGAATACAAAAAAGATCAGGTTTCAAGATGCATTAAAAAAAATTCTAGACCATTTGAAGCCGTGTATGAACTACGAATTTCGCTACTATTTTTCAGAACAATGTGTAGCAGTTGATGTTTTAAGTGTACCAATAAATGTGAAGTTAGCGTCTAAGTTGCAAAAATGCTCATTTTTCGAAAACGGCTTGTGCTGTTGATACGGCAAATGGTGCAGCATAAAGCACCAATACAGCAGTTTTAGCGTTGGTGCTTAATAAATGTCTGCTAGTGTGAAGTTGGCAGGTAATTTAGAAAGTCGCTTATATTTCGGAAATGGCCGGTGCCGTTAATATTATATCTGAAGCGCTAACGAAGCACTAAACGACTATATATTTTACCTTTAGTGCTTTTGATGTGTTTGCCAAGTTCACGCGGCCAGCAGATGCTAGCTTGCAGTGCTTCCTGTTAAGTCACTAAATATATTATAGTACCACAATAGACGGCCATTTTAGGGCAAAATAGTGGCGGAAAATTTAAATGTTTATAAAGGAACTAACCTTAAAGATTACAGAACTGTCAGATATCAGGCTTCTGACGCACAGTGTTGTTTGAGTTAACCCTAGGTAAATGGCAACCTGCTTTGTCCAATTAATAAGTGCTGTTTCGCTTCAAATCGGAAAATATATACAGGGTCTGCCGCCTAAAATTTCCCAGGCTCCTACTTTYTTTATTTTTTTACTACAACCTTACGTTGTATGTAAAATTTTTTAAACTTTAAAAATGGCATAGTGGGTGTCCAAAAGAAAATTTTGCACATTATGATATTTTGCAAATAAAGTTAATTTTTGTAAATATTTTTTACCTTACCCCATATAGTAAATATTGCTTCATAGTTGGATGCCGACTTTTGTCTTCTTCAATTTGTATCATTACCATGTACACGTAATATTTACTCCTTAATGAAGAACAAGAAAAACTAATTGCCACCATATTCTGTTAATAGGGTTGTTCAGAATTTTTTTAATGTTAGTTTAACAGCTTATTATGGTACAACTTATGCCTACATATCCATCATTTCACACAAAACCCAAGAATTTTGAGTAACTTAAACAAATCAAGTTTGTTCTAAAACAAGAGGCTAGAAAACGATACCCTGCGATGAGGCTAGTGCGTGATGTAGAAAACCAAAGTGGTATAAGTATAAAACTTGCAAGTGTTGAATATTTAAATTTTAATTTAAGCATGAAGAATGTAAACATTAACTGTTTAACACATTTTTTTTTCCAGCAACAGCCGCTCGTAATGGCGAACTACCCAGTTAGTGCAAATTTGATGATTGGTGACTATGTCACTCCTGGTAATAGTGTTACAATGCCGACCTATCGTCAGTAGTATAATGATTTTTACGCTCAATGATTATACTATTACACGGAGATCTGCTAAGGGTGGGAATGATCTAGCCCTTCCAGTGTTAAGTACCTTTTTGTTTTGTGCTATTTATTTCTCAAGTTTGTAAGTTTTGTATCTTGTGACTTGAACTGTGTTTAGTGTACAATATTTTAAAGTAGTTTATAGCATTAGTTTGTATAAAATACKACGCTTATCAAGATCGAGCGAGGTAAACGAAAATGGAGGTTTTGTAGTAGTAGGCTCACAACGAAATCATGTTTTGCGATTAGTTTTATAACATCTATAATGTTTTTATTTTTGATTGCTGCATTCGAGTACATATAAGTTAAGTTTTGAAACAGCTTTAGAGTAAGGTTTAGTGTTGCCAATTTTTTCTTGTCCAGAATCGTCAAGGCATGAATAGACCAGAAATGAATGCTAATTTTACATATCTGTCTTCTTTTTTTACAAGAAAGTTTTGGAGAATTTTGTAAGGTTTATCCATGCCTGGACAGGTGTACTGGACGGCAACATTAAAAGAAGTTTGCAGATATATTTTCATTTTGGGATCCAATCCCATGCCTTAGCTTTTCTAAATGCGGCAGGGATCGATTTCTTAGTACTTCAGCTGTCATTCAATGTATCATGTTTATTTGACACTGTAAGCAACATTAGAAGGTCATTACTCAATACCGAATATTATTTTCAAGTGGCATTTTTTTATGATATGCGTTTTTATACTGTGATATTATGTATTGATTAGAGAGCTACAGGTAGTAAGAAAAGTATATAGTTGATCGACAGTTGATTACATCATGATCTTTTAGTGTTTGCAGGTTTTCGTAAGAGTTCAACCTCTTTGTGTTGCCATTTAATTACAAACGATTACATCACGCTACATTGGTTTTACTAGTGATGTCTGGCCTGTACGTAAATTATTATGTATATTTTGCAGTCACGTTGATGGCATCTAATAGTGCATTTGGCAATACTTCAGCTTCACAGCTGTATGGGCTGTACATTATTTGCAGATGCAGTAAGCACCCTTACAAGTGGTAAAATTGTCATGTCAGAATAACTGATAGGTTTTGTGATGTTAAATTGCATGTTTGAAAACAGGTTTCCACATTTTGTACTATTACGTTGTATAATGCCACACTTACGGTCTGTTACTGTGACGCTAACTTCAACGTATACGTTTCTTTAATGTGACATTCCTCAGATCGTAGGTGACAGGACGAGCTTTCATGGATTTGTTCAGTGGTATTTTATAAATTAGGTGTTTATAAAAATAACACTAATGACTTCCTGTGCTGAGTGACATCTCGGTGTTTGCTGTACATCTGTGATATTTCAGTTAAGTTTGATACAAATCAGCGTACTGTCTGAAATTTCCTGTTTATTTTCGTATGTTTAACGTGTGATGTCTTCATTTTTTTATTTGCATGTATGCGCTAGAACTGCCTCAGATATACATCAATATTGTTGCTGGCAAAGCAGTATCGGTATTAATTGATTATGCCTTATAATTATATTCAGGAAGGCGTATGAAAGAACTAGATGTAGAGATATACCATGCGCTTGATGTGTTAATTATATCATAGCTACAACTCTACTCTGTATACTGAAGGAGCAGTACAATACAACGTATTAATTTGAAATATTTGTTTTATTCAAATTCCCAAGCCAGTAACATCAATGTTATTCCTAATCTTCATCGATTTTTACCATTTGCGATGTTCTTTAACATCGTTGTTTTTGTTGCTATGTTACTGTGCTATTACGAAAAGCAGTGAGTAGTCAGCGTCTTTTCAAATTGTGACAGGAGCGTTGGGAGGAGCATAAAGACAAATCAAACAAATCAGTAAGAGGCATTTTGCAGTTTGTTTCCCATAAAAACCAACAGTGCCTAATATCTAGTTTATTACATAGAACATTTTTTTATTGTGAATGGCACATTACTTTTATCCGAAGTGCTGTATTTTATGTGGAATTTATTAAAATGGGTTGCAGTAACGTGAATATTATGCTTTGATTTTGTATTCCCACTTCTACATCAGAAATTTATAAATGTATAGGTATCCCACAATCATGATGTTCAGTCCTCAAATTTATGTAATAAAATAATTTCACTTTGTGTATGTTACTCTGCATACAGAAAAGCGATATGTAGCAATTTTTTGAAAAACACTGATGGCACTGCTTTGTAAAAAGAAACTAAGAACATCCAAACATCTTCCATGCTTCACCCACAAACAAAATTTGGTAGCATAGAACGCAATTTCTTCTCTCAATGAATTTGTAAACCTGCTTAACAAAGTTAAAGAAGTTGTTATGTGGTTTAGACACAGTGTTGTCGCAAATAATGAACTCTGGTTGGCGAGTGATTCCACTACAAAGTTAATTCAAGAATGTGCATTTTTATGGCACTTCAAATTTTACATGCCTGAACATTTCTTGGAGTTGCATATGAAAATTAACGAAATCTTGATTCGTCAAGAAAAGCCAACTGAGGATTGTTGTGCCGAAGAGTATCTTACTGCCAGCCTTGTCATTACAGTGATCAACTTTTTGGTTTCATTTATTGCATGCCGTAAAATTGTCGCTACTACATTGCAAAATACCGTTTTAAATGCAGAGTGATTTTTCTTGTTTATTAGCATTTTTGTGCTCAAAATATTAACCCAACATCGATGTTTTTCGATGGATGTATCGCTAACAATAGGGTTGCGCATCCCTCAACCCAGTCTCCAGATATTTATTTATAACTTCCCCCACTCCGAATAACTGTCTTAGCGGTTTGCCCTAAGGCGTGACTGTAACCACAGTTCAAATTGAGAAGCGTGTTAGAGAGGGGATGACAGAGAAGTTGAAGTTGCAACTTGCGACTGACTGGTAACAACAAAGTTGTCAGTTCGTTGCAGAAAAATGTTTTCAACTAACTAAAGTCGTTATTAATATGTAACTACAAGAATGGATTGATAGTGTGGATGTGCGTCAAAACACAAGAAGAGTGAGTTGAGATTTGGTGCCTGTGCGAGTAATCTTCAGTTGACATAACCCTACTTTGGCACCTTTTTAATATGTTGAATGGAATGTAAGCGGTTTTGGTGTCGACTGATCGTGACTACCTGGAGAAAAACCTACGGAACGAGCAAATTAAGGACCCTTCGGCATGTTTTTAGAAGGAATGCCTGGGTATCCACAAATGATTCGTTAGGTAGGTAAGTCTTGCTTTGCACGTTTGTAGGTGAAACAGAAATGAACCGGTCGTAGTAAAAATTGTAGCTATTTTTTAGACATCTTAAAGACTTTTTTTTAAACTCGCGAGTACCTTTCTGATGTTACTCTTAAGTAATAAATAGGTGCACAATAATAGTCTGAGTCACTTCACGTAATTCATACAAAAGTATCTAATCAATACCCTAATCTCCGAATTCCAGTTCGTGTCTTGTATGTTTAGAGATAATTTTGGATTACCTAACTTACCTGCCCACATTAGTAGGCGTGTGTTTATTATTCGTACGAAAACGATAACATAAAGCAAGGTTGGGTGACTTCGCGAACAAAAAAATGTGGGTAGTTTAAAGTATCACTGCACGTTTGGTTTAATTAAAACAATTAAGCGTTTAATTACGTAAGGCGCGTTGTTACTGTACGTGGTATAATATAATAACGCATTATGCTTGTGCATAACCAGTAAAACGCCTTTAATTTAATTACCCAGCCGGACTAAAAATAATCCGTGATTGCAGGCTGTAAAAAGTGACCATTTTGCTGATATTCATAAGGGGACACCTTTAGCTTCTTTTTCCGTACCGAATGATTCATGTTTGTAATCTACCTGCCTGCGTAGCAGTACCGTGTAATAAAATGCACACAACTTTCAGCACCGGTTCTTTGAATTGCCCGTGCGAGATCGCTCAAGACGTAATACGTAACAGCAGGCCATGAAATCTTCGATGTTTGTTGAAGCCTTGCACTCAATGAAAATTTGTCTTATGACATAGTCTTCTGTTTGCCGATATGGTAATGTTGGAAAGGTGTAACGCAAACAGAAAGTGTTAAGATGTTGACACGTGACGTCAGTAAGGGCGCTAACTACTGGCAGTTGCAGAATTTTGGACTTTGTCCGCAATAATTGCAATAGTATCTATCTTTGGAAGAGGCTGTCTCGTCTGGCTTCGATAATAAAGTGTGTTACGCCACCGACAATTAACGAAGCTTGTATTCGTTTTACGGTGTACGCATTTCCTCGTTTTCCACTTTTTCTCTGCAATAACTTTCTCGCCCCTACGTTGAAAAAATTTGCCGCTTCTCATCTGAGAAATTCGGATTGATTTAGCTAAATTTTGAATTTAGTGTCGCGGAGTCTTTAAAGTCGTCTAGATAGCGACTAACGAGACATCTTTCATTCTGGATTTCTCCCAAATCATTACCGATAATTCTTTGAAAAGTTGCTGGAACAGTCTTAAGGACAAAGAGCACGCGGAAGAATTCATAATGTTCTAAATTCTGTGTTTGAAATATCGTTCCTGTGTGGTGAAAACCGCTTGCTAAGTCTAGCATAGTGAAGTATTGACAACGGCCTAATTTATCAAGATCATTAATATTCGCAAGATGATACTTATCATCGACGGTCTTTTCGTTTACACGCCGATAGTCAATGACGACTCTGTATTTCTATTTGTGGCGTCAAGTTTTTTTGGTAACACCCATATGGGTGAAGACAAGGTCGAATGACTAGGTTGGATTAATTTTTGATCGAGCATTTTTTATTTGTATCTGGATTTCCTATTTATGGATTTGAGGGTATGTATATATTTTAGAATAAAAAGGAATTTTCGTCAGATGTACGTTATAAAGTGTGATATCGGCCTATTCTGTATGTACAAATATCGATTATTTCTGTTCCTTCTTCATCGTTAAAGTAATCAAGTCGTAACTTTGATAGATCTACATTTCGTTTTTCGTTGAAAGAATCGACATGTAGATTATTAAAGTTTGGTTCATTGTGTTGAAACTTTTCAACTGGTAGAGGCAGTGGCGTAACTATGTTAAAAAAATTTGTGTTAGGAGAGAAAAAGGGGGGTCTCAAATATTTTGATCGTCCGTTTTTGCATTGGCAATGATGTTACCAAACTCCGAATATCAAGCTTCTTGGCTACATCGTTTTCAATTGAAATAAAAGCTGCAAAACTGAATCTGTCTTGCACTTTAGAAGCCATTCGATAATTTTCAATTTTGAGAAAGACCTTTGTGCTCTCGCAATTGTAACTGGGATGGTCAAAAACAGACATCAAGCTGTGCCAATTTTAGAAAAGCTACTGCTCGAGAAGTATGAATGAAATCTAAAATTTCCCTTGCCAATTTATCATTTCCAAGTCATTTTTAAGCGCTTCTTGAAATGACCAGAAAAACGATTCAACAATCGTGTACAATATTTTTCAAATACATTAACTTCAAAATAATCCAAATTTAATGTGTCGGATATATCAGCAGCTATACTTTTGAAACTTCGCAATTCTCGCGAAGACTATATTCATATTAATTAAGCGTCATTTAACATTTTAGCTGCATTATGAATAGCATGTTGTTGACTTTTTTGGAAACACAATTGATAATTGTCAAAAAATGTTTGAGACCTCGACCCTGATATTTTAGGCTGTACTCGATTTTACTTGAAACCAAGTAAAGCCAATTTGCTTACGCACAACTCGCATGAAACAATAAAATTGAGAGGTTATGATAAAAACAACGGACAACAAAACTGGTTATTAGATATCCCTTAGATCGAATTTCCTAGAACCCATAGCAATTACGCATTACAGAAAAGTATTTCCAAGATGTTTGAATTACTTCCAAATGATGCCAAATGTCGCTTAATAAAAGAGGCGATGTAACAATCAAGATGTGGCTCATTCCTGTCTTTTAACATTTTATTCTTCCATCCCAAAGCTTGGCCCCCATGATTTTTAGAATTTTAAAAGAGACTCGAAAACGGAAATGATTTAGAAACAAATGTATTTTATATGGACCATCCCTTATAATATATAATCTAATAAAAACTATCGCGTTTTTTGTTTACAATAATATGACACTATAATCGATTTCGGATAGTTTATATATGTCTGTATGTAATTCTTTACAATTTTTCTTCCAAATGGTAGTAGCTATAGTACTAACATAATCCTAAAAGCGAGTTAGCACAAAATTTTTGCTAATCGCTTCTTTTATGATAGTTTATGTATTATTGGCGCCAATTGCCGCCCCACAATATTTGCCGCCTTAGGCACCAGCCTGTATAGCCTATACCTAAATCCAGGCCTGTATATAACTTCGTGCTTGTCGAAAGCATGTCGATTAAACTTTAACCCGTTTAGTGCACCCCTCACGCCCCTAAACGAGGCAGTTTTTTCGGACGCGTGGGCGTCGAACTTGAATAGAGTACTATTAATATTTATGTCTACATTTCGTTGTCAGTTGGTGTCGTGTCTTTGCCGGCACACTTCTATTACGCGGGATTCCAGACGAACAAAAAACTGACGAGTATGTTATGAATTGAGGATGTAAAAAGTGCCCGCGAAATGGTCTCGTTGAGCGCCGTTGACGTAGGTGAKATTCTTTTAAGACTTACAAGAGTATATAATGGTTTTTGTTCGGATAACGTACTTCCAGTGGCGTAGGTAGAATTAACATTCTGCTACGACTGCTTTCTTATCAAAATTTTTAACACAATATAAGGTAATTTCGACTGAAAACTGCAAATTTCAGACTTGTTTATCTCTGGATAACTAATGCTTTCGTAAGTACTACTGCAAATTTCGAAACCATACAAATATATTTAACAAAATGAGTAAAAAATTGTTGAAAATTCAAACTGTGCAAACTTAAACTGATGTACAGGCGAAAGTCATCCATTTTTGTCGTAGGCTACAAACTCGTTACCCTTTTTATGGCGCACTCCACTGGGATCTTTTAAACACTAAGATGTAAATTTGTTTAAGTGACACATTTTGCAATGTAGTGTAACATACCTACACCCACACAGACATTAGAATCTAGAGGTCTTAAAAATTATGTGGCTATCTAATAGAAAAAGTGCAACCGAATTTTAACTCTAATAGTACAGGGTTAGATTGACTTCATTCAACTCTTTTTTTTTACAAAATTACAATTCAAATCAATGTATTGAGTTAAAAATAAATAACTTACAAACTATTTTAATTACAGTACAAAAATAAGAAACAAACATTAAGAAATAAAAAATAATAATAACCTGGAATAAAATTTGAAAAACCTTTACTAAAAATTAAAAGCAAAAACTGAGTATTCAAACACACATTTACATTAACGCACTTAATCTTAATTGTCATATTAATTAAATTAATTCTCCAAAGCAGTTGGTTTTAAAATCTGAGCATTTTCCACGCTCCGTTTGAGTCTTCTTGGATMAATTATCTCTTTTTTTTTAGATCTGCAGTAGAATGTTCCCGTGAATGATTTACATTTCTATAAGCAATCGTGTAGCATCCAAAATAGAGATGGGCGTATGTTAGTCGTTATTGGTTAGTGTTAAATAATTTGTATATTATTCTTATATCACATTCACGCCCTTTCTTACCACTACCCCACTCGAGTTCCGGGTGACGGACAAGGCTAGCACGTTTAATTAGACCAGTCGGGCAGCCAATCAAAACGCAACATGGAAATACAAATAAATGACGCATTAGCGAGATAATCACACAGGGATGGATAGTTAACTTACGGCGGGTGCCCTGCACCCTGGCGCTGGCCCTCTGGAACCGGATGAAGCACACGTAGGCCGGCAACCTGTAACATGTGATTAGCAGGGATTGCCACCCTTAGGCCCCAGTCTTTCAACCAGGCATTCCATACATTGGCCGAATGTACGGACCCACTAAACCACCTAAAACCCCTGGTGGAATAACGGTATACAGAGGTTTCTGTTCCATCTGCGAGGAACTCCTGGCACTTACACTGGCCAGGTCACTGCCGCTAAGCAGCAGGTCACGGACAGGATTGTCGAGACCACGCCGTCCAGGACTCCTATAGCTATAGGGTGGAGGAACTGCYATAAACCTCCGCAGCCACTTGCTGCACAGACCCACTTGGTCTCGTGGCCACTGCCACCGGACTACTAATTAGTCCTGCGCCCACCGGCGCCCACACAATTACAATAATGGCCAATACACATAGTACCCCCTTCAATAAGCATATACCTCTATAAATACCTGTCACACAGGTAATGCAACTTATCCATAATGCTCACGTGGACACACCACTACCATTGGGCACTACATCACACACACTTCTACACAGAGCCATACTCTCGTGCTAACCTCTAGCACACTCTATGCCCGACTGTCCCATTTTTTTTACAGCCCTTGCCTCTTGCCCTAGCCCTTGCTGGCCTGCTGTTTTCTTTAACATTCGAGTAAGACACACCTCTCGTTCGGAGTAATGGCCACATGAAGTGACAGATTTACACATTTTCATTAATCTAAATTTTGGGTTGCTACAATCGGCAACACTGTTTTTGATTTCCAGATCCTTACACAAATGTATTTTTATAAGCAATTTTTACTTCGCCATATTTTCAGCATTGTCAGTGATAAAGGACTTCACTTTGCATATAGAAAGTACTGTTCTTCTTCAGTTGTAATTGTAGCGCACACAACTGACTTGTGAACGTTTGAGCATTCGACAATCGACATATTTATTTGCACTACTTTCTGATAGCAAAGAAAAACAAATTTCTTTTTCTTCAGCGTAATCTCATTTAGGAGTGTTGTTGCTATGGTTTTGTGGCATAGTGGGATGTAGCCAGGTCTTAATGATAGGATAGCCTTATAAATTTGCACATTTTCTGTACATTGGAAGATTGTTGTTTGTTGTTGATGTCCTCACTAAAACAAACTAACCATGGTATGATTCTTCTTTCCAACTGTCCTGGGTTTGAAGCTGAAGTAGATGCAAATGACGCATTGATAAAACTTGTTAGGTTAAGATGTATTTCTGTTTTTGAAAAAAAGTATGGATTTTTTCACAAATGTACTAAGAAGTTAGACAGAATATGATTTAGATTTTTTTAATTTACTTTCACTGTTTGTTAATACTTGTTCAGCTTGTTATTTACAGATTTGATGGTGTAATTTCATTATTTGAACAAGTCCTTGCATTTTTTTTGCAAACGGCTTTACAGTCAGTTTTTATTTGTGTAAAACTGCAAATACAAAATGATGCATGCCCATACGCCCGGTATAAAACAGGACAGTACGGAAATTTCTGTTTTGTAAATTCAATTTTAGTTTGATTCCATAATAGTCAAATTAATGAAATACGTACATAAAGTTCAAATAGTTTTAAAAAGATATGAACTTTGACATTTTAATTTATGATACGGATATGTTATTGGATTGAGTTTGCGACTAATGGACATCTGTGTCTATCCGATACAATATCTTCAGGTATTCTGCAAAAAGTAGCTTCTAGCACTGAATTATGTCTACGATATCGTTAATATAGAGGAGAAATTGCAAAACGGACCAACATTTGATCCCTGAGACACACCGGATGTAGCAACATATGAAGTAGATACATAGTTTCTGAATTTAACGATTTTGCAGATATGATTAAAATAAATTTATGAGAGACGGAGAAAAGTCATACCACTCCATCTTAACTTATCAGAACGAAATGGCCAACTCGATGGAATGCTTTTTGGAAATCCATGTATATGACATCAGCTTGTCTTCTGTCGTCCAAGACTTCCGCCACAAACTGATTAAAGCAAGTCAGATTAAATGCAGTCGACCTTTTACGCATGAAACCATGCTGATGCATAGAAATTGTGCTCTTGACACTTCCATATAGCTGTTGATATAAAAGCTCTTCAAAATTTTTCTTAGCAGCCTTCAATGTTTTGAAAACATCGTTTTCAGAAAAATGTGAAACAGACAACATTAGAAAACGAAACTTTAGGTTCAGAAACTACAGTAAATTTAGACTCAATATAGACCTCCCGGAAAAATGTAGCAAACGCATTTATGATATCTTGATCTCGTGATCGTATAATAATAATACGACTTTATTGACTCGGTGTATGCTGCAGTACAGTAGAAGTATCAAACACGCATATAAGTTAACAAAATATACAAGACTCAAACTACTGGGTAGACTGCAGTGACGGTCAAACGGCGAAGTTCAGAATCCACCAGGATATGCCCCGGTGGATGACTTTTCCTCTGCAAAATAAAGATAATTAATAACTCGTAGTGCAAGATTTAACGAGCTAAACACGAAATGCATTAGCATCTATGGTATGTCGAAGTAACGCTTTACGGATAGTAAACTTGAAGCTACAGTAAGGAAATTTTTTTATGTAGTAAGGTATAGAATTATATATATTACTAATGTTGTACGAGTATCCTCTTTTAAAAAATTCAGAATTACGACGAGGTATTGTTAATTCATGTTTTTTTGCATGCATTTATATTATGAACGTCTGTTCTATACTTTATTTTATTATAAAGATATGGAGGTGATATTTTATTTTTCATGCTCAACCAAGAAATAGAATCACGATCGTGTGTGACATGTGCATTCTTCTTGTGCAAAATACTAATAGGCCTGATATATTTCATCTCTTTTGGAGTGGGCACTTTAGGTAATGGTCTGACCTTAGACTGCTTCCAGGCATCCGGAAAGGTACAACTACCTATACCTACTGGTATTAATTTTGTGAGTAATTATTGGAAGTGTAACTGGAAGCGTAGTTTTTAATATATGTACTGATATTCCATTAACTCCAACAGCGTTACTTTTAAGACTGTTAGTGGAAGTGCAAACTCTATCTTCTGTAACAAATTGAAAATCAAAAATGTCAGTGACTGTATGCAGCCGTTTGCTATTATATTTTTGTAAGAGCATTTTGTCTGGAAGAAAGTTCACATTAACATTTTGCAAGAAGAAAGTATTTAAATCATTAATAATGAATTCACCCAAAACTAAATCTGTGCTTGCAGATGCTTTGAATTTAACACCAAGTTTTAGTAGTTCTCTAAAACACTATGTTTATTAGTTCTACTGGAGATTCCCAATGAGCGGGCAGTTTAGTAAGATTGATTTTTTGTAGGGCTTTTTACGCATTTTTATCATCAGCTTTAAATTCTCAGTGAGCCAAGGTGCTATATATAGCCTAAGAGCTTTAAGTTTGTCAGGAAGGCACCGAATGATATCCACTTCAAATCATTGGGTATAAATATGTAAACTTACGCGTGGGTAGAGAATTCATTTTGGCTATACTTCGCTCAAAAGTACTGTAAAAGATTTCGTAAAATTTGCCACATGCCTCATTAACATCTTGAATATCACGTAAAAACGACTAGTTAATTTGAAGAAGATCGTCATATATAACTGATGAAAAAACTGCTGCAAATTGAATCAATACTTCCACATCCAATTGGGTATTATCACTTTTTTTGAAAATTACGTAAAATGAATCTTGAAGTGCATATATATCGTACGCCATGTTAAAAAACACAAAAAAATATTTGTAGGTAGAGAATTTCAGGTCTGAAATTCGAATCTTAGGAGTCACCGCCAAAACGTATCTATCCAAGGTTATTCAACTCGTGACGTCAAGTGTCTTGTAAACATTACCGAGGAGCGTGCTGTTTAATGGTGTAGTATCATTCTTGTATTGGAAAAGCTTTTGTGTGGTGTTTATTGAAAGGACGGTGTAAGAGGTCGCACCAAAAAGTAATTTGTGTAGTTTTAGAAGCATCTATTATGTATGGAAAACAAAACAAGTGTTGTTTTGTACATGGTTATAAAAGTACTTCAGTCAGTACAGCTAACAAAATTTTTATAACTGTTCCTCGAGATTATCAACGTATAAAAAAGTTGTTTAAGACCCTTAGACGTGATATGCCGAAATCGCAAAGTTTGTTTTTCTGTTGTGAAGATCATCTTAATTCTTACTGTAAGTTTTATATTCTTTTTGGGGTTATAAGTGTTTACCATTCAGTTTCCATTTTGTTATAGCTTGAAGAGGATATGATAAATTATATGCGTTTTAAGTTGATAGAGGGAAATGTTATAATAAAGAACGAGGTTGTCCCTCATATATTCGACTGTTAGCCAGACCGAAAACGAGCACCAAGAGCCCCGAAAATAAATGGCAATTTATATTTATTCTCACCTCTAAAATAAATGTCAAGTTTAGGGTACATTTTTGATTATTACATTTTTATGTTTACAAATAGTATGTTTCCAACAACCCGCTGTGATCAAATTATCAATGCTACGTTAGTTTGATAAAATAATGTTGTTGCTTTTGTTTTTTCATCTCCGCCGCGTTGAACCGCTCGTTGCTGTACACAAATTCCATAACAATGAACATGCCTTCAGAAGTCATTACTCATAAGTACTTCACTTGTTCTTGGGGTATTTTAATCCGCTTGTCACAAAGTGAACGCAAACAACTGATAAATTGACGGGTTGAGGCTGACGCGTGACGCGCTGACCCCAGATGTAAACAAGCTGCCATTTACAAGACACCTGACGTCACGGCCAATATGTTCGCGTTTTGGCGGTCCCATTAAATATTCACATGTTTAATATTAAAAATACACTTTATGATACATTTTTTCGAATTTATAAGCTGTCACAGCTGTTTTGTGCATCAGATGCTACCTATTAATATACAATTTAATAAAATATAAATACATGGCAAATACCCAATTGTCAAAATGACATTTACGTTTTTATTTCTTATATTATACGATTAGTAATCAGGTTTGAGTATTTTTTCTCTCTACACATTTTTTCTAAGACAAACGGTCCTCGTGATATTAGTAAAAATACATAAATTTTTAAAATCCGTTTTTTCCAAACAACTCGAAAAGTATTAACTTAACAAAAAAATTACAAGAGTGCTTGCCGATCAGAAATACGATTTCCTATATAATACCGAAATTTAAAAAAAATCGTACGAACAGGGACCAAAATACGTTTTTTGGAAATATTTCGAAAATGTCAAGATTTTGGATAAATTTTCTAAGACCCTTTTTGTGAGAAATTTTATTTCCTATCTGAAAGCATTTTCATTTTTTTTGAATATATTAAATATATTCGGAGATATTTAGGAAAAGGCGTTTTCTTTAAGTGACGCTTTTTTACTAATATCTTCTAAACAATTTGCTGCACCGAAAATTCATAAGGGCGAATAATACTCGCAGTTATACTACTAATCACATACTAAAACGAAAAAAAATAAAAACTTGCAAAAAAGGTAGTTACCCTCCAATTTTGCCGCCCCCTTTCCGATACCCTATTACCCCAAAAACAATAGGTCGCTTTGTGTAGTTGAGATCTATACGTTTGCCAAATTTCAAGTTCATATATTAAGTCTTTCGAAAGTTATCGTGTCCACAAACAAAACCACAGACACACAGACAAGAATTAGTTTTTTGCTCAAATTTTGTTTTTTTTTACGTTTTCGAAAATTTTTTTCGCGATACAATACTTCCCATCCGTTGGATGTGGAAGTAATTAGCTTTTTTTAAATTAAACTAATTGCACTCAGCGTTCATGTCGGATGATGATGCAACCTGATTGGAAGCATCGAAATAAATGTCTAGGGCACTGTTTGAATCTGTATTTTCCCAGATACTTCTAGCTGATAAATGTAGTCGTTGAACACCCTGTATAGGATTCTGCGATTTATGCATTATCTTGTTGGTCGTTTGAGTTGACTGTAGTTATTCTATTGCTATTCTCGCAGTTTTTTCGAAGAGCCGACTCCGCCACTGGTCGTGGCCATCGGCACGAGCTGACCATGGTGTTAACACATGGCTCAAACAAGCGAAACATCCCATTATTGTTTTACCTGTTTCGCCCGCCAGGCGACATTCGTATTTTTCAGCAAATCAGTATTCATTATTACGTAACGCATTAGGTGTGTTCCTCGTTAGAGAACCTAACTGCGAAACCGCCTTGCCATACGGCTGGAAGAATGTGGTATTTGTCGCGTAATGCCCGAGAGGCCTTGATCGCACTTTAAATTTTTTATGTGCTTACGTCGCTTTTTATAAATAATGCATTTGACGCCCGTTTATTTCGTTCGATCTTGCCTACGTCCCCGACAGGTTTAGGTGTTACGTGTTCGCCGGTTGTTTGACCACAAGAATGCATGTTTTGGACAGGAAATGATACGTATGCATTATCGCCGTTGTATCTTGCAAGAATACTAACGAGATTCCCCGTCTGTCATAATGACGACCATATTAGTTTTTTGTCGCGATTCCACCTGCCTCGGATTAAGTGCAAAGTACGATTATCGCTAAAAGAGGAAGCGTGTCGGCTTTTACACTAATTGCGTTAGATTGATTACCCCGATTGAGTAGTTTAGGTCACTGTGGCAGTGTACTGTTTTTGAGACGTCCTTCAAAAACTAATGTTCCAGTCCAATATTGGTTTTTACTATTTCGTAGTAGCCCCGAGCGCTAAGAAGTGCTTAAAATATGTTGGACCCGTTCAGAAGTTGAATTTTGGATAATGAAAGGTAAAGTATCAAGCAACGATCTATGAGACTGACTTATGCAGACGGKTTTACAGCTTGACGGTCGGCCGTCGTAAACTATTGTATTGTAAATGAGGGTTTTTACAACCTTATGGTCGGCCGTCCTAAACTATTGGGATTAGTGGCACGCTTCAAAGTTCCTAAATGGCCCGTATTCAAAAAAATCTTGTTGGCTAAAATTTCAGCTTTTCCACTATAAATTTTTGAAATTTGTTTGTTGTGATAATTTAGCAATCAATAAAACACAGAAGATTTTATAACAAATTTTATTTAATGCAGACCTGATGCTAACTGGCGCGACCCGCGATCTTTTTTTTATGCGAAACTTTATTGGGTTTACATTTTCCGATGTATAAAATAAAAGCCTTTGCATGTCATAACGAATTTAATATTTTAATTTTAATTTTTAATTTTAATATAAAACATACAAATTAGTAAGTAGAAAATTATTTACATTTGTTAGAAAAAACTTACAATAGTGCACAATAAAATTTATACACGGTATAGATTATGTTCATTACAGCTTGTTAATAAGCACATTATAAGAGTCACAATCTAAAAAAAGTTACTCACTATCACTTTCACTGCTAAAATCACGATTGACTTCTATTATTAATTTTTGTACATGATTCACTCTGTACCGATTTTCAATGTCCAGTACAGKCCGCACGAAATTTCTCCATGCATCGACACTTGTTATTTCAGCTTCGTGTCTAATTTTTAGCAGCAGTTGCTCCGAATGGTAACTAGCGTTGTCCATTACTATGACGCTGTTTGGTGGCAGTTTGGGCAATAAAATGTTTTTGAATCAATTTTCAAACACTTCCACATTCATATCAGAATGATAATCGGTTTAAAAGCAATAATCTGTTTGAACAGTTGCCCTACGTATTTGTCACAAACGCCTCTTAATAAGTGGCTAAATGTAAGCATATATGTAGGTATGACTGAATAAGTAAAAAATATTGCACTTGGTACGCTTATATGCTGTAAAGCTTTAAAATATAAGTAAACACATATGCTTTCAATACCGTTTATAGTTGGAGTAGAATAGTTCCGATTTCTTCTTATTTCCAAAAAAATATACAGGTAGAAACTACGTTTATGATCCTCCGGATTAAAATAAAATTTTGACCTGTGAAAAAACAGGGCAGAGGACAATTGCACACCGCGATCAAAAATTAGAAAGTATGGGTTGCCGCATTTAAATTGGAATGTTTACCATTCATGGTTATAAAAATTGATACTACTCATTAAATTAGGAAAGAATACGATTTAGTCATACATTAAAAGCTATTAGATGAGAAATATTTGTGGTTCAAATAATAATACCAAATAATGCTCATTGATTTATGTGTACGAAAAAAAAAATTCTAAAAAAGCCTAAACACAATTTTTGGATACGGTGCACTCCGCTGCAAAACAATGGAACGTGCCGAACCCGTCTGTTATTTACGACAGCTTCAGGTAATACTTGTAAACCAATGTGAGCGGTAATCGGCTGTTCGTATAATGGAGTCTCATAGATTGTTGCTTGCAACTATAATATACTTCTATATGAATCGACTAGTTCCAAAACTGGCCATCTTCACAATTTTATGAAATATTCTTCAAACACTTTTAGGACCGGTTGCACAAACGTGGATGGAATTTGATCCGAGCTTAATCCACGGTCGTTGCCTAGCAACATCATTAATGTATTTGATATGTGTGTCAAAATATTTAAATTAAATGAAAATGGTGAACAGTACATAAAATGCACCACATAGTAAAACAAAACAAAAACCATATGAATATCTTTCAAAATGGTTCCACCAGATTATCCGTCACCATTCTTACAAGTTAAAGTTGTCTTGCTTTTTATTTGCTTTCATCATCTAAATTGTCCAATCTGTAACATCCTTTCTCAGGCAGATTTTTCCCTTTGCTATTTGCATTCATCACCTCACCAGCTTTAGTTTTTTCCTCCACTGCTGATTCTACTGTATTTTCCCGAGTCTTCCATTTCTCGTGCTCTGTTTCCACTCATTTACTCACTTCTTGTATATGACATAACATCTGCATTGTTATATAGAGATAAGTCCAATCCATTTATGTAGGTAATTTCTTTATAACGTAAAAATTAAGCAATATATTCATAATAGATTTATGTGTTTCGCCACAGGCGATATTACTGTATTAGTAGATAGGTTAGGTAAACGATCGGTTCATAGCAATTAAAATTATACAGATTAGAATCCGCTCGAATCCTTAGTTTTGTTGCAAACGTTAATTTGTTTTTGCAGATGGAAAATAAAATAAGTTGATCCGTTTTACCATATATAGGTATTGTGTAAATCTTACGCAAGAATTCATCAAGTGTGTCGAGAACACTTCGAACCAATATCAATATAGATTTTAAGAAGTCAGATTATTTTCAACGCTAAAAGTTTTGCTGCCATCTAGTTTTGAAATATTTAATCACAAATAACTTTATTTTTCACATGGAATGTATAAATATTTTTTTAACTTTTATTTCCATTTGTCGAAACATTGTGAACAGTTGAAGATTTTGAAGTTATTAAATAAAGAACAATCTACCCAACTCAAAAAGTATACAATCGTAAATGAAGAGAAGGCCAACTCAATGTTTAAAATAATCTCTGTTGTTCCAAAGGCACGACAATCCGATTTTGATTTCTTACGTCATTAGATGTAGTTGGGAAGTAGTTATAATTTTCGGACTTAGTATAGCCATCAGATCAGGTGACTTCCTGGTCCATTTTGGTCAATGCTGGTTTAAAAAATCTAACCCTGCTGCTATGTGGAGGAATTTCATCTTGTTGAACGCCGACAAATCAGAAATATCAGTGAAGCAAAACGGATCTATCAAAATTATATACAGACCGGACCAACGAACGGTGTTGTCCATCTATAGTCCACAAATGAAATTAATATCAGTTAATTGTATAACAAGTTTAAGCTTAATAATTTCATTTCTATTTACGTACTCTGTTCTGTATAATTACTAAACCCAGTACTAACATTTCAATATATTTTATTAGAATTTTTCTCCGTCTTACTTGTGATTGGTATGCTATATTCCTAGTTTCGATATCTTTCAAAAGTTGCCGCAAAGCTAGTTCATCTGCTCACATTTTCCCAGTTACGATTTTTTTCGTCTTTTACTTTTTTCTTTTTAATTGTTACTACTGTTGGTGTGAGTGTATTACATTAAGTAGGTACTTGTCGTCATGTAAATTTTGTTTTGTATTGTTTGTTAAATTTATAGTATACATCTAATTTTCTTTTGGTTAAGTGGAAAACAGCAACTGTTTTCTTGGCAGTTTGTGAATTTCGCAATTTTGTTCATTGCTTAAAACTTTTTTTTAAAGAATTAATTATTGATGCTGAACAAATAAAGATTATTATTATTAATTCACCTAAACGTTTTCTTACATTTAAAGTAGAAAACAACGCCAAGATTAAAATAATGTCATTGAAAAACAAAAGAAGATCGTTACCATTATTTCTTGAAATTGGAAAACTCAAAAACCGTTAACTCGAGATTAAGAACACAAAATTAAACTTGAGTCACAAAGTTTCCAAGTTATAGAGTATTTTATACTATTTAAAATGGCGAAAATTCCAAGGTTCTGGCTCTTTTATCAGATACTTCTGACGATCGTTTCGACCTTAGATCTCACAGAAAAAGAAGAATATGACTTCGTAACTTTTTGGACTGCAGAAAAGCTGAAGAGATCCCATTATAATCATAAAAATTACATAAATGCAATGCAGTCGTTCCACCGCAAAAGCTCTGAAGTCTCATGTAAAACCAAGTCAGTTATTTTACTTAGTATCTACCTAATATACCGGCTCGCCACAAAGTTTGGAACCAGCAGGATATTTCATCAAGTTCTGTTCGACCGATTTTTCTGAAATTTTGCATGGGCCTATGGGTAATTAATATGCATTTTCTGGTGATAATTTTCGTCTAGTTTGATCAATTTATTGCGAATCGGGTACCGTAAAAGTACAAAAGAAAAACATGATTCCATGAAAAATGCAGTATTTTTTTAGATTTACGTTACAGAAGATACTTCCTTGAGAACAGCCTTGAGTAAAAGTTTTCTAATGTTCTTTGTAGCATATTTGGAGGTTAGTTCTGAATTTCTGCCCTGTTTCGCCCTTTTAAATCTTCTGCATTATGTGGCCAACCAGCATAAATACGATTTTTTCGATACTCCCACAGGAAAAATCTAGCGGCTTCAGATCAGGGGAACGTGCTAGGCATTCTGGCGCTCCGCGTCTACCAATACATCTAACTGGAAATATCGCATTCAAATATCCACGAACGTTGGCTGCAAAATCTTGCTGAAACCATATCTGTTCAGAAGGACGTGCAGCATTTTCACGGTTAGGGAGCAGGCGAATAAGTTCTGGTGTTCGCGCAAGAGCTGTAAATACTGACCGCATTCAAATTTCCATCTATTAAAAAAGGCCCAATAATGTGCTCACCGATAATACCACATTAGACATTCACATTCTGAGGGTGTTGTATGTGGACTTGTTCCATCCAATCTGGATTTGTGTCCGACCAATATCTGCAATTATGTCTATTCACATTACCATTGAAGCAAATAATTGCTTCATCAGAAAACATAATCCAATTTAAAATGTTTCTATCTTCATCTATCATGTTCATAGCAGTTTCGCAAAATTCTATCCTACGATCGAAATCATCTTCGCTCAGTTCTTGTAATAAGTGAATTTTGTATGGATGATTCAAAATTTTCTGAATAGATCTTCTACTAATATGGTGAGCGAGAGCACAGAACACTTTGCACATCTAAAAGGACATTGAAGCTACTTTCCTCACTCGTAGGAAACTTTGGACGTCCTGGTTTTTGACGATTTTTAACACCGCCGGTTTCGTCAAAACGTTGCAATGTTTTAATAACTGTTCATCTGGCAATTAGTTCACGGTCTTCATGAATTGCATTGTAGAGTGCAACTACTCCCGAATAACTTCGCCTTCTATCTCCATAACCAATCATCATCAAAATTTCGATGCGATCATGCAAATAACAAAGTTTTAATTACCCATAGGGCCATACACAATTTCAGAAAAATCGGTCGAATAGAACTTGAAATATCCTGCTGGTTCCATACTTTGTAGCGACCCGGTATACACAAGTTAAAGGTAGCATACTTACATATCTACGAAATTTGCACATTTTTTTATAGATACTCACCACCATTTGTTGTCAAATATATCAAGTAACAATGAGTTATTAACAAATATTATTATATTACTCAGTTGTTTGTTTTCTACTTATGTGTCGACCTCCGAAGCATGAAGTCTGTTTTTTGCTTTGGAAAAAAACCTGTCTGACAAATCCGTGTTATGAATAATCAACGCATGTCTATAAACCATTTGTCAGACGACACATATGCAGTATGTTACCTTTTTTGTGATTTACAAGAAAGTTGTTTGTAAATGTCACTTTCCAAGTCGTAGAAAACAACTTAATCTAGAGGCTTATCGTGCTTTATCATTTTATCTGCAACAAACTTTGTCCTGTAGTTTTTTCTTAAGACATACGTAATAATCGACTTTACTTTTTCTCTGTCCATGTTGACATTTTAACTATTCTCAGCTCATACCTGAATGTCTTAAAGTGCGTTAATGCTACTTTCACATGATATGAACTGGCCAACAGTAGTTTTATGTCAGTGATAAGGTAAATAGTACGGTTTTTAACTGCGTTCTAAATGACACGTTCTGCATCAGGACAGTCGAGCCTGGGTCGTTTCTCTTAAGCCACACTGGTTGGAAGTAATGACTCTTTAACCTTTAGTCGATGCAGCTAATTATATCGACTAATTTACCTGCGAATTCGCCTCTAATATGCGTTGACGGTCCGCAGTTTTTTTGTGTGCATGACGCCGTTTGTATTTCTGGAAAATACGCGACGGGACTCCAGTGTGCCTCGGCGGTGAGGTGATGATAGATATGTGCATCGACAAGTAGTGAAGGTTTGCCGGCAAGTAGTTTTTCCTTTTCAAGAAAGAAAGCAGAAGATACAGAGAAATGAGCTTCCTTCTCGCGGAGGAAGTCTTCGCTAGTTTTTCTCTTTATTTTTGATGCATTTTAATGAAGCACAAGGGAAAATTTAGCACATCTACTGGCAATGTCATTTGTAAAAATTGTAATGTCAATTGAATGCATTTACTTGTGCGCGAAATGGTATTGAATATCAACATAAATTTGAGAATTCTTATTTAGCAGCTTATTCCAGTTTGTTATTTCTTCTCGCTGTTTTTATGTTTGAAAAGTAGTGTTAATTTTAAATGGCCAATTTACAAATTCGTTTTCTGTTACCCATTATCTTCACATAAAACTGAATTATTGACCATTGGTGCTGTTTTATACAACATAATTGTTTCAAAAGTTTCATGGGAAACAGATACCAAAATACTAATCGTAGTGATCAGTTAAGGCTTGATACCGGCTATTTCTGTCATTGGGTAAACAATTTTTGGGCAAATATGTTTAGGTAGATTTCATTAAAAATATTTTGAAGTACATGGTCGCTAGGGTCGTATTTGACATTGTCTCCTAAAAAACTTAACACAATGGTAGGTGGCTAGGTGGCTTTGTCATCATGTCAGTGTAATGCTGACAGATGGCATTGCCATCCTAAATTCTTACTTACATCATACCATTGCTTTGGTATCAGGGTTGGCATGGTTAAAACAAAATGTTTAAAACAACGCTTCTGTTTAAAACTTGGTTTTAAACAAATGTTTAAATCATTTGTTTTAAACAGTGTTTTTTTACTAATGTTTTAAACAGTGTTTTTTTATGACTATTGTATGTGATTCATTAATTATTAATTAATTAATTATTATAGCTCGTTTACCCTCCACAAATAGATAAACAGGATTATTAGTAATTACATATCTACATGTCACCTTACATTTGCATAAAAATGAATTAAATTCAAAACCAGGCCCAGTTTTTCGATACAACAGTTATAGAAATTAATAATAAACTTAACATTTTTTCTGTAGCTATAAATTACAAACACTTTAAAACGACAAATAAAGATCTTAACCTTATCATAACACAAAAATTTGTATTTCTGGTCCAATACAACAAAACAATAAATAAGACGTTCATTCAACACTTACTACATAATTATATCTTTAGCATAATAGAACAAATAGTTATCAGAACTTGGGAATATAAAAAAAAAACAATAAACAAGAAATAAAATATTTTTACTAGTGCAAGCATACCTTTTTTGTACTTCTTGCATCGAGCTCGCATTGTACTTTTTTTTCTACACCTTAATTTTGTCGAAGTAATTCCATACTGCATTATTCCTCTTACTGGTCATTGTAATTGTTAAACTTTAAACTTTAAAACATACAAGGTAGGTTCCTATTCTCTTTGTTAATGTTGATATTAGCTAAAAACAACCTAGTAACCAGTATGTGATTGGTCTGGATTGTAAGAACAGAGTTGATTTTCGCTTAAAATAGAAAAGAAAAACCGGCTCATAATAACTAAAATTGTAGCGTAAACGCCGTACACATCGAATACAAATGACAAATGACAACAGGCAATCGTAGTCACCTAGGGATTTTTAGACAACTGCTACGCTTTGCGTCATCTACTCGTATTTATTTTCACTAATACACATAGTAATTTGCATGAGAGTGCATATTTAAAACAGTGCTTAAAACGTTTTAAACATGTTTTCAACTAAGTAGGAAAAAATGTTTAAAACAATTTAAACATGATTAAATTAAAAAAAACTGCTTGTTTTGTTTAATTTAAAAAAAACATGTTTATTGCCAACCCTGTTTGGTATATAAGCAAAACCAGTTCTATGCCGTGCTGTCTACACTAGACCTAAACTGCACTGATGAGCTGTAATGACAGCGAAATAGATCTATCTGCAGTTGGTTGAGGTGTAGACAGCACAGCATAGACATGCATTACAATGGTAGTCTATCACTTAACCAAAAAGATATATAAATATAATGAGAAACTTCATTAGGAGAACGAATTTGATTCTCATATTTCATCCGATGAACAAATTTGTCTACTAAATAAAAAGTAGTTAATTAAATGGATGAAAATAAAACAGAAATGATTAGTTTAACGTTGATTTGTTCAGAAACGCCATAAAATTATTGGTTACTTCAGTGAATTCTAATCTTTGGGGTAACAACTATATTTGTCGATATTCATGAACCAATGTCCATTGTATAAATAAAAGTATTCGTTAGTGCGATGAAACCAAAATCATTAGTACAATGCGCATATATTTGTCTTTAAAATGGTATATCACTTGACCAGCTTTAAAAAAACATTAAGTTGTAATATTTAAAAAGAACACATAGTAATCTTGGTTTGAATCTTTGAAAACATTGAAGAAAGCGTTACTTGAGAGTTCAGTATGACGCTTACAGTTTATAAGTTTATTATTAGATGGTCATATTCTTATTGCTATAAGATAGGTACAGGAAAACCCAGGTTCAGCTCTAAAAAATGTATTAAGTAAATGTGCTTTCTATTATTTATTTAAGTACAAAATGCAGTGCTTCAATTTACATCATAGGTTCAAAAGTATCATCATTATTATAATTGCACAATTTTTTCAAAATAGGGTTTTTTGCCTTTCTAACAGAATGTCTATCCAAATTTAAAATAGTTTCTCGCACTGCAATTCGAAGTTCTACTACAGTACGATATGTCTTTTTGTACACGATGTTTTTCAATGTTCCCCACATAAAGAGGTCTAAACCAACTGCAAAATTGTAATCGGCTGTCACAAGCTTTCAATGTTTGGTATAACGATAATTTACGCGGATGAAACTTATTTTTCTTTAAAATCGTTACTGCAGTATTTTGAGAAACGCTTACTCCTACTGCAACCTGCCTAGTTGAAATAAACGAATTCTGCATTACGAGAGCACGCAAGTTCACTTCTGCAATTTCATCCAATTTATTTTAGTTTCCTTTCGATTTGGTGAAAAAATCATATATAAATGAAAATTTTGATTTTAATTGAAAAGTTATTCATTTACTTCATGAAATTGAATTTAGTAGTATTTAGTTTATTTAAAAATTACTTTTGGTGTAAGCAGCTTCGACGGGAAAAGGATGATTATCAAAAATCTGGTATACCAATTGGAACACGAACTGCAGAAAATGCTCAACAAGTTGAAAAATTCGTGCTTACAGAGATAGACTGCTCAAGGTATCTGTGATTGCCAAGGAATTGTATTGTTAACTTAAAAAGAAGTGTTTGGAAAATTTTGTATTATGATTTGTACATCTTCACGATGGATATCCAGATTTCATGCATCAGAACAGAAACAGGCAAGGAAAAAAATTGCACAAGAAATCTTGATCGCTTTACAAGATGACGGCGATGAGACGAGACATGGTTTTATCCATGCAGTGTGTTCATAAGGGCTCTCCTCCGCCCAAAAAGGCCATGACATAATTTTTATGAAAAAAGTGATGGCATCGTATTTTGGTACTGAAGGTATATGCTGATAGAGTACACGCCGAGATACAATTAACGCAGCGGTATATGATAAAACTACTCAGAAGTTAAAACTCGCACTGGGAAGGAAAATGTCCGAATTCTTACAAACAAGGAATTACTGTTACACGACAATTACAGGGTTTACAAAGCTCGTAACGTTGCAGACATTATCTAGAGGCTGTTACTTTATAAAACTACGTTCTAAATACAACTAGTTCCAAAAACTACTGTTTTACCACTACTAATTCACTAAATCATTTTACTGCTCACACTTGCAATAAAACACCTGTTCCACTAAGCCTTTCGCTGGCGTGATAACCGCTATTCGAATTCAAAACTGCCCGCGCTTTCTCCGCCGGGCTATTTATACCCTCATCGAAAATTCAAGAAGCGAAACATTCCAGATGTCATCGAAACTTCGCGAAGGTTCCATTGATAGAATTTTTTGGAGAGTCTCGACATTCCCTGCCATCTAGGAACACTACTTGTAGTGTTCTACTACACCGCATTTACACGCCTGCAACTCCGGTACACAGATGGTGCTGATTCCGCAAAACTACCCCCTCCTTAAAACTGATCGTTCCGTTGAGTTCCCTTCCACGGGGTCTCCGTGGTATTCGCTTAAACGATTTAAATGTACCACCTTCATCCTTGCTCTTGGGCTGGATTCTGTAGACTACGTCATTAATAATTTTTATCCCTCTATAGGTTCCTTCTCAGGATGGTCACAACTTACGCGAAAGTCCTTTCTTTCTTTGCGGGTTATAGAGCCATATTAAATCTCCTTCTTTAAACTGTCTCTGATTGGTCCTTTTGCACGCAATCTTGATCTCCTGTCACGCCAATCCGTGGGTTTCCAGAAGTGACTGTCTAAGGTTATCGACATAATCGGTTACTTCCTCTTCAGACGTCCTAGTTGACCCAAATTCAAGATCGCATGGTAGTCTCAGCTCTCTTCCAAAGGCTATCTTTGGTGGTGTCTCTCCCGTGGTCTCATGGATCGCTGCCCTGCACGCCACCACAAACAGAGGAAGGCGCTTGTCCCAATCGGTTTGATGTCGCTCCACAACTTTTGAGTGGAATTGCTACATTGTTTTGTTTAACCGCTCGACCATTCGATTCTGATTGTGGGTTAAGAGTAGTTGTTCTGGTTTTTGAAATACCCAGCAAGCGACAGAGTTCTTGAGATACCCTTATTGACTCCAAATTTCTACGAGCCACCGTCAAGCTTCTTGCTTCGGTATTGCGTAGACTTCTAGCCACTTGCTAAAGCAATCCACTGCAACAAGGATGCCTCATAATCTCGAAGGGTGCTTCATCCTTCCTTTTAGTCGTGTTGTTGGACCCTTGGTAGCTACGGCATCATTTTTCCACATCTTCTCGACAGTGTACCCAGTAGATTCGATTCGATTGATAGAATTCTCTGGAGAGTCTCGATATTCCCTGCCATCTTTCTGTCGCTAGGATCACTATTTGCATTGTTCGCTTCTACACGCCTCCGGTGCACAGATGGCGCTGATTCCGCAACAGTCTGTTGTTGACTGTCCAAGAAGTTATTTTTTTGACAGAATGACAGTTGAGAGAAATGCGTAGGCATAGAAGGAATTTATGTTGATAAATAAAGTACTATTCGAATTCAGTGTGGGTTCTTTCATAGCTATATCTTTCTAAATATTTCTGTTATTGAAACCTAAAACGTAGTGTACGTTTTAGGGCTTTTGTTGAAAAAACCGTGATTCTTCATGAGTCTTATGAAGGGGTCTATCCCCCTCTCCCTCCCTTAATGGGCACATCACTGATGCAATACACGAAATGTGATAGTTATGAGAAATTATTTTTGTGTCTGTATTTGTGTGGTTTGTTCATAATTTTTTATTTGTATTTCGAATAAATGTTTCCCAAACGCATTTTTAATACTTCAAGACGCTAAATTATTATTATATTTGGCCGGAAGCTATTGCCCCAGAGTAGGTACTCTAGAATGTATGATTGTTGTGTGGTGTGTCCTAATACTATCTACCAAATCTATACTACGAGGCTGGATCCTTATGACCCCTCTTACAGTAAAAATACAGTGGCGTTATATTTTTTTATTTTTCGACATTGTCTCATTCTGCACTTAGTGCTTCGGTGCTCAAACAACTCAACAGTTTCCTAGAAAAAATTTTGTTCGACCTCTGCAAACCACATCCATACAGCTTATTCCAGTTCATCATTACTGGAAAAAATTTCCCATGTAAGTTTTTTTTTTAATTTGGGGTACAGACTGTAATCACTGGATGGAACAGCTTTTAAGCTTTTAAGAGAGTCTCGCAATTTAGAAATCAAATAAACTCGTAAGTAGATTTATCATAGTCTCGTATTTATCTTTAACAATTGTATTACTGAATTTTTTAATACAAATTTGATAGTTTTTCTACACATTCAATTAAATTGTATGCAACGAATGGTCGTTGAACCTTGTGCTTGCTACAGCTTTGTAAGTTGGTGTAGTTATACATCATTCTCCTCACATCTCTATTTTATATTATCTACCTCGTCTATTTATAAACTCTCGAGTATTATATCATAGACCTGTGCTGGAATAAAGCGAATTATATAGTTATTGATATCATATCTAATAGTGACGTCATTTGTTTTATTCTATGGTGCCGTCAAGTATGAAGTAAACGTCAAAATTCCGCAGGGTTTCATTCAAAAGTAAGCGTTATTTTGAACTGTTATCTCACAAGCTTTGCGTGAGCAATATGTAATGACTTTACGCAATAATCCAACAGCAATACATATTAAACATCAGTACGTTCTCCGTTGAAAACGAAATTAAATATTCTACCATTACGAAATCGTTTTTTGTGTACAAATCTACATACTGCCGGCGTGATATTTTAAACTTGGCGTTGTTCCTTCTTTTAACTGGCTTTTCCGGAATCCATTGGCATATTAAAAACAATGGCAATCGAAAGTGGCAGGATTAACCCCAAACCGTAGCGTGATCGCTCTCTCTCTCCGTATCAGCCGCTGCAAATTTACAACGTTTATCTAAAGTCGCATGCCAAGACTACGATCGATCAAATAAGCCATCACGAACCGCATCCTGATACGGTGTCTCTTTATTGCAGGTAAAAAACCGTAACTCTGGCCCATGATATGCCCTGGGAACGTGTCATTAACAACATATTAGAGTAGCCGTAGCCAGCAATCACAAAAATGCCAGTGGGAACCAGTAAGTCTCGTAACGATGCTCCGTAACTGTTTATAACTGATGCTTCAATTCACAGGTTTCGAAAACTCGGCCATGAAGGCGAGCTTCTCGCTTTCGTCCCTACAAGCTTGCGAAACCCCCGATAAAACTGACAAACCTCGAATGTACAACAGTCTGACAAAGAACAGGAAACAGGAGAACAAGATGTGGAGGCGCTCCTGGGGTAGCAGCGCCAGCGACCAAAAGGACGACTTTTGGTTGGCGTTGCAAGCCAACTACAACTACATAATGGACAATCAGCTGATTGATAAGTGTCGGGTTCGTGTTTAGATTTCATCGATTTTCTCGTGGTAATTTCGGACTTTTTAGGAGGCGAACGGTGAACTGGCCGTAGGAACCAGTTACACTTGGTCGCTGAAAGAATTCTACGCACAGTTCTCCGAACTCTATTCCTGGTTGAATAGCGTTCAGGAGGCTATATACGGGAAGGAGGAGAATATAACGGACAAGGCCCTAAGAGCGGTAAGTATTAACTAGTTCCTTCGAAATTGGGAATCCTTGTATTCGATATTCGAATATGTAGCAAACCGAATATATTCGCATTTATTTTATTAGAAAAGGAATATATTCGCTTATTATTAATATTCATATCTTGTCACATACCACTCGTATCACAATGAGTGTGTTTGCAACACTTGTTTTTTACTATACTATTATAGCTTATACACGAATTTCTAAACGCGACATTTGCAAATTTAAGTAATTTTTAATTGCTGAAGAAACAGCTTTTTATTGTTAGCAAATTTCAATATACAATATACAAGATCGCTACAAAGTATGGAACCAGCAGGATATTTCAGGTTCTGTTCGACCGATTTTTCTGAAATTTTGCATGGGCCTATGGGTAATTAAAATGCATTTTCTGGAATTTTTTCAACTCCGTGTCGGCTCGTCAAAAGGCACATCACTGAAAAGTATATTTTTTCCTGATTTCAAAAAAGTGTCACATTTGTAAAACTTGTGAGTTGAGAAAAGTGTGATAACAAACTTGGGTCTTGCAAAAAAAACTTCGGGTTAAAAACCATTTTCGTTATCGCTAAGTAAGAACAAAAACTCCCAATGTCTCTATTTTTCTCGTGACTGGTGATAATTTTCATTCACTTTGTTATTTGCAATCGCAATGCCTCAGTTAACTAAACATGATCGCATCGAAATTTTGGTGATGATTGGTTATGGAGACAGAAGGCGAAGTTATTCGAGAGTAGTTGCACTCTACAATGCAATTCATGAAGATCGTGTACCAATTGCTAGATTAACAGTTATTAAAACATTGCAACGTTTTGACGAAACCGGCGGTGTTAAAAATCGACAAAAACCAGGACCTCCAAAGGTTGCTACGAGTGCGGAAAGTAGCTTGAATGTCCTTTTAGATGTGCAAGAGAATCCCAAGTGTTCCGTACAACACCGTGCTCTCAGTCACCATATTAGCAGAAGATCTGTTCAGAAAATTTTGAAAAAAGAGTAGTTTCATCCATATAAAATACACTTATTACAAGAACTGAGCGAAGATGATTTCGATTGTAGGATAGAATTTTGCGAAACTGCTATGAACATGATAGATGAAGAAGAAGAAGAAACATTTTAAATTTGATTATGTTTTCTAATGAAGCGACTTTTGCCTCAATGGTAATGTGAATAGACATAATTGCAGATATTGGTGAGACACAAATCCACATTGGATGGAACAATTCCACACACAACACCCGCAGAAAGTGAATATGTGGTGTGGTATTATCGGTGAGCAGATTATTAGATTGGTAGGCGCGTAGCGATAGAATGCCCAGCACGTTCCCCTGATCTGACGCCACTTGATCTTTTCCTATGGGGGTATCTGAAAAATCGTATTTATGCTAATCGGCCACATAATGCAGAATATTTAAAAGGACGAATCAGGTCAGAAATTCAGAACTTACCTCCAAATATGCTTCAAAGAATATTAGAAAAAACTTTTACTTAAGACTGCATTCCTGCCAGGAAGTAAATGGGGAACATTTTGAGCTTCTTCTGTAATGTAAATCTGAAAAAATACAGCATTTTCACGAAACCATGTTTTTCTTTTTTACTTTTAGGGTACCCGATTCGCAATAAATTGATCAACCTAGGCGAAAATTATCACCAGTCAAGGAAAAATGATAACACCTGGCTTTTTTGTCCATTTTAGCCAAAAAGAAAATTGCTTTCATTCTTTTCGTTCTTTGTTAGGCTCATTTATTGTATTTACACTTTTCTCAACTCGGAAGCTATAAATTGTAAAAGTGTTATACATTTTTAAAATAAGGAAAAATATCCTTTTCATTGATGTGCCTTTTGACTCCCCTTCCCATTAAAAAAATGCAACTTGCGTCCATATCTCGGAAACGAGAGCTGACACGGAGTTGCAAAAATTCCAGAAAATGTATTTTAATTACCCATGGGCCCATTCACAATTTGAAAAATCGGTCGAATAGAACCCGAAATCCTGCTGGTTCCATACTTTGTAGCGAATAAAAATGTACGTGGCCCTACTACGCTTTCGTAAACTTTACACTGGGTAATGCATGCGCAAAAAACCGCTGCAAATGGAATCAATACTTCCACATCAAATTGTCAAAATGACAATTACGTTTTTATTTCTTATACTATACGATTAGTAATCAGGTTTTGAGCATTTTTCTCTCTACACATTTTTTAAGACACACGGCCCTCGTGATATTAGCAAAAATACATAAATTTTAAAATCTATTTTTTCCAAATAACTCGAAAAGTATTAACTTAACAAAAAAATTTAAGGTGCTTTCCAATCAGAAATTTGATTTCCTATATAATACCAAAATTTAAAAAAAATCATACGAACGGGGACCAAAATATGTTTTTTGGAAATATTTCGAAAATGTCACACTTTTTGTGAGAAATTTTATTTTTTATCTGATGGTATTTTCATTTTTTGAATATATTAAATATATTCGGAGATATTTAGGAAAAACCGTTTTGTTTAAGTGACGCTCTTTTGCTAATATCTTTTAACAATTTGCTGCACCGAAAATTTATAAGGGCGAATAATACTCGCAGTTATACTACTAATCACATACTGAAACGAAAAAAAAATAAAAAAATAAAAATTTGCAAAAATTTCGCCCCCTTCCTGATACCCTACTTACCACAAAAGCAATAGGTCGCTTTGGGTAGTTGTGATCGATACGTGTGCCTAATTTGAAGTTCATATATTAAGTCTTTCGAAAGTTATCGTGTCCACAAACAAAACCACAGACAAGAAATTTTTTGCTCAAATTGTGTTTTTTTACGTTTTCGGCCATTTTAAAGCGAATGAGCAAATAAAAATTTTTGAAAATTTTTTTCGCGATACAATACTTCCCATCCGTTAGATGTGGCAAGTAATTTATTTAACTGCATTCCCAGTCCATTTGTTTTTTTAAACTGCTTTATGACTGCAATTTCTTATTTCTGGGAATAATTACTGTAGATTTCAATTTGTTTTATTGTTGCTTTTTGGTTAAGGTTGAGGACGAAGGCAGCTGCCGTGGATAAACTCCCAAACTACATAAAATACATATTTATTTCGTTTTTCGCCACTAACATTATTTGTTTGACGACGGATATTATTTAAAAACAAATATCTGTTAGTTATTAAAAAAGGCATAAAATTTGAAAACAAATAAAATCCGGAAGCGAATAGCATTCAAAACCCAATAAATTTATTCAAATACATTATTGATTTCCGAATAAAACTAATATAAATGTTCGTTTACAAGTTCGCGAATAAAACGAATACGAATTATTTATTCCTTCTGCTGTATTTGAATAACGAACCTATTCGATACGAGTAGGCAGCACTAGGTAAACGGGCCTCGAAAGAAATCCATCTGAAGGAAGTAATTTTTCAGCACTGTAGAAGCACAGTTCTACAAAAGAGCTCCTTATGGAAACTGTTCAACGAACAAGCTAGTCATCTCGTGCAGCTGTATCCCGAAGTGCACGAGGAGGTGAACTGGAGGTTGGCACACTTGAACTCGAAATGGGACTCGATTTTGAGTATCCTGGGACCTTCGGACTGCGGACGGTGCAAACAAGAAACTTGCTTAGGTGAGGTCACGCGCTCTTCCATACAAGGCGTCAATAACGTAAATTTGCAATCTAGATATCGATCACGAAGTCAAGTGCCTGCGAAACTGGATCAAGACTATGGAAGCGTGTTTGCAGCCGCTTGACTTTCGCGCCAAATTCACCAAGGCCGAGATCGAGACCAAAGCTCTGGAGCTGATGGTAAGCGCGACAGATGCGTACTTTTACGGGGTTGTCTCTCCTTTTACTTTCCGACCGTGTGTGTGTCTCGCGTTTTCTAATTAGCAGATTTTTACGGCTGTTACTGAGGTCGTTATGCCCAAATCGGCAACGGAATGGAGTCGTTCTATTTGACCTTGTTTTACGGGCCTCCCGAGCCTGCCGACGGTATGAATGGGACATTTAAGGTGCGCTATGTTAGAACGCACGAGAATAGTTCACAAAATAATAAAGTAAAAATATAAAGGATGACGGTATGTGAGGGGCTTGTATTTATATCCGTATTATTGTCCATCTGTTGTAAGTCATTGGACTCTCTCAGGTATGTCAGGGCGGCGCTAGGTGGCGCGACAGATATCAAGGTGAACGCACCGTGGCGTTGCATCATTGGAATCGTTCCCAAATCTTATAATTCACCCCCAGACTTTTGAGTTTTTTGCTAAAGGAAAAAGCTGCATGGGAATTTCGACAACGAAAGAGACTTCTGGTTCGACACGTTCCTCATCCACGTGGACGGAACTGGCAAAAATAGACACGTCACATTCCTCTTTTTCCGAAGACACGAAATTAACTTCTGGAAGGTGCGTCCAGTATTTTTAGACGTGTTCATGGCCGTGGCATCCTTCGCTGCTAATTTAATAACTCGCTTGTGCATCGAAATACACAGTCCTGAAAAAAGAACAAGCAACAGCCTACTACGGCGCTGGAGGGCCGTGCGAGAAATGTTTTCTAGCTTCCATAACGTTTCCGTAACGTTTGCTGGAAGCACCACGAAACCATTCAACCCCCAAACGCAGTAACAGGTTGTATCACTATCACATGTCCCGTGATTTATGTTACACAAATATAATATATTTGTCGTAACTGGATACTCCTGAAATAGTTTTGGGGGTTGAAACGTAACGGGTGACTCATCTCCTTTTACCCAACAATATCTTGGTTTTATAAGCATTTGTTGACAAAGGATAACAACACAGAGGACGAAATGAGTACTGAAATTCTAAAACTACAAGGACCTCTTCATATCCAGTTGGCCTAAACACTTCGCAGTAAACAAAATTTGTTTTTTTAGATTCTCAGAGAATGTTACAAACTTTCGGAGAGAACTTGCCTTCATCCACCATTTGCCGCCAATGCACAAAAAATGAAGAGAATTTAAATAAATTTTGAGAACTTAATTAACATTCTTCAAAATAAAGAAATTAATTAGTAATATATGCCATTCCTTCCTTCTATTGAAGGCATATTTCAATACATCGGCTGCGGCTCGTCGAATGTGATCGTTGTCTAATTCGGCAAACGCTGTTCGTACTACCTTGTCGAGCAACTCCACTGTTATTTACTGGGGAAACGTAAGTAAAAGTCCAGGGGAGTCAAGGCGGGCGACCGTAGAGGGCACATACAAAGATCTTCGAAAATTCGTGATAAATTCGCATAAAAATTATATGACGGTAGCCCATCCGTTTGGAACTAATAATTTTAACGCGCACCGACAGGAAATGCTTCCCTGAATTGAATAACAGATCCTCCTAGCATTTCCACACCATTTGCCTTGAAATGTTTCTTTTTCTGAAATTTGAAAGTTCACAATTTTGAATTTTAAAAATTGAAATTTTAATTTTTTTCGGACATGGCCCTTTAGCAGCCTTTTGACCATAGCGGTGCTCGAGGTCACCTAACCCTCATGTAGTTCGAAAAATGTTTCAAATAAAAGTTGTATCTATTTAAATTCTATAAAATATAAAATTGTTTTGCGTTATGCAGGGTGTACTATTTATTTTTTATGGAACACCCTGTATATTTTTTCATTTTAGTGTAATAATTTTCAAAAATTTAGGTCAAGGTTAACAGCTCGAGTTCTATTGTACACTGTTTCAACCATATATGAAGTTTTGAAAATACTGAAAAAAAACAACATATCTTTAAAACTAAAATGAATTTCACTAGTATTGGACGCCAAAATTAACGCGGCAATCTGCTATTCATCGGTATTACTAACTGAGGAGACCCAGCGAGGACGAAACTAGTCGTAGGGTTCGAATGAATTGATCAGAGCAGATTAGAGATGCGCGTTCTAGTTTATTTTGGTGAATAGTTAGATTGAATTAGTTCAATTAAATGAATAGTTCATACAACAACTGATTACCGTTTAGTTGTATGATAGCTACACATGTCGTGTATATTTGAGATATGAAATGTAATACGTACTTTAATTGTTAATGACACTGGCATTATGAAATATATTTAAATTTTTAATTAACTTAATGGCTTTGGAAATACAATTGATATAGCGAAAGTAATAATTAAAAACTTCAGTAAAACATACTTAATAATACAACTAGAATCAAGCTGTCCAAGCGAACGGGACATTCGTAAATGTTAACTTGTAAATGATGATTGACGATTTTATAAAGAAATAAACGTTTGTAAGGTATAACTTATTATGTCTCCTAATGTTTGCCAAATTTAACATAGTTTTTGTGTATTATTATATAATTGTACTACTTTAACTTGTCCTGATTTTTAACATACCGTAGTACCTATTACTGAAATGCTTAAGGCCATTTCAAAAGTACCAGCAATATTTAGGTATTGATACAATAATTACATATTTGGTATATTACTGTTTTATTCCAACAATCTAGCTTGTAACAAAATGTTAAGTAAAAATGCCAAACAGCTAAACAGGGACCGCGTCACTGCGACGCCATTGTATGTAATACATTGCGAACTAGCTTTATATATATCGTTCACCCAGCCGCACATCGTAATTCGCGTGTCCGATTACGGAACGTTACATATTCGGTAGTTCGTCCTTCCATAGGTGGCTAACAGTTGTTCAATCTGTTTCAGTCCAATAGCATACAAGTCTCTCGCATCGTTCAAAAAAAACTAGATCATTTTATCCTGACAAATTTGATCGTTCAGCGTGGCGCAACTGAATAGTATGTACACTTCCTTCGCCAACTTCTCAATTCTAGAGCAGATGATATTTATTCAAAACGTTAACTAAGTATTGTCAGCTTGACCGAGATTCGAACCGGTCAAAGTTCGCAATACTTTTTCAATACGTGCTTATGCCTGCAGCTATCCCAAGAATTATAACATGTAAATTTAAAAATACATGCAGGTGGTATATATCGTGATCAAAAAAAATATAGTTTGATAACGCTCAGAAAAAATCAGATGCCCTGTATAACGCTAAATAATTTTACGGCGTAGTAGACCTTGATTTGGTACAACTTTTATTTCAACAGTTTATCGACATTTTTAGTATTAACTAAAGCACATTCCATCCAGTTTTAGATTACACGTTTTGTATAAATAAATGTAAAAAACTTTTCTTGCTGAATAAAATGAACACTATTCATAACGGGTAAAAGTTTATGCAGTTAGGCAACCACCATTGTTGTGAAATCCAGCAACGCTGGTTGCCTACACGCAGGCACTTTACGCGACCGCTGTTGTAATGTTTGTCGGTCAATGGTATCAATAAATCCTCTCGGATAACGAAATGCCTGTGGGGCAGTACCGCCTACGTTAGAATCGCGTTTAAATTCTCTAGGATCGGTAAAGCCGTTAAACAACCCGTGGCGGATGTTACAAGAAACTATAAGCATGGGATTCGGTATAGTAGATAACTGTTGGATGCTAATGCGAATTACTGTCGCTTTAGTGATGTAATAAGTTGTTATTGTTCAATTATGCAAATGCACGCAGTTTAAACGGGCTGCTGTGCGCTTTCTCTGTCGTTACGAAAATATTAATTCGCTTAATTTTATTATAATCGTTTTCTTTAAAATTAGTATATGAAAGTTTGTGCTTTAGATCTTCAATCTTGATTCTCGGTCATCTGTCTGACCAAGACGAATTCCACAAGCTTATTTCAGATACTTGACGTCCTTTGAGAACCGCTTAGGTTTAGATTTGACAGGTATCGGGTACCCATCTCAGGATACGTCGTGCTTTCACTCATGTTAACTTTAATTCGCGCTTATCAATTATAGGCAGCACAAAGAAGCCTTCCGATTTATCTGACATGCCTGTCTTAAAACTGGTCCATCCTTTCGTTTCGTTTAGATACGGAAACTAAGCAGGGCTTCTGGAACAAGTCGATTGTGCACAGTCATACTCTTTTGTGTGAAAATATTGCACAATTAATCGAGCACTTTTTGCTATYGTGTTTGTTCGATAGCGTACCTGCATTACCCTTGAAAGTACAATACAATTACGCAATTCTTCTCGAATGATTCGTATTTTGTTTTGGACTCAACTGAAATAAAATAAGGGGCTACATAATTAATGATTCATTCATTTCCATGCATTTTAGCCTAATTGGCTAAACAACGGGGTGCTCCGTCGATTAACCCCTTGCTTGGCTCGCTAAATTTAGCGAATCCAAGTGACGTCACGAAAGTCGAGCCGAACGCTCGGAGGTTTTCGCGCCGGCTCGTCTCTTCGCATGCCGCGGCGATTTATTGTGACTGGTCCGAAAACTAAAACATCTGCGCCCGTCGGTTTGCGCAGTTGCCATACGGTGCTCGTTAGCGGTTGTTGTGACTGTGGCGCGCAAGGGTTACCAACCGAACGTTTTTGGGTGCCAGTGCCGGTGCAGGTGCTATGCGGTGCAAACGGGGGCTGCTGGTGTCCGACCGCACGTGCTTCTTCGCCACCAACTGAACTGAACCGGGAGCAGCAAGGAACCGAATGTTAGTATTCGCCCTTTTTTGTTTTGTTCTTGTGCCTGACATGTATTTTTAACGCGCCCAGCGGCCGGGATGTACGGCTTGTTTGAGACAGTTTCCTGTTGAAATCAGATTAATAACGGATCCACACCCACGCAAGAGCTTATCTATTCCAGGAACGTTGAAAAAATCCTGCCCTATGCGCTCTGTTTCATGGACAATCAGAATTGACACTCATGTATAATTGCATCTTGAAATTAAAAAGAATTGATAAGGATCAAGTGTTTGTATGGGTCGTGATAGTTCCTCACCATATAAATTATAAAATCGCATTACAGATTTCTTGTGCGCAAATTTTAATTTGCCGGAACACGCATGGTTTGTTCGTATTTAATATCAACATATCGTTCGATCGGTTACCGTTTTATCGTGTAGAACAAACACGCTATGAAATTAATTTATTGCTATCAGTATTGTTGAGCTGTCTGGATTATGATTCTCGTGCACTAACGGTCGCGCACGCGAGATTACATATGGTTTATTGTACATAAAATGAACCCCATCAAACATTGTAAAACTGCCGCTAAAGAGATTCCTTTCTTTTTATTGTAACACAGACAAAGTAAATTGCAAAACGCTGTACCTGTTGATTAAAGCTTCCATAAAATACGTTAATCTGTAGTTGGTCGCGATAAAATTAACAAATTTCGACGGCGATTCGAAACCCTGCTCATTTACAGGTAGGCAGTCCGCGATAGCGCACCCCAACTGGGCACATCAAAGCATTTCAGGTTATAGTTGTATTGTATTCCCAGTTTCCTAAGGTTGAGGTCCCTTTAGCAGATACCGAAACAGAGTTAATAAATTATTCCCATCAAAGACGGTGAACAGGCATCGCTTCAGAACCGGACTCGCACACTAAATGTTCCCGCATAGAGAATTATTTTATAATTATACCAAATGTTTTCGAAAAATTCACTGTCACTATCCGAATCAGAATTTAAATCGATGATCAAACTGTTCACACTTGGAGACAGATACAAGTTTTCAATGTCGATAACATGTTTTTCACAGTTAACGCATTTTTCATCACTAATCTTGTCAACTTCGTTCCTAATAACGTCCACCACACTAGCACTTAAATTAGGAGAATTATCGTGTCTTCTAATTCCTCGTTTTAGACCACTCCAAATTAGTTCAACGAGTCTTTTTTGATGACCTGTTAGGTATTTCGATATGATTTCTCGTCATATAATCGATAATGTACTGTTTTGTAGTAGCTTGACACGGTTTCTTAGTCAATTGTTTTTTGAATAATATTTTGCGTTATCCGTTACTATTACGCTGTTGGGAGGTAGAAATGGCAACAAATGTTTCGTAAACCAAGTCTCAAGCAGTGAAGCATCCATGTCCTGATGATAGTCAGCAGATCAATTTTTTATATTCCTTGCTGATAAAAGAAGTCCGTTTTGGGCCCATCCATTACTTCCACCAGCGAGCAGAATAATAATTATTTTGCCGCGGGAAGGGGGTGTATTTAAACAGCAATTTATTGTACCATCAGTAAGACCTTTTTTCACAACTTCATGCGAATCCAACTATGTTTCGTCGATATAAACTATGTAGCGCCCTTCATCTAGATATTGCCTTTTCTGAGCCACGTATTCGGATCTCAATTTGTTCGAACGTGGTGATTCCATATTGGCCATTCTTTTGTCAAGCGTTTTGTAATTAAAACCAATACTTCTTAAGTACAGCCTAAATATTTCGTCACCACTTTCAATATCATTTAATCATTTTAATTTTTGTTTCAATGAAGCTACCGTAGGCACCGTACTTTCCTTACTCATATCGTATACAACCTTCTTTATTTCTGTACCCAAACTTTCACTAAATTTCGTGAACTTTTTTGTCCACTTTTTTCTTTCGTGGCTATTTTTTTATAATCTTTTGAACGGATATATAAGGTACTTTTGTTATATATATAACTTGTAAATTTAACCGGATCAGTACATCCCATCTAGATTAAACCTTGATACACATTCATTACCATTTCTTGAGTGTCTGGATGCAAATGACGCCCTTTTTTATTTGACGGTAGTGCTTCGTTCTCGCTTGCTTCGTCTACCTCTTGCGACTCGTGGGAAGGGCCAGCTTCTTCTTCTGCATTTTCCCATGGACGAAACATGTTGAAGAAAGAAATTAATTTCGAATTAGCACAAAAATGTCAGAAGCACAACTCTCACGTAAGACGMTCGGATGCCAACTAAATAAATTTTGTTTCTAATTGCTCTACCTGCTATCCATTTTATTTAGAAAAGAGTTGAAGAGAAAAGGGCCACGATAATCCGTATTAAAGTATTAATTTTGAATCTTTCTGCACCATGCTTGACTTAAATGGGAGCGCCATCCAGTGATTTTGATCAGAAATGTTTTACCACGTTGAATTGACGTTTTATTACATTATTGGGGTACATGCAATTACTACATGTTGACACTCGGCACCAGGCCGAGTAATACATTATAAACTCGCCTTACCCTCCCACCTTAATTCTACCTGTTCGAGATGTGCCCATTTGATTAACCGGCTTATCCACAAGCTTCAGTTTTTGGCCCTCTTAAAAGATTAAGTATGCCGAGTGAGGATGTGTCCAAATGTCGAACCCTCAAAGAATGAAACCAGATAAAAGACGGACAGACCGACACCCCACCGCTTTTATTTAGGGTAGAGATGGGTAAAGTCAACTTGCCTCGAAGGAAAATTATACTGCCAGTAGCAGTAACTCATGCAAATTAACATTATAGAAAGTGAGTTGTTTGCTTGGTGTAATAATGAAATCAAAAACCCATTTTGTCAACAGATATCTATGAATGCCAGATTGTGCTGAACATGGTTGAATATGACGTAAGGAACTGAAATATCACGGCAAAGCGTCGGGAACCCATTAACACTAGCACGCCGAGAAGATAAATATACGTGATTCACACAAAAACTAGCCTTTCCCACCGCATTAGCAATCCGACCACCAATTAACTGAAATATATTAATAGTAATGAGCATATCGCACGCGTCTTGCCTTTACGCCGTGCATGTGTAAAATTCGCCACTAAAAATAAAGCCGGGAACAAGAGAATCGGGAAGTTTACGTTTGCACCACGCGACCAAAGAGGCAACGTGGCCCGGCTGAATAATTCATTCCGATTCCGAAAGTGTTTCTGTTTAATCTTCGACAGTCGCCCGCAAATATTTACCTGAACCCACACCTCGTCGGGCATCAAAAACAAATAGAAAACTTTTATTGTCTGGCGTTGACGAAAATAGGACTTTCATCGGCGCCCCGCGCGTTTTGGGCTTGTTACACTTGACATTAGTAATATATATTCGGGACGAGAATGTTACGATGCTGGTCATGGCGCTCGATCAAAGTCAACGGCTATTTTTGAGCCCCGAAGTGGTGGGCCACATTTTCGTGATCGACAATTCTTTTTTTTAAGAACCTCTGAACAATCCTCGTACATGACGTTTCGGAAAAGTGCAAAAGGGCCTGAAACTCATAATTCTAACGTTCTCCGGCAACGAACGCCCGAGGGCGCGAAATTTTTCGAATTCAAACGTACCCGCGTTCTTTGGGATTTATATGGCACCTTCGATGCAATTTGTGAGAAATTTCCCCAGAGTGCAAAGAAAGCGGCGTTGGGGCGTGGGTACTCACTATTCACCCATTCTAGGCAATTATTCGTCCGGAGGATGTTACGTGCATAGAGAGGAAAGCAGTGAACCGTGCACTAAATCGCGCAACATTCGGTGGGACTGAACCTTCAGGGAAAGTTGAAAAATGTCCATCTCGGGAGGTAACCAGCCTCGGGAGTTTTCTGTGTCTTGACCTAACCTTGCAAACGCATCCATCTAGTCGCTTTCCATCTCTTAATGGGTGCATGGATCGGTTAATCAGGTATAAAGTGCAGGCAGGTCCAACGCTATTATTATAATGATTTAAGGCGTAGCAAGTACGCTTTCTTTCGCCCAGCAAGTGGCGTAATTATGTATCGGGGTCGTAAAAAGAGGGCTATGTCATATTTTTGTTTTGCGCCGTCCATCCCGTCAACAAACGCGGGAGCAGGAAAACGGTCGTTAATATTCGTATGTGTTCATTAAGTGGCAAGCATGAATAGAGGCGAATAGAGTTAATAAACCATATGTGCCCGTAATGAAGATACCATAAGCGCATATGTCCCGTATGGTCGACGCCGGGAGAAACCGAAAAAATTATCGCGCCGCATTTATAATGTTGCAGCACACAAATTCCGCGAGTTCACTGATAATCACGCGGTTTTCTCGAAATGTGAATCATCTGCCCACATTCTTCCTTATCATGTCGGCGGGTAACGCATAAGTTAATTTGAGTTTTACTTTAATTTCGAAAAGAGCTCTGGTGATTCGAGTTGTCACATTTAAGTATGTGTAGTCAGATTATGTATTCTTGTAACAAATCGATGATTCCCACTCCCCACAATACATGTACCATCGTGGACTTTGAAAATTAAAAGGCGGAGGGAGGTACGATTTTCTGGGTTCGCAGCAAAACTTTTCTGGTTTCGTGTGATGCAAGGTACTCACTTGTACGGTCTTGGGCAATGTTGAATTAGAGTGAAGCTACAGTGTCAGCTCTACATTTTTAGCGCTATATTTCGCCTTTAAGGGTCAACCGAAAATTCAAAACAGTGGGCGATAATAGAGTAGAATATAAACATAATAATATAAATGAAGGGAACACACACTTGGCACGAGCAATCTCGGGGGATGGTCGTCCGGAATAATGAACTGTCGAACGGTCAAGACATTTGCACGAACCGATTTTGCTGACCTATGATATCTTGACTCACTGAAATGATGAAACATCTCATGCCGTCTGCGCCTTAAGAACGGCAAAACAAGCCTATAAAAATTTACAACTGTCCTTGTTTTATTCGTGGGTTTCGCTGTATTCTACTGGGCTCATAATCATATAGTAATGAGTTTATAGTAATGTTGCAGTGCTAACCTGAACTTTATGCATATTGTATGTTATTATTAAGTAGGTAACAAAAAGTTTGATAAAAAAAAAACATATCGACAGAAGTCACTACATACAAGACACGTTTATCAACTAGTCATTAAATTTTGCAGAAATACCTCCGCCGAATCTGATTTGTTATACCTTGAAATGTGCTAGGCGCATTCTTGAAGGCGAAAGGCATCCTAACATTATCATAGTGTGCACTGTTCTGTAGAACTTGGGTGTATCTCTATCTGATGGAATCCGTGAGTAAGAAGTATCATGTGTTGAAAAAATTGCACTAAATTAAAAATAATGACGTTTCGATTATCAAATTAAGAAAATACTATTAACTTGACATTTCGTTGCGGTGGTTTTAGTGACATCTACAGTAATAAGTGTGATTAAAAATATAACTTTGTAAAGTGTCTTCAAATACATATATTGTAATGTTTAATAAACAATTTCAAATTATAAGCACATACGTTCTTTTTAGTACTGTATTTTTAAGCCCAGGAACATATACAGATACGTATCACGAAAGCGTATAAATGCTTTTTTTGTGTGAGATTTCTGTTCATAAAAGCAATCATAAAAGGAGAAAGGAAAATCAATCTTGGGGCTCTACACTAACGAACAATTGGTATACAGGGTCGTTACAAAGTATGGAACCAGCAGGATATTTCAGGTTCCGTCGACCGATTTTTCTGAAATTGTGCATTTGCCTATGGGTAATTAAAATGCATTTTCTGGAATTTTTTAACTCCGTGGCACTCCTGTTTCCGAGATATGGGCGCAAGTTGCATTTTTTTAAATGGGAAGAGGGGTCAAAAGGCACATCATTGAAAAGGATATTTTTCCTGATTTCAAAAATGTATCACATTTGTACAATTTATTACTTCTCAGTTGAGGAAAGTGTAAATACAATAATTGACCCTGACAAAGAATTAAAACAATTTTCTTTATCGCTAAAATGGACAAAAAGCCAGGTATTGCCATTTTACTTGACTGGCGATAATTTGCGTCTAGTTTGATCAATTTATTGCGAATCGGGTACCCAAACAGTTTTCAAATTTACATTACAGAAGATGCTGAAAATGTTCTCCATTTACTTTCTGGCAGTAATGCAGCCTCGAGTAAAAGTTTTCTAATGTTTTTTGTAGCATATTTGGAGGTAAGTTCTAAATTTATGCCCTGATTCGTCTTTTTAAATCTTCTGCATTATGTGGCCGATCAGCATAAATACGATTTTTCAGATACCCCCACAGGAAAAATCAAGCGGCATGAGATCAGGGGAATGTGCTGGACATTGTATCGCTCCGCGCCTACCAATCCATCTGATTGGAAATATCGCATTCAAATATGCACGAACGTTGACTACAAAATGGTGCGAAAATGGTGCGGTTCACCATTTTGCTGAAACCCTATATGTTAAGAAGGACGTGCAGCATTTTCACGATTGGGGAACAGGCGAATAAGTTCTGGTATAATGTGTTCGCGCAAGCGCTGTAAATAATAATAATAATAATAATAATAATAATAATAATAATAAACGTCTTTATTTAATCTGGCGGGCTGTCAGCTTGCGCTGTTTTTAATGCCAACCAGAACCAATTTGGCAATACTTGACCGCATTCAAATTTCCATCGATCAAAAAAGGGCCCAATAATGTGCTCACCGATAATACCACACCAGACATTCACTTTCTGAGGGTATTGTGTGTGGACTTGTTCCATCCAACGTGGATTTGTGTTCGACAAATATCTGCAATTATGTTTATTCACATTACCATTGGCAAAAAGTCGGTTCATCAGGAAACATAATCCAATTTAAAATGTTTCTATCTTCATCTGCTATCTTCATAGCAGTTTTGCAAGATTTCTATACTACGATCGAAATCATCTTCGCTAAATTCTCGTAATAAGTGAATTTTTTATGGATCAAACTTCTCTTTTTTCAAATTTTTTTGAACAGATCTGCTAGTATGGTAAGTGAGAGCATGCTGTTGTACGGAACAGTTGGAATTCTCTTGCACATCTAAAAGGGCATTCAAGCTACTTTCCTCACTCGTAGCAAGCTTTGGACGTCCTGGTTTTTGACGACTTTTAGCACCGCCGGTTTTGTCAAAACGTTGCAATGTTTTAATAACTGCTGATCTGGCAATTGGTTCACGATCTTCACGAATTGGATTATTGTAGAGTGCAACCTCCGAATAACTTCGCCTTCTATCTCTATAACCAATCATGATCAAAATTTCGATGGAATCATGTTCAGTTAACTGAGGCATTGCTATTGTAAATAACAAAGTGAATGAAAATGATCACCGGTCGCGAGGAAAATGGAGACACCCGGAGTTTTTGTTCTTACTTAGCGATAACGAATATGGTCTTTATCGCGAAGTTTTTTGCAAGACCCAAGTTTGTTATCACACTTTTCTCAACTCAGAAGCAATAAATTGTACAAGTGTGATACATTTTTGAAAGCAGGAAAACTATCCTTTTCAATGATGTGCCTTTTGACCCCCCTTCTCATTAAAAAATGCAACTTGCAGCCATCTCTCGGAAACGAGAGCTGATAAGGAGTTGAAAAATTCCAGAAAATGCATTTTAATTACCTATAGGTCCATGTACAATTTCAGAAAAATCGGTCGAACAGAACCTGCAACCTCATTTGACGAATTTTACAAACTTACTGATCGAGGTGCATAATAGGTGGCTGTTTTCCACTTCTCAAGGCGTTTAAAGCAAAAATCTATTCCAACACCCATTTAGGCAGTTTGAATTTTTTTGAGGATAGATGGCATTGGCGTTTGAATTCTTGCCGAACAGAAGGAGTATATTGCCTATTTTAGTGGGTGCTGTACTTGAGACACGCTGGGTGATTGGGTGTTTTACCTGGAACACGCGGTCGAAATTAAAAATGCCGTCATGTCTGCCGCGTCCTTGAGAATTTTGACCTACCGAAACTTGTCCGAACGGGTACGCGAAAGTATGCCGATCCTACCGTGGCTAATTCCCGTACTTGCTGACAAAAAGGACGTCCATATATTTTTTTATCACCCACGGCAGTTAAAATAATGGAATTTACGGCGAAGATTGTAAAAAGCATTAATGTGCCTGGAGTTTATAAACACGAGAGAGTATCTGGAGTAAAAGTCCGATTTTATTTCTGAACTGTTTTCTTTTTACGTCCGTAATTAGCACTTGCCCGTGACGCCGGATGTGTACAAGAGCTCAACGCTTTGTGCAAACACTGCACTCCTATGATGGGAAAATTTCATCCGGCACACGTGGTGGACGAATCTTGTAGTTTCGGGCTATAAAAACCACGTGCCCACGTGGAAATGCATTTCCTCACATCTAAAAATGAATCAAAATAAACGTCTTATAAAACTTTCGTCGCTCAGTTTGTGTAGTGTTTCGATCCGAACGTTTCGTTCCGTACTTTCTTGCTATAGAAAATCGGTCAGTTCAGGAACGAATTTACAAGGCCTTTAAAAAGTTATTACTCGAAAGCGTGATACTGCTWATATTAGAAAATTCCAGCACGAAGTTGATTGAAGCMAAAGTCAAAATGGGAGACGASGCCGTGTTTAGAGTTAATTTTCTTTGGCGAATCGGCGGCCGCCATTAGTCGCACAACGGGAGGACCTAGTCGTGKGATACAATTCCGTAATTAAATGACCATCAGCCGTTGCCCTGGAGACCGAACCTCATTTCAGTTTTCCCCAACCTTTCCAATCTTCAACGAGCGTTCTTGTTTCGTCCGTTTTTATCTCCACGCATTGTAAAAGAGCAATAAAAACTTGTTTATTGCTAGATTTGTATAATACCTGTACAGTGATCTCCAAGCGGAACGGGTTTAATAGCTTCTATTCCCATTTGACGAAACCGTTTTGTCTTGGCTTTCTACCACACTCGCAAATTCAAATTTAAGGATTTTTCTTCCCTTTTTGTCCATTTTAGAAATCATAACTGCTCACCGGTGCGTAAATTCACGTTATGCAACTGGCGCAGTTCCTTTGACAGCTAATTTGTCAATTTAGTGGTGTCAGTGTTGTTTTTTTGCGCAATTACGTCACGTAGACAAAGTAAAAACGGTAATTGTCTCGACTTTATGTGGCTAACTGTCGAGAATACGTTCCCGTAAACCCAGTTTTGCATTTTATGACCAAAAAAGTAGCAAACCGGAGGCGTAAGGCCTTCGTAAAAATGGATGGTAAATGGACGCCGATTTTTACAGGGTAACTCAATCACGCGTCACTCGAGAATTTGATATCTCGCTCGAGTATTACATTCGAATCTTGTATATCGGACATATTTTTTATAAGCGTTGTTTACAGTTAGATACGCGAATGTAAGCACGCTAGCAACGGTAGATCGTTTTGTTGCCGTAGTAAATTTCTTCTGCGCTCACCCGCGATCCAGAAACTCGTATCTCCAACTTTTTTTGGGATGGCCGGCCATCGGACTTCTGGATCCCAAACTACAATGGACTTCCAAGAGATCCACGCGGCGGCGTTTTCGATAACGAAAAAATAAATGAGTTTCTTTCACAAAAGCACGACCGCCTAATCCGGTTTCGGATTTGCATTGTGTGACATCACTCTTCTTGTGATGGCGCTACAAAACACAGGCTCCCTTTATCCTGCGCGAATTCGCTTCGTAAGCGGCCGCGGGACGGATAATGCATTTTCGCAGTCAGTGACATCGGAACCGCCGCCCACGTGGTTCAAGGCTCGCCACCATGGCCGATCCTCGCTCAGATTTACTGTGGTCCACAAAAACTACATTTTCTATTTTAAAGGACTGTTATGATTATGACGAAACTTTTGGCTGTTGATTTGTGCTATTAGTAACTGCAAATCCCTCACCAGTAATCCGCTGTTTATCCAAATAACCCTGTTTCACAACAGCTCTACCTATAATACTGGTTAATTCTTTCATTAAGTTAGATGCACTTTGGTGTGTTTAATTTAGTAATTTAACGAAAAACGTTTGTGTGAGTGGGAATCGCCGATAAAAAGCCTACTCTCGCTTCCCAATTACAGTACTTAACTAAATAATTGTCTTCGGTGATTCCTTATAAAGTGGATATCTATAATTTTATAAATAAAAATTAGGTACCTACGTTATGGCCAAAAATACGTTAATCTTAATATCAAACGAGCTGATATAGACCAGCTTTACTCGGTCTCTTAGGATATTTAAAAGACTAGAACACTTTTTGAAGTTGTGGACGATTGCATAAAGTTACAAAAATTGTGGTAAGTATCCTTGAGATAACCTTATGAAAACGTCGATTTTCAACGTCTCCATCGCGAGACGGTTGCGGCAATGTGCCACACTTACGAGTTCTTTCGTCTGCTGATGAATGCTCTAGAATGTTCTATGGACTTCTCGAAACGTCGATTTTCGATATCCATCTAACTCGAGACGGTTACGGCACTGTGCCACACTTGAGAGTTCTTTCGTCTTCTATTGAATGTTCTATGACCTCGAAATGTCGATGTTCTGCAGTAGCCCTGTGCTATTCAGAAGGTGGCGAATCGATTTTTAATTCAATGGAAAAAAAACGATTTGAATCGATTAATCGAATTACCGATTTGAATCGATTTAGTCGATTTAGCTGAATCGCATGCAGTATGATTTTCATAATACGTGTCAATTGGGATTATTTATACGAAATTTGATTAAAATTGGAATTTACATTGCACCAGCCTTTTTTATTTAACTTGATTTTTTTATTTAGTTTGAATTCATTTGAGGTTTTCATTCGATTCGATGCTGCGATTCAATTCAGTTTAATGTTTTCGCAAAAAAATCGATTCGAATCGATAAATCGTTTTTTGTCCAGGTTTATTCGGCAGCTTCTCCGCGATACGGACACTTAAGGGTTCTTTCGTTGGCTGATGAATTTTTTTATAATCACAGCATATGTTGTGCTATAACTTTCTCGAAACGTCGATTTACAATTTTTCAATCGCGAAATAGCTTCGGMAATGTGCCACACTTGGGGKGTTCCCTAGTCTTCGTCAAATTTTCTAGAATGGTTTCTGACTTCTTCTCGAAACACCTATTTTTGCGCCCAACACCGGGAGCCGGTTTCCTATCCACCGACCTAGGAAGCTGCTATCCAGATACAGGCAAATATTAACTCAAAAAAAGTAGTGGAGCGTCATCTGGTTGAAACCAGACGTTAAGGTTTTGACATTCCTTGTCGATTATCATCGGCAAATAAATGTGCAGTGTCAGGTGCAATATTATTACGCGGTAGGTTCAGGTAGATATCTACTGTTACATTTCATGGTTTTATAATGTACTGCCCAATAATACTAGCCCAGATATTTAGTTTCTAAGGATACTGTGTATTATGCTGTTCCATCAATCAGTGAGGATTTTCACTAGACCAGTAGCAGCATTTATGTCTGTTTATAAATCGATTTAGGCATAAAATGGCTTCATCAGAAGATAAAATTTTGGATTATCATTGGTCTCGTCCTTCATCTTCAAACAGAACTGCATTCTTCTATGATGATCATCTTCATTTAGGTCATGAAGAAGGTGTACTTGAATTCGATTCACTAATATAATGGCCCAAAGCAAGATGCGTATTTTACGGAGATGAGTTATCCATTTGTGGCCGATTTCGGACATCCAAACCTTAGGTTTTTGAAATGAGAAAGCCAATCAAGAATTTGATTCAGGTTGTGAATTGAAATATATTTATTGTGTCTATCTCGGAAGACGGCATCGGTCCCCTTAAATTATCGAAATATGTAAATCATTGAGTAATTCAAGTCAAGTCAAGATGTAATCAGAGAAAGTGGGAATTTCAAAGCTACATCATACATCAGAAAAGTACATCTTTTTCGAACTGAAATATTACAATAATTAGTCCAAGAATTATGGTCATAGTTGATATGGCATATTATTCACGGATATAATTAATCCAAATTTTAAATTAAATATCGGTAGCATTATTTCCACGAAAACATTCTCAAAGTAAGCTAGTTATCGACCGTGAGAAGTTCTGTTCATAAAATTCGGTGGATGTGCCAAGATTTCTTTCCGTTGACCTATGGCCGAAAGTGGTGTAACGCCACAGGAAGTGACAGGGATGGCAGCTTCGAGCACTTTCATATTTGTTGTCGGTCGGCTTTATTGATAATTAGTTTTCCATAGAGTACAGAGGCGGGTCCCGTCTCACAATTATGGTGAAACTGGCATGTGAAAGAAAAATCTCGCGAATATCGGCGTCCATTAAAAATGTATAGACGGCTTATTTTCCGTCCGCAAAGTAGAGCTGGATGATGCTGCACTATTTGGAAGAAAGTGAATCCGCCATGGGCGATTGTGTCGGCGTCGATCATTTTTTGCCACTGGCAGGGTCGCGAACTCTTTGATTATCTCCTCCCACATCGCTAAATATGGGGTAAAAGTTGCGATTTTCGATTACAACGGTACGAGTACGATTATCCATCTTGGCAGTGTCAGATTGCCCAGATAAGATAAATCATTCTTTTCGTATAATTATAGTGTACGGTTATAAAAAATTCGCCTGGTAAATTAACTAGATCCGCGTCCACCCGTCATGGTTAGGAATACCGTTAGCATCGCGTTTAAATATATGGTTCCAGCGATGGGTAGGTAAACGGAAGTTGGGAACGTTAAGAAATAGAGTACTCTGTTTCTGCGGCCATAAGGAAGGCGTTGATGTTTCTGCGTTTCAAGCGTAACAAAGGATGGCTGTCTTCATTTGTTAATTCCTGTCGACGCTACATTTGCAAAGCCTCGCCGTTTTAGACTGGTAAATGGCTAAATTCATCTTAATCTAAAAGGCTTTAACCTCAATTTCACTTCTAGTCTGTTATATTATCCTAACCAACATAATTTTACTGCGTCTCACTATTTGCGCATTTTTCGCAAGGCATCATGTTTTTAGAACTATAGCTTGCGATCAATGTTTATAAATTATTGGATGTACACGTATAAGACCGTATCTATAATAACGGATTGCTGTTTTTATTGTTAGATTTTAAAGCGGTTCTTAAATCAGCTGTTTTTGAAACAACTTTTTCTCCAAGAATATCCGAAAATAGAGTTATATTTCTATGTTGATATTTGTAGCAGAAGTCAAGAAGATAATCAAAGAAGTGAAAAGCAAGCAACGCGAAGAGTTACCAAAGCTTTTGTGAAAATCAGTAGCGGTGGATTGCTGAACTGCGGCGTAGGCTGGTACGGTCTGTAAGTACAGAGACTTACATTTGGTGGAAATCTAATCCGTCATCTAGCGGTGGTTTTATGAACTACGATGTACGTGGGTACGGTCCGTAAGTACAGAGATCTTACATTGGCGTGTGAGCCTATTGGAGAAGCCCAATGAAATAAAATGACTTTGAATGATTAATCTTAGTCTGTCGTTCACACCTTGCTTTATTTAACTGCGTAAACGCTTTCACAATTTGTTCAGGGCTCTATTTCATTTCTTCCATCTTATTTAAACGGAGCGTAGATCACCTTCACAGTCGAATCTCCTAAGGATCTAGACAATATTTTCTCATCCAGTGGATTTTTAATGCTTTGAAGAATAAGGAATTTGTTAATTTGTTATCAAAGTAATCTTGAGTTGTTACAATTCCTGCTTAGGCTGTAAATTCCAGCTGCAGCGCCATTTGCAGCCATCGTGCAGTAATCGCCTCGAATTACGTGAAAATCGCTTGGTTGCGAGCGGAAATTATAATTATTGTAATCAAGTAGGTGATTCCGTGGAGGGGTTGTACAACAATGAAATGTTTTACACTTGTGGCGTGCCTGGTAAGAGCTCGTACTCGTTTAACATGTATTAATATTTATGATCCGCGAATGACAATCAGTTCCGATGACATGACCTACTACACCTCGCGCACAACTACAAATTTGCCTATTGGCTCTTGAAAATTAATGAGCATGAGTCAATCTGACGTGGCTCTGTTTACGATAACCTCTAACGTATATGTTACCGTCTTCCGGCTATTCGATGTAATCCGTTACGTAAACGTCTGGCTCGTGTAATTTTGACCGGGTCTTCGATAAATTTTACGAACACAGCCATTTAACTATGCAAATTACTGTTATGAGTGTTAGGAAAAGATGATCGCACGCCTCCAGCTTTGTATAGCCATAATAAATCGAGTTCCACACCGATGAGGGCATCTCAGTTCGAGTGGCCTACTTAAGACATGTGGGTAGTGGATGAAAAGTCCTATAAGTTTTGACATGGAGTGGGCCGAACTTGAAATTCGGCCGTTGTATTAGATTTGACGATAAGGTCGTGATGATCTGCAAGAAAACGTTGCTCCAGCGTCACTTTAAGGTTCTGCTTCATCTTGTTTGGTCTTTTTCGTTGTTATAGCGATGACTCAGAGGAAAACAACGTAAGATAAGTGATATCTGATACGAACTGTAATCCACAGCTAAATCTTACAGCGAAAATGTTGCTTACATCAGCAGTCAGGAATTCTCTTGACTTTGCTTCACTCCAGAGATTTAATGAACAAAATGGCTACTCCTTATTTTTTAAGATAAAGTTCTCGTAATCGCGTGAAAAACTTCCACTGACTATCCTAGCCGTGCTGCTATTGTTTAAAGACATGACAGAAGCAATTCTTCCATAGTTTCTTCAAAAAACCTTAAGAACTACCGGTTCTGTTTGGAACTGCCATACTTCAGGCTTCTTTTTAGTTATTACTCTCTGAGGTATTACTGATGTGGGAAGATAATCCAGTTACAGGGACAGGAAGTACAGATTGTGTGTTCCCAAGATTCATTCCGCGCAATAATAGTTGAACCATTCCTTACCTTCTGCTCGAAGATACTGTTTCCAGTACCTACTCGTATTCTGTTCGCTTTTTGTCACGGCGTTAGCAAATGCAGAATCCAATGAACACACTCGAGGCATGTTTAAGTGTTTGTGTAAAAGGGCAAAAACATTTCCAACGGACATTTTAAGAATATTAGAGAGTTATGGTATAGTGAATCTGTGCGAATAATTACCGCTCCAGTGTTAATGTTTTCCTAAACAATAACACCCGAACCGCCTTGTATCTCGCAACTTCGCGAACCAGGTTGTAAACTCATTGTGTTAGAAGTTTCCTTTGCAGATTCTTAGACGWACATAAATTCAGCTACATCTGTTCTTTCATGACAATATCCAGAAATGTTGGTCTTTTTGAATTAGGCAGCATGGGTTTTGGAAATAGGGCTGACATTTCACCTGCTTTAAAGAAGGATTTAGTTGAGCTCTGACGCATGGTTCTCTAGTCGCGTCTAAAATCGACGCGGTCTATTCCAAAAAGATCAAAATTTCAAGTTGAAAGCTATTTTTGGGAAGATGAGACTGTAATGATAGAGGAGCACAACTGGTTTGCAACTAACGGCAAAACGTTTTTCCTGGGGTTGTGTAAAAGGTTTTAACCATCGTTATACCAAGTGGGTCAACATCTTAACTCTTACAATTTATGTATGAGGTACCTATATTTAAATAAAGGTTGCGTATGTTTGAAAGCTATCTATTGATATTGATATTTGTATAAAAATATTCGACTTACTATACAAGTGAAACAAGAATAGTCACGTTTCTTTTCATCTTTTCTCGTAGTATTACGCATTTCAAGCTCTATCAGAGAAAAATATATTTCACTGTTGCATGTAAATTGTCTCTGCAACGGCATTTTAGCCAGAGAATCGTCAAATTCGTTCTGGAGGTACTTAAAAAAATACGGAGTGTATTTTTGTCCTTACAACTCCTAACCATATGTTATCTCCAAAACGCACTTGATAATGTATTTCAGTGTGCCAATGTGGGTTTGTCTCCTCTCAGCAATAACGAATGTTCTATTAAGTAGTAGGCCTTTACAGAAATATACCATTCATCAGTGGATAATATTTTGCTTGAAGACTGCAGAATTGGCGTCGTCTGTTAGTCTTCCATGCGTAAATGCTGTACTTCAGTACATTTATATGGACGGAATTAAATTTTTCGCAATAGTATCCTTCTTTAAACAGCATATTCTTTCTATTTTTCTCATTTAGTTTTTTTTCGCGTGGCGTTCCTATTTCGCACAAAGGCCAAAGCATTGTCTATGCTTTGCCTATTATTTTGAAGTTTTTTTACAATTACATTTTCTTTTTCTGCTTTGCTTGCCCTTCTGATAGGCCGCAACAGATCGATTTTTACCGCAGCGAAACAAACCGCTGGTCAATTTTTTGTGACGTACACACACATGAATTTTCCAAAATTAATCTTACTTGTTCGTATATAATAAATAAGGAATTTAATGATTTTATCAGTGCATATTACTTAATGTTGGTAAAAAAAACGATAGTTTATGGATGTACAACAAATACCAGATAAACTATTTACACCATTAACATATTTTCTGATAAGGCTTGAAAATGCGAAACACTTTGGTATTAACATTTTTTCTTATGTCCACTACGAGAAAATATATCTTAGGTAAAAAAAACGCGACTTCGCGTTTTACTCAAATACCCGGTAGTAAAACATTTTTATCCAAATATTTAAACATCATTAGATTATCCTCAAAAAATGCAACATTTACTGTAATAAACCTATTTCGTACATCCTCTAGTTTACGAGATATTTCCTGTGGCTTACGTACGGAAGACTCAGAATCACACCACATTCATATCTTATTTATACTTATATTTATATAAAAAGAAATGCATCTTTGCTTCCATCTAGTGAGCGAAAACAAATAAAAAAAATGACAGGCAATGTGTTCGCTCGGAGATAATTACGTCCACGATTACTTTAGCTCTGAAGATGCCACCAAAGCAGTGGGCGAAACTGCAGCGGGGAGTATGACCAATGTTTGCTAAAACTTGACTTTAAACTGCCATGGTTGCAGTTATTGTTTGTATATTGTACCTTTACAAGAAGATGAAAATTGGTATCAAGATCAAGAAAAGGTTGAAACACGGCAATTCAGAGTTAGCATGTGTTATCTTTGCTCCTTGAAGACGGAGTATAGTGAAATAATAAGTTTTCCTCTCTTTGGGCATCCCTCGCCACAGCTCAGTAACAATTACAATTCTTCTTTATTTCTCGATAATTCTCACGACTAATTCATAAAGGACACTAACGGAGAGACATCGCTTTTGTCCAAATACGACTGTAAAAGAGTACCGGTATCAGTCGCTCACTGTGTCGTACAACTTATCCATTACAGGCATGAGAGGACTACAAATCGTGTCACCGCTAAAACCAATAGAGGCAGCATCCTGCTTCGGCCAAGTTCACGAGTGCTATTGCTTCGTGACGCTGGCCCATATAATTCCACGACAAAAATCCGATAGCAATCTAAATCTAACCGGTGCGCGAAAGGGGTTATTTCGTCCGACGGATCAAGTGATAACGTTCCTCCTGGACGTAATCATAATCCGCCGTGATTATGTTCTTGGAGATGCCGCTTCCTTTGGTGCCCGATTCAGTGTGCATGCCCTCGCATGAGTATTGCCGCTCACGCTGACTAAATTTAGACTGCATATAATTAGTGCTGCATTTGCCTGCTCAGGTATGTTGCTTGATTGCATACCCATCTCTTATGCTATTGGCCGGGACGAGGCCGTAAAGACAGTTTTGTTTTTGCTCAATTTTTTTGTTGCCTGCGTGCTTTCCAATTCGTTAGCAGCGACGTAGATTTAAGAAAAATAAAATAATGGCGATTGAAAAGGCGCGCCCGATACACATTTCCTGTATGTTGTATCGATAGGGATCTAAGCTCTTGCATCTTCAGGCGATTCGGAGCTTATCTGATTAAAGAAAGTGCCTTTTTTTGGACAAGCCTCGCGTGTATCGTTTCACTCCAGCCCGATTCGAAAAGCCCATGCAGTACGAGGGTTACTTAAAAATTCCTGTAACCATACTGACAAACTTTCGCCATTTATGTGCATAATTTGACATCAGTCATCGTTTGTTCTCATGAAGTGTCTTGTCGCAACTTAAAAGTATCGATGTGATCATGAATGCAACGCAGATGAACCTCGTTTTGACTATTTTAGACGATGTTCATTTGATACATACATAGAATTGACAAATAAAATTAAATGACCACGTAGTGGTTTCTCGATCTCCTACTGCCTGCAAGAGCGCTCAAATTAACTCGTAGGTACCGTTATGCCACGTTGCAACCACAGCAGTTAGGGGTTGTCAGCTTGTTGCAGTTGGTGCATATTTTACTGCCGTCCAACCGAAATAGTGAATTCTGACTTAAGTTGTAAATCTTGCCAACAATGGGGAGTGGGATTAGTTGGCAATAAAATGCAAATTAAGGATTCTTCGTTTCGTCCTGCTCTTCAAAACAGATGTTGCTACATAAATGGAGTTAGGATGTAATGACTAGCAGGTAGAAATATAAATTTGTACTTTATTACCGGCTAATGCCCCACCCTGCATTATTGGCAAGATTTACAACCTAAGTCAGAATTCACTATTTCGGTTGGACCACTGTATGTAAAAGCAGTAATTGGCAGTGTCAGTACAATTGCATCACAAATTGCAGGCCATGTTTTAAAGACCAGTATACAGTACCCCTTTGCAAGACATGTTTAATTGTCAAAGTAGTGGATTTTAAAGCATATTACGTAGTACGGCACACTAACGAATTTTTGTTTAATGTGTTAAATTGAACCTTTTATTGTTTATTTGGGGGTTTATGGACGTACGAACTTGGCACTAGAGAACTCCCAAATGTGGCACATTCTAGAAAATGCGTAAGTGTGTTTGACGGTTCCAGAAGATTTGATCAAAGACTCAAGTGTGGCTGGTTGCCGAAACCGGATGATAATTCATGGGCAGGCGAACCCCTGACGTTTCGAGAAGACGAAAGAATTCCCAAGCGTGGCATATTGCCGTAACCGTCTCGCGATGGAGATGGCGTTTCGAGAAGTTCATAGAACATTCTGGAAAATTTATCGGCAGACGAAAGTGTGGCACGTTCCCTTAACCCGTCTCGCGTGGAGGAAATTGACGTTTTGAGAAGTAAAAGAACATTCAATAGAATACGAAAGAACTGCCCAATTGTGGCACATTGCCGTAACCGTCTCCCGATGGAGATGTCGAAAATTGGCGTTTTGAGAAGCTCATAGAACATTCTAGAACATTCAATAGACGACGAAAGAACTCCCTAGTGTGGCACATTGCCGTAACCGTCTCACGGTGGAGATGTCGAATATAGGCGTTTTGAGAAGTTCATAGAACATTCCGGAAAATTCATCGGGAGACGAAAGTGTGGTACGTTCCCTTAACCGCCTCGCGGTGGAGAAAATTGACGTTTTGAGAAGTAATAGAACATTCAATAGAATACGAAAGAACTGCCCAATCGTGGCACATTGCCGTAACCGTCTCGCGATGGAGATGTCGAAAATTGGCGTTTTGAGAAGTTCATAGAACATTCTGGAAAATTTATCGGCAGACGAAAGTATGGCACGTTCCCTTAACCGTCTCGCGGTGGAAAAAATTGACGTTTTGAGAAGTAATAGAACATTMAATAGAATACGAAAGAACTGCCCAATTGTGGCACATTGCCGTAACCGTCTCGCGATGGAGATGTCGAAAATTGGCGTTTTGAGAAGTTCATAGAACATTCCGGAAAATTCAGTAGAAGACGGAAGAACTACCCAAGTATGGCACATTGCCGTAAACGTCCTGCGATGGAGATGTCAAAAATTGACGCTTTCGAACTGACAGTAAAAGCGCAGTTTTGTCGTTTGTTTTTCAAGCGCAAAATTTGTTGGCAATGAAAATTAAGCAGTCGGGGGTACAAATATCTGTAAGAGCTCGATTGGAACCATCTTGTTTATTAGACTCGCTCCCAGTCCGCGGCTACTTTTTTGGTACTATAATTTGAGGTTCAATATTGCCAACAAATTATTAATACACACCAATATGAAAAAATGCCATTTAACAAGCACCGACAATAACGAGCAAACCAAGGGCCAAAATGCAAATCTATACCTGTTGCAAGCCGCATGGTGCGGATTTTGCTTCATCTGACCGTTAGGGGTGGCTTCATAGATTTAGTTGTCAGAATGAAAAATCTAGTTTGTGTATCTAGCAAATTCTAGAAACCGACGATCGTTTAATCAAAATGCATGCACGGTAACCAGAAATAATGTACGTATCGAATTGCCTCGTAATTTCGTTATTTTAACCGGATCTCGCTACCTATAATTTACAATTTGCTCGATTGCCCGTTTGTAGCGTACGTCGATTTCTTGTGGATGCTTTCTTAAATTACACCTTCCTACTGCATAGTTATAAACTGTGTTAAAAGCTTGAACCGCGCCGTTACGCCGACGTGATGGAGCGCCGTCACAATTGGATATGCCACTTCCAGTGGCTTCTTGACAATACCCAGAGCCACAATGCCCCGTGGTACATATTATTACGTCAGTGGTCGAGCACCGATCTTGTGTACCTGATTCGCCTTATTTACCGTCTTAGCAGGCTACTTCTCGGTTATGCTTGTTTATAATAGAGTCCATTAGAAGGAAAAACCGCTCCCGACTGAGCGATTCGAGATCGCTATCGTACAAAGCAGCTTTGTGAAGGAGTCAGGCATTCGGCATGGTTTAGGTTCCGGCCAATTTGGAAGCACCACGTGGGATGGATTGAGGCTAAGCCGCTGCTGTGTCGACTTTTCGTGGCCGAAATTAATGCTGGAAGCCCTTAACGAAGTTCTTCGATTGTAGCATCGTTGCCAAATTTTGAACGATGTCCTTATATTGGTTAGACGCGAACCTCCCAGTAGTCACGCCTTACTTATAAATTATACAGGAAAAACAGTTCTGCTCGCTGAAGGAGGGAGGTCACACGGTTCCTAATTAAGAATATGATTAATACGGCGCAATTAACCTGACAACTCGTAAGATACTTGTGTAGCTGCGGTAACGTTACGTGGTACTGCTTTGTCGCGGGACTTTTCTTTGGCGTTAGCAGCAGTTTCTCTTTGGATTGCTTTATCTATCGCGGCTGTTGGCAGTGACATCAAATTGATGTATCCCTGAGTTAATTAAGATCGCATTCCAGTCTAATATGTGTGGGTCAGTTCGCTTTCGCTCGTATGAAATATTCCAGAACTGTTTTGTTGCTTGTTTACAATGGCACAATGGGTTTATTCTGAGAAAGTGTTTCCTCCGCTCGCAAAAAATCTATTTTCACACTTCCTGTTTGGCTAGCAACCGAAATATGAAGCAATTAACCTTCAAACTCGTAATAACCGCGCCATTGTCTGAGAATTGCGTGATGAGCCTCGCTTGCGTAATTCCAAATAATTCTGTATTTTTAAATCCAGGAAACTTCACACCGCAACACCTAAGGTCAAGGCCGTACCTTGTGTGGCATCATTCTTATAATTACTCGAAACCAAGGTGGTTTTAGCTGGATTCTTCTCGTCTGGGGGGCGCTTTCGAATTTCCGATGATGTATGGACCGTGTTGACAGTTAAGGAATGCGGCTTTCGTTCTTATCTCGGTAATTAGATGTCAAGTGTGTTACCGCACGTATATTTCAGAAATTGAATGTTAATTTTGGACGCCTACGGCTGACGCTACGCCTCTTAAATAATTAACCGCCGAATTAGAAGGATACAGTGCATGCGTTCGTTTAGGCGACATATAGACCTAGACGCTGACAGTTTTCTACCAGAAGCAGCCGTCGTTAATGATTGTCGATAAGTCTGTTAAAATATTACAGGGCATTAACTGATGGCATTTTTAATGAAATCTGTTAATTATTAGACGTCAAATAAACTGTCAGGGTATGTCGATCTTATGGTCCAAAAGCAGGAGGAATTGAAATTTGACGAGTGACGTTGACAGTTGAATAACTCGATGACCAAAAGAACGGGATGTTTATATCGTAAAATCTATTCTTGCTCGGCGATGCTATATAAAACGACCAAGTATAGCATGCTTGCGGAATTTGTTGGTTCGCATGCCTTCGTGGATATTTTTGAAGTGGGTCGCATTCCCGATTTCTTGCAATTTGGAGCAGTCCGATTTATTATGGCCCGCTTCCATTCACCGCAACTTTCCTAGATAAATTGTGCAACGAAAATAAATTTTAAAGTTAGGATTTCCTACGCGGTAATTGCAAAATTATACTAAATTGGCGGGACAGGGAGCCTTGGTGCATAATCGTGTAATTGCTACTTCGAGTTGGGTTTTTTAAATGTAAGTGGCACAGCAGACATGCGAACTTCCTAATATTTTATGTAGTCCTGCAGCTTCTCTTCAGCGTTCTTGATTGCGCGATTGTACTCTTGTAGCACGAGAAATTATTATTATACTTTCTTACTGAATTAAATGTTTTTCACATGTTTTAAAACCATGAGTTAAAAATGTTGTTGAACGTTTATACAGGGTCACTACAAAGTATGGAACTAGCAGGATATTTTCTGAAATTGCGCATGGGCCAATGGGTAATTAAAATTAAAACTGCGTGTCAGCTCTCGTTTCCGAGATATTGGCGCAAGTTACATTTTTTTTAATGTTAAGGGGGGTCAAAAGGCACATCATTGAAAATGATATTTTTCCTTATTTCAAAAATGTATCACACTTGTGAGAAAAGTGTGATAAACTTGGATCTTGCAAAAAAACTTCGGGATAAAAACCATATTCGTTATCGCTAAGTAAGAACAAAAACTCCAGATGTTTCCATTGTCTCCGTGACTGGTAATAATTTTCATTCATTTTGTTATTTGCAGTCGCAATCAGTTAACTGAACATGATGACACGGAGTTGAAAAAATTCCAGAAAATGCATTTTAATTACCCATAGGCCCATGCACAAAATGTAGGCATTGTCATGATACGCCGAAACTTTTTGGATACCGTGCTAGTGAATTTCGCGGTCCCACGTGGTCTTATATGACGGGGTCAGTGAACGAAAATTAAATAATATCCGTCATCCTCTGCGGACAATAATTCGATATCATGTAAATCCTGCGTGGTCGTCCATTGTTTTGCGACTTTTAAGGTGAGTGAGGTAGCTTTGCACAGCTTGTTGGTTCGTCTTAACGTTTTAATTTACGGAGAGAGCCATCTCTGTCGAGGATTAAAAAAACAAACAAAAGAAAACCCAATTCTATGGTGAATGCCTTTAATTACAGTATCAGTTGGATTGTTTGGTTTGTTAACAAAAGGCCGGTGTACGCCTTTTCTTGTGGTTGCGCGCTTTTTTTCGACCCGAAACGATACAATACGGTACCTTTTCAAATCTGAATAGCTAATAATTTGGCCGAGTCCGGACCGTTCCAAAACAGAAAGTAGAAAATGCCGGTTTTAATAACACGTCCAGCTGATTTGACAGCTGCGGATAATGCCCGGTAGATTTGCTAGTGCCTTAATAAATAGTATTTACGTTATTAGAGAGCAATTTAGAGAGAAAAACCAGTACGTAATTAGAGGTTTTATTACAGTTGTTAATTTAAACCAACATAAATTGGTTACCTAGAAAGTATAACAGCGCTACGAACAAAGTGTGCCCGTGGTGAAATAGTTGTTTCCGTGTTTCAGTGCATTTTTYGCGCACTTATCTACGTATGATGCATGACTTCACCTGAGGAACTTTCGCTTGCGTTGCACCATTGTTATTATAGTACTGCACGCGGATTGCTATTTCTGTAACTGATTACATTTCAGCATCGGCTTTTTTGATCCATATCAAATGTCAACTTTTTCGCTTCCACAGCGGCAAGGCCACGCCATGACCTTACCAATAACCATGTGGCGGAATACATTTGCATGATTATTGGTAACATAACACATAATAGCAGCTTACTGAAGTAACGGTCGCTCGCTTACGTTATCAGCGCATTTCTGCTCAAAAACTGGTGCAGCAAATCAGCCACGCCAAACTGCAAACCCTGTCCGTTTAACAGMTACAAAATGAGCCTGTAATTGGCCGATACCAGGACTAGATTGTCCTGTCATGTTCTTCCGCAGTCGCCGAAGGTATCGGACATCTACATGAATTTACATCGAAACGGGCTTAGCGAAAATGGCCGTAAAAAGAACTGGCCGTAACGAGCTTTTAATTGTACGAGCGTGGCACGCCATTATAAAAATGCGCAACCATGAATAGAATATTAAATCCGCCCATTCGATTCTGGATTTCCTCCGAGTAACACTGCGCCAATGGGAATAATATACACATATTGACGTTTGATATGGTTTACAGAATGTGCATACCGCAAATTCATTGACCTGCATTCGCCTCGTTTTATGGTTTGCTCCCTGTGTTTTGTTCTACTTGCGGTAGATTTTTTTAGAGCAAACCTTGAACTCGTGTGTTTCTTCGATACACACATTTAGATGTCAGGATGATTGCAGATGCGTATTACTTAATTAGAGAACCGCTAGTTATTCTTTTTTGCAAGAATACTAATTAACTGGTTACACTGGGTCACGTTGCAAGTTTAAACTTGCAGAAGTGCAGTATTTGTGGATGTTGGATTTAAAAGGAGACTCTTGTTCTGACTGATATAGGGAAAAGAATACTCAGTAATAATTGATATGGTTGAATAAACTTTAGTGTTCAAWGTTTATKGGGGTACAGAAAATGCTGTGCACACTCAAGATTTCTCGGCATCGATCACTCTGCATAGCATCATGAAGTATCGCTCCAGTTTGTAAAAGACAGGGTAAATTTTGCATTCTTCTACCCATTATGTCGGGCGTCTGCGGTGGGTCAAAACTCGAAAGATCTCCGTGACAAAGGTAACCATTTGACGTTGTTTTGTTCAAAATACTAGAAAGTAACTGGTTACATGTGGTAATGCACCGTCTTATTAAAAAATTGTGTATTACTTCCTTAATATAACGCTGAGCGGTCATGTTTCCTGTGATGAAGACCAAAGGTGATAGCTCGTCACACCATTTCTTCAATGATTCATTGGACACGTTTTTCTGCCCAAAATTTAGGGTTGCGTCTTCTAACACTTACTCGACCATCATGCATACCAGACAGAATCGAGATTGGTCGCTAAAGACAACAGTATACTCATAGGGTTCCTATTACTACTGCGTTTATTTTATCGGTTACGCGAACACTTAATGATAAGGGCAGCACCAGAAGAGCACGGTTTTTTCTTCTGCGTACTGCTCTGCTCTACAAGCGTCCTCGTAGGGGCGAAGCACTCCCTTACAACCAAAAGGGGTTTTGAGGTTTTTCCCCAACGATCTGAATTTTTCAATCTCCGTGTCAAACTCGACAACTTTATATTTATGTTGTTCTAGTAACAATATCTCTAAAACAGTGGTCTAGTCAATAGAATGGTTTTGTAAATAATAAATATCGTCTGCCCTGGGTAAGAGTAATTCTGTATTTTTTGAGCTCTCAGGGTTAAAAGTGAAACAGGAAAATTACTGAGCTTGGATCTATATTCTAGGTCATCCGAATCAGCTTCTCTTTGCCTCTGTCAAGTTGACCAAATGCACCATTTTTGCTGTAGACAAAGAAGCCACCAACATGTATTACTGGGTGTTCTTTTTCTATGTCATTACACTCCCCTATCGCCATGGAATTTCTTGTTGGAAATGTCGAATTATATTTTAGGAAAGTATCATCTTGTTAAATTTCCGCCGCGGTAAAGTTCAAATCAACGTGTATTCCCACTCGTACATTGCGGCTGACCATGGACGTTTGCAGGGTTTTGCATTCACGCTATCAATATAATTTTGAACCCCTTTTGTGTCAGTGGTTCCTCCTCTTCATCTAGATTACGGATCAGTGGGTTGTCTTGAACGTTGTAGAAGGACTTGGATATTGCTTCTTCGATGAATTCCTGGATGGTAGGGAAAAGTTTTTACGACCACTTTGTTTTGAGTTAGGTTTTGCTGTCATTAAAGACGGTTCAGCAGACATTAGAGATTGGTCAGAGTTGCCGCCGTCGTTCTGGAAAGGCAACTTTTGTGTTTTGTCTTTTATAAGAACAAGGCACCTCCCACAAAGCACTGCACCGACTGGTTGGCTTAATATTCATGTTTCTAAGTGATTTGAACTAACATGCGTATGAAGTGTGACGATATATCTACCAGCTCTTCATGTGTAACTGCAGACGCTTTAAGCACTGTTCGTCGCAAGTCGTTGTTCAGGAAAGTTCTATAAGATCACTTTTATTCGACTATTTGAGAGCATTACGTTCAAATAATTCTATTGTTCTATAAATGCGTGTAGCTGACATTTGTGAGAAAAATGTCAAGGCGTTTAAAAACGTACGTTTTGTTACACTGCCCCGAGCGACGAGTGTACTATCTGATTGTCAATTAAATGTCAGTGTCTGCGCAAAGGATCGTTTGCATCCCACATGCTCGCGGTTCATTATGCAAAACTTTTTTGAAAAGGCGTCCTCACCATTTTCTCAGCTGTGTAATCACAGCCTGCACAGGAAGGAGGATGATGCGTTGCTTGATTTATATTACCCCGCGAATTAACATACCTTTTGAGTAACGCGGCGTTAATGGGCAAACAAAGGAAGGCGGGATTTCTAATAGCACGAACTATCCTTGGCTGGATGCAAAAAGCAAGGATGCGATTTTTGCAACGGTAAACCGAAGGTTCTGCGCGTTCTCCGAATAGTTTTTGAATTCTGCGTCATTATCTGCTTTAATCGCAGGATGTGAATCCACGATGAGATGGGAAGCGTAACGGTGAGTTGATTAACGGGGTCCTGCTCTGTAACGCTCGAGTTTTTAGTGGAAAACCTCACGGCGCCCTATGATTGCATTCGAAATGCTACGAGCTAGCCGCGCCGTTACGTCACTCCGTGTGTACGAACTCATTTTGACAGCGCTGTGCTAATTTAGCTCGCAGTGCGAATTTACATCGCTTTTGACTAGCAAAAACCTCACGACCAATTAATTAATCCTGATTGACCAACATACTGAGCGGCCTAGAATCTCAGTGGCGGCGCACGCGATCCCATTCCATCTCATGTACCTCGGTAATCGCATTATGTTGCCATTTAAATATGTTAATTTTTCACCGGGGAGTCACTCGACCGATTCGATATCTGCTGATCTCGTTGGCGCGTTGTTTTTTTTTACCAACGACGGTCGGGAGAAAGTGACGTTTGGGCAATCCCTATTATTTCCTATTCGTTAGATCCGCAGATAGACCGCTTATGCAACTTCTATAATAATAACACTTCGACACTCTCGCGTGGTCGATCCATTCATACCCCAAATTGTCGATCTGATAKCCATTTTTGGTAGGGACGACACAAWCACACTGCACTTGCGGTATGTTTGACGCAATTTGTACGCATGATTCGTACGATTCTAAAGAAGTTGCGCGCTTTCTTGCGGAMTCCCACGTGCGGACGAGGATGTGACCCGTGAGGTGCAGTTGAGAGTTCACGTTGTCCTTGAGCATTTTGCCCCGTCATTTTCCGACTTTTTTCTCCGGTATGTGCAGAGAAAGCTGAGGCGAACGTGCATCATGTATGACACAGTGTTCGAACCAAAATAAAACTGATGTAAACCCGCTGCGGATTGTTCTGCGCGTGTTGCCGAGGAAAGTAACGGTCGTTATTCCATCGAACGATGACAGTTTAATAAATCCAGCGCGCAAAAACTTATTAAATCGAGTTCGTGCTAAAACATCGACAAATCGATTCGTCACAGCCGTAAAAAGGGGCAAGTGTGATATTGTCAGTGGCTGTTATTAATGATTGTTTTGCAGCACCTCAGAATTTCCGTTAATAACAAAATCATATCTATTTTACGTTGCTCCGTTGAGCAAGAAAGCGTAAAGAAATAATTGTGAAAATAATCGATTGAAAAAAGTATCATCAACAGCGGGACGAACGGTTGATGAAAGCAACTCTTTGTGGCGTGATTCTCACTCGAAAATGATATTTTGGTCACCGAGTTGACAATTCGCATGTCACAAAAAGTTATATTTGTCAGCCCGTTGTTGTGTTAAACGTTATCCATGCATGTCATGATTTTGGGTTAAGTCTATAACCTACCTGGTTACACAGAGCGTACGGCGGCTCGTGTGGTTGTCTGGAGAGCGGGGTGGGCTCGTTATTAAAATAGAAAATAAATTGGGCGCCAATTGATTGTTAAAAAAAAAAAATGGTAGCATGCACACATTGACCAACCAATAAATCAAAAAAAAAAGCTGTGTGCTAAAGTTATATATATTGAAATCAAGTTTGACAGATTTGAGCAATGATGTTGTACAAAACGGAGCTAGAGCCCATACGTATGGTTTCCTCACACTCAAGATTTTAACTTAGATGTTTAATGCGAAAATGACTTTAAATTGATATTTTGGATAATAAATAAAGAATATACGATAATAGCTTTCACTTAGCTGGAACCTAAGCCGGTGCGGATTCCTTCACGTGATCGCTTTGTGGCCTGTAGTGCACCTGACTTGGCAACTTCCAGAAAAAAGGACCTCTAAAGTGGTTTTCTGATTTTGAGCTCTATCCTGACTTTGAAGCTTCTCCTGGACTTTGACTTGGAGTTTTAGCCTTCTCCTAATTTTGAGGCTTCTCCTGACTCTGAGGCCTGTGTTAAGTACGTACAGCGAAACGTTAGGAATGCAAAATTTTAAGTGAGAGTAAAAAAAAAGATATATACCTGTGTTGGTGTGCGGCCTCGTTAGTGCTCTGGCTGTGGCTTGTATACTTGCAATGTACGTCGCGTCAAAGATTCAGAGATTGCAAATTGCCGGTATATTTTGACGTTTTCGACTTAATTTATAACAATTTAGCAAGCTGCTTAGAGATAAACGTGTGAAACGCACGTAGCCACTTTTATCAATGTCCCACTAGTCCCGAATAAAAATTGTTACAAGAAAAGTTATAAGAAATATATTGAGAGTTCTGTGAACAGATGGCGCGTGCTGGTACTTTAATGAATATTACTAGCGCCGGTAAAAGTGCACGCTACACCATCCCCCTCCAACAAAAAAAAAAAGGGGCTACTAGGAAGGACCTTTTTTAATACCTGAACGAGAACTAATTAATTTAAAGGCCAGAAGAACAAGATAGTAATACCCAACCCCTGCGGTACAATCAAACTTATGAAATCCCAGGTAAATTTTGATTCTGGACTTAGCCAGGGAACCCGCATGCCCCCAGAGGGTTACGATCCCCCCAAACGGAAAACCAACATAAACAAAAATCCCCACCCCGTTAACAACCGAAACCCACCCGAAAAAGACCAGAAGAAACGCGGACCCAAACAAAAAAAGTGACAAGGGAGCCTTGGAGAGACGCACAGAGGCCAATCAGTCTCGACAGCAGCGCGAACCGGGCTCAGACAGACCGCAATGGAGGGAGCTGACCCAGCCGTAGTGATAGGACGACACCCCCGAGGGGATGCCGCCAGTCGAGCTACAACCTCCCCCCACGGCCCATCCTCCTGAACGCGCCCGTTATAAACCGCTGTCGAAACTCCMGGCCACTCCCAAGCCTCCCCAACCCTTTTAAACAAAAACGCAAAAGGGTCCGAGTTTCCCGGTGAAGAAAAGAAGAAAAATAAGAAAAGAAAGGAAAAGAATTAGTGGAACAATACGAGATACATACACGCAAGGAAGTATGATGAAGACTCCCAAATAACCAAACAACTTCCACTTGAAGTAGATTCACCCACTTCAAGTGGGCCAAAATAGATTTAAAATATCTACCCAAATATGTCGGGTAAACTGAGTATTATCCAAACTGTTTTAACAAAAAATAAATTCAATATGGGCAGTAGACCAATGTACTGGCCATGAAACGGCTTCCCTGGGACAAAAAGTACCCAGAGGAAGGACAAGGGCCCCAACCACGCCCCAGATCAGTAATGCCCTGCCCGAAACGACATTTCCTCCTAATAATAGCAAATTTAAAAAAAGTATTATGAAACTTCAACACAAAAAAAAAGATTTTAGCAGTCAAGCTGGGTAACTACGCGTACCAAACGCCCATACTAGGGTACTAAATCGGGAAAAAGTCATTATAGGGTTTAATGTCGAAGCCGGGAAAAGACAATCTAGACCGCATATTTGAAAGATACTTAACCTACTCTATTTGCTAGACTTATAACCTATCACTATCAAACTAAGAAAAATAATATCAGAGAGTGAGAACAATATTGCTCGGTGATATCCCTAACCGAATCAGCAATTCATTCTCAATTATCATGAAAATATCTGAGTGTTCAACTGAGATAGGATAAACCAAATGAAAACACCAGACAAACGGTTAGAGCTGTGTGGGTGTATACCACACTACTAACTTTCCATGAACAGGAAAGTGGTGCCGAAGATAGGTAACTATCCCACAGAAACATCTGAATTGGATCCAAAATACGGTTTCAGATCCTTAACATGCCAATCACCAGCGGGTGATCCGTTCATGAACTCCAAAGTATATACTAATTTAGATAATTTCTTTTTAACCTTACATAGCACGTATTTCGGTGCTAACTTTGCGGAAAATTTGTTGGCAGCGTCTGACAAAATTTTATTTCTCCGCCAAACCTTTTCTCCAACATCAAATGACAATTCACGTCTCCTTAGATTATACTCTTTGACGTTTTTCTTATAAGCCTTACTAAGCCGCTCTTGCACGACCTTAGAAATGTCCGATATTTTACTAACATCTTCAACGTACTGTCCGCGGTCATCCGGTAACAAATGAATATCTGAAGTATTACTTATTTTTCCGTAGTAATCACCGAAGGTTGGAACGTATCTTGCAAAATTTAAAAATGATGGAGTAAATCCAGTGACTTCATGGGTAGCCGTATTTATTGCATGCTGAATTTCAAACAAGTGTTTATCCCAATCTTTATGTTCCGAAATGTAGCTCCTAATAGCGGTCCCAACTGTTTTATTAACGCGCTCTACATAATTTGCTTGCGGATGATATCGAGCATTATACCAGATTTTTTGGATTTTATATTTTTGCGCCAGGGATTTAAAATTTCTGCCTGAAAATTGAGTACCATTGTCAACTATAACAAATTGTGGAACGCCATAAACAAGAAAAACATTGTTTTCGATAAAACTACAAACGTTGGAGGCGGTAGCTGCTCGCATAGGATGCAGCAAAGTGAATTTTGAAAACCAGTCCGCCACAACTAATAAATAACAATGTCCCCTTGAAGATCTCGGCAATGGCCCCATAATATCCGCAGCTAATATTTGGAAAGGGTATTTCACGTTTTTCTCCGATCCCATTAATCCAAGCTTGCCCAAGGCTGGAATTTTTTGAGAAGCGCAAACATTACATCTCCGAACATAAGTCATGACATCTTTACGTATTTTAGGCCAATAATATTGTTCCATAATTTTGTGAAGTGTTTTATAAAAACCAAAATGACCTGAAGTTGGAGGATCATGACACTCCTTAATGATTTTAGACCTTTGCATTTTAGGGACAAACAGCTTCCATTCATTGACGTTACTTTTCATACTAAAATTATTAGGCACAAATTTATAAATTGCATTGTCCACTACTTGAAAATTTGGGAAGTCATTAGGACATTTCTTTATTCTTTCCCTTAAATTAACATAAAAAGAATCCGCGTTGTTCTCGTCGGAATCAACTTGACAAATTTGTGATACCGGTGCCCGCGATAGTGCATCTGGAACAACATTAAATTTTCCCTTACGGTGTTCTATATCATAACTGAACTGCTGCAACTTAACGGCCCAACGAGCTAAACGTCCTGTTGGTTCTTTTAATCTATTTAGCCACAAAAGTGAATAGTGGTCTGTTATAATTTTGAAATGAGTTCCCTCTACAAACGGCCGGAACTTTTCGATAGAAAACAGCACAGCTAGACATTCTTTTTCAGTTACCGTATAATTCCTTTCAGCACGCGATAAGCTTCTACTTGCAAATGCTATAACTACTTCATCACCGTCTATATTTTGTGTTAGTACTCCCCCAAGACCACAGTCAGATGCATCACACTGAATAACAAATGGAACCGAAAAATCTGGACTACGCAATATTGGGGCAGATACTAAAGCTTCTTTAATTTGTTTGAATGAACGCTCGGCTTCTGGAGTCCAAACTATTGCCTGATTTTTCTTTTTACCTTTTAGAATATCATTGAGAGGCGCTACTAAACTAGAAAAATGAGATATGAACCTGCGGTACCACGAACAAAGACCCAAGAAGCGCTTAATTTCTGTTGTTGTATTTGGTCTAGGGTAGTTCACCATTGCGGTTACCTTTTCGGGATCGGTGCGTAGTCCGCTCCCATCTACAATGAACCCTAGATATTTAAGTGAATTCTTAAAGAAATTGCATTTTTCCAGGTTAACCACGAGACCAGCATTTTTCAGATTTTGTTTAACTTCTTTTAATAATTTTATGTGATGTTCAAAAGTGGAAGAAATTATTATAATATCGTCCAGATATACAAAAATATTCGGTTCATACTTAGGTCCAAACACCGCGTCCATCAGGCGCTGCTGCGTCTGCGCAGAATTGCAAAGGCCAAACGGGACGACTTTAAAATGAAATAAACCTCTGCCTGGCACAGAAAATGCAGTTTTCTCTCTGCTACTGACGTCTAACGGTATTTGCCAAAACGCTTTTCTTAAATCAATGGACGAGATGTATTTAGCGTTTCTCAACATACTAAGTATTCTATCCACACGTGGTAAAGGGTACGCGTCATTTTTAGTGATGGAATTTAGACGACGTCCATCAAAACAAAATCGATATTCCCCAGACTTTTTCTTAACCATTAAAACAGGTGAACTCCATGGACTACTTGACTGTTCAACAACTCCTAACCGTAGCATTTCATCCAATTCTGAATTCAATAATTTTAATAAGTATGGTGAAAATGGGTACTGCCTAACCTTAAATGGTTTTTCGTCACCGGTATCTATATGTAAAGTCATTTTGTCGGTAAGTCCTAATCTATCTTTACCAGAAATTTCTTGAAATGAACTTATCAGTTTTTCAGCCTGCTCTTTTTCATTAACGCTTAAATTTTCCAAAGTTAACAAATTAAAATTATTTAATGAATAATCCTGATTGCTACATGAAACACTGATATTATTGTTATCGCACTGAACTTCCCAAGTGTTATTTTTAAAATTTAAATTCAACATGAATTCATCACAAAAGTCACTGCCTAAAATAATAGAGTGCTTCAGAGAAGGAACTACCAAAAATTTCATTATTTTGCAAACATTTCCTAGACAAAGCGGTATATAAACTAAACCTTCCACCTTCTGGCTATTACCATCAGCTGTATGTACGAAAGTTTGCTTCTTATCGACATTAAGATTAAAATTTTTCAAAAGATGGAGTGCATATTCACCAATGACCGAAGAATTTGCCCCAGAATCTAATAATGCGGTAATTTCAAAGTCAAAAATTTTTAAGCGAATATAAGGCCTATTATCTAAAGTCTTCTTAACAAAAACTGGAGAAACTTGATGACAATTTGTATTTTTTGAACTGCATCTGAAAAATTCTTTAATAAAATGCAACCAATTTTGCCAGTCTTTCTTATCAGCCTCAGTTGGATGATACACAAATTTATGTTTGGAGGTCTTAAGTTGTTTAGATACGCTCCGACCTCTTGAACATATCGACCTTATTCGTTTTTTGAACAAGAACAGTTAGTTTTAACTACATCAGGTTTTCCACAAGCATAGCAAAACTTATTTCGTCGCTTAGTACAGTTACTAAATACATGATTAGGTTGATTACAATTCCAACAAGTAACAGTTCTATCCGAATGTGTTATAGACCTACTCTTATTTGGTGTCGAATTAACTGGAGGTTTTGTAGATACGGTGGCTATTCGCTTAGAAACTTGGTGACTCCTAGAAGAGCATGGTTGTTCGCGATCTACATATGCAAGTTCTGGTTCAACACTAGAAGTATTCGGAGGCGTACGATAATTTACCTTGATATTCTGGGCTTCATCAATCTTATGACAAAAGTTCAACAACTCTACAATCGAATTAATATCAATAAGAGCAAGGTGACTTGTATAATGCGGTAAAAGATTCCTACGAATGTACTTTAATTTAGTGACTTCAGCTACGGGTCTGTCTATTCTACTGAAAAGCGTTTCCATTACAGCAACATAAATGTGGACTGGTTCTTTATGTCCCTGTGTCCTAGACCTTATTTCATCCCAAATTCTGTCTTCATAATCAGACGGTAAAAAGTGAGTCTTGAGAGCTATAACTAACGAATCCCAATTTTTAATGTAACTTCTTACTGATCTAAACCATAAAAGTGCACTGCCGGAAAATAAATCAATGGCTGATGAAAAAAGTTCTTGTTTCCCGATATTTCGTGCCTCGCTAAGTTCTTTAACCCGATCCAAAAATGATTTAACGCTAAAATTATCATCACCGCTAAAATGCAAGTTCCACTTATAAACTGGTACTGTTTTGGACGCACCCGGTATACCGATCGGAACTTCTACTAAAGAGGAGTTCGCTGGAGATTGTTGACAAGAAATTTCGTTCTTTGTAGGCACCGATTGTTGAGCTTCCTCTATTTTATCATGAAGTAGCGCATCTAATTCTAGACAAGTGGCGTGTGATTCATTCTTAAAAGTTGTAACAAGATCCTTATTTTGATCTACAGGAACTACAATACGTTTTACGCGATGAAATACATGAATTAAACGTGACTTTATACGTTTATATCCCGAATCGCTAACGGGTCCGTCAAAATCATCAATCAGCTGACGAATTGATTCTAAAATGCCATTTATCGCGACAGTTTCTCTATCAAAATCATACTCAGGATCGACTAGTTCAGTATTACGAAAGCGCTCAAGATCAATAGCCCTTGCTAACATTTTTCTCTTAATGCTCGCATCTTTCCGCGTAGTGACTATACCCCGTATACGAAGTTCATAATTTAATTCTTCTGACAGCAAAAATATCGGTTTTAATTCCGCGATATCCATATTTAAAGTCACCAAAAAAACTGCTCAAGAATATGAATCTACTGTACCGGACTGTTACGAAATAGAAGAACGACCCAAAAAAAGATTAAACCATTTAACTAATTATTATTCAGGAATGAATATTTCCGAATACCGATAAAATGTTGAATCTATTTACTGCTACAATTCAGCACACCTGTATGAAGCGAGAGATTCAATGCGCGATAAGCCAAAGAGCACAAACAAGTTTTTGTCGCACCAACACAGTGTAAAGAGGAACCTTGTAATTTTCCGTGATTGAATATCTTAAATTTAAACTGCCAATAATTGTACAACTATATTACAAAACTTAACTCGAGCCCCACGTCAAAGGGTGCCAATCTTGTATAACCTACCTGGTTACACAGAGCGTACGGCGGCTCGTGTGGTTGTCTGGAGAGCGGGGTGGGCTCGTTATTAAAATAGAAAATAAATTGGGCGCCAATTGATTGTTAAAAAAAAAAAATGGTAGCATGCACACATTGACCAACCAATAAATCAAAAAAAAAAAGCTGTGTGCTAAAGTTATATATATTGAAATCAAGTTTGACAGATTTGAGCAATGATGTTGTACAAAACGGAGCTAGAGCCCATACGTATGGTTTCCTCACACTCAAGATTTTAACTTAGATGTTTAATGCGAAAATGACTTTAAATTGATATTTTGGATAATAAATAAAGAATATACGATAATAGCTTTCACTTAGCTGGAACCTAAGCCGGTGCGGATTCCTTCACGTGATCGCTTTGTGGCCTGTAGTGCACCTGACTTGGCAACTTCCAGAAAAAAGGACCTCTAAAGTGGTTTTCTGATTTTGAGCTCTATCCTGACTTTGAAGCTTCTCCTGGACTTTGACTTGGAGTTTTAGCCTTCTCCTAATTTTGAGGCTTCTCCTGACTCTGAGGCCTGTGTTAAGTACGTACAGCGAAACGTTAGGAATGCAAAATTTTAAGTGAGAGTAAAAAAAAAGATATATACCTGTGTTGGTGTGCGGCCTCGTTAGTGCTCTGGCTGTGGCTTGTATACTTGCAATGTACGTCGCGTCAAAGATTCAGAGATTGCAAATTGCCGGTATATTTTGACGTTTTCGACTTAATTTATAACAATTTAGCAAGCTGCTTAGAGATAAACGTGTGAAACGCACGTAGCCACTTTTATCAATGTCCCACTAGTCCCGAATAAAAATTGTTACAAGAAAAGTTATAAGAAATATATTGAGAGTTCTGTGAACAGATGGCGCGTGCTGGTACTTTAATGAATATTACTAGCGCCGGTAAAAGTGCACGCTACAAGTCGCAGCCCTGTCATACTGCAAATCTTGTTCGAATGTATACTACTAGTTTCCTAACATCATAATGTCGGGGTACACTTGTTTATGGTCTGACCCGTCCACCACCATAAACTGTAGTTCTGTTTCTTATGTGCAAATCAAATGTGTTACTTGTTTATTAAAATTTGGCTAGAATGTGTAAAAGAAATCGCTTATGCTTTAAAAAGAATATCTAATTATTACAAGGTTGTTATATCTCTAAAATGTTATTCCCTAAAAAGATTCTGAGTACGCCACTGGATTCAGAATAAAAATATCTATAAAAATGTCTTTAAAGTTTTTTTTGTATCTACATAGCCAATCGAGATATTGAGAACTGAAGAAATGTTACATTTTTCAAAAGTTGGCTATGGCATTAAAACAAAAGACTATACAAAAATGGCGATGGTGTAGCTCAACTCACAACAAAAGAGTAATACAGTAAAGTCGAAACCGCAACGCTTTAGCATTTATAGTTACCGAGGTACCCTACAATTACAACGAAAATGGGACGGACACCCTGTACACATTTTGATCAAAARCCATGKTGAATAGTTTGCTGAATTATGACTACTAATTAATTACGAAAACGATTCTACGTACCCTCTTGAACCTCATGGCGTTCTGTACGTGCCTACATTTTGTTTATACTTAGGAATTCGCGTCACTGTCTCTAATAGCCCATGAACAATATTTAAATTTCGCCTTTTCATGCATACTAATTACGATTTGCAACATCTGCTACGAATCTACTGTTAACCGCATTGCATGCAGCCTTAACCTTGCGCATTGCAAAGCGACTCTTTGTCAACAACGTCGTATGTTTATCCTTGCGGAAGAATTGTACTGTGATGTTTTAAACATTTTATTAAAAAGTCGCGATTATCAACGAACCGCCTATGCGGTTAATTAACACGCCCCGAACCTTCATGATTCCCGTTTAATTATCTTCGCGTAGATTTCACTTCAATCATAAACGCAACTGCAATTTCTCCACCTTTAACACTCGAAATTAAATAAATCTGCGTGCCAGCGGTCATAATTTGCGATATGAAGATGGATTGAATAAGGACGCGAGTGCGGAGATTGGAGAATGGTGGATATCGCCTCGGGTGGCAAGTCCGCGTTAAAATTTCGACCCTAACGATTATCCTTTTTTCCAGGTGTTGCATCGTGACATCGAGAACCACGGGAAGATCGTCAGTTCGGTGGTGAAGTTGTGCAAGCGTACAGATGCTAGTTGCAATACCGCCAACGTCCGGCGTGTCGCAAACGGTCTCGAGAGGCGCTGGCACCTCCTGTTCCTGAGGTCCCTGGAATGGCAGTGCTACATCGAGTCCTTGTCTAAACGGGATATCTATCGGGTAAGTTGCAGCGTCCGCGTATCGTATTACGATTACTCCTCATTAATTGGCCATCTGCAGTGGCCGCGGCTACACCCATTTACCTGTTCCACTGAACCGTTGACCACTGACATGATCGACTAACTCGCCGTTGTCTTCAGAGGTTCCCTGTATGTAAACTACGTCCACCGATGTTAATGACCCACACGGTACAATGGAACCGCGTTTTTGTGTTTCTAATAACCGTTCGCATAATTACATACCAACTGCCGGTGCGGGGGAGTTGATGAATTGATTCGTTCGAGGGGGTTTCCACCCGTCCTGTTTTGACAGAAACGGACACAAAGACGCGGAAGCCAGCGTCGCACGTGTCACTGGTAGCTATCGGTGCCAGTCGTGCTATTTTCTTGAGGTTACCTTCATCACAAAAACACTAAAGTAATTATGTTTTGATCATTTATGGTAAATTTAGATGTTAGTAGTTTTCACTAGGTTCTGTACATTTCCTCCATCATTTTGGAATACCCAATACCCGAAGAAAAAATCATTTGGGCATGTCCAGATCCACTCACTTGCCGCCTAGATCACTTCATCATTGCTTTGTTTTTTTCCCAATTAATGCCTCTTTAAGTTGACCAAAAGCATGACAATTGCTTAAATTCTCGGCCTGCGATGTCGTGTTGCAAAAATCCCCTCCTTTCGGTTCTGACGGTTGGCTTGAAACGGTTCTTCAGGAGCACCGAGTATGTGTCATTTGTAACAGTGATCCCTTCAATATTAGTTCATTTGCATCCCACAAAAAAGAGTCAGCGTAACCTGGTCTGCCCAGAGCTGTGTACGAAATGTTTTGAGTTTCGGCGAAGAAGGGTGGCGCATCTCCCTTGTCAGAAGGGCGTCTTCTACTTCATACCGAAGCATCAACGCGTCATTTTATCAGTTCTGGGGTTAGTGGCTTTGGCAACCATTTTGCTGGCATTTGACGTTTGACGTATTCGTTGTGTATTTCAAGTCAAGCAGCAGTTTGCCTGTCGAATTTTAAATAGGATTATCTCGGGGTTGTCGAAAACGAGAATGTTTCCATTCTTTAAATCGATCTGTGGGTTCCATCTATAGCAGCAAGCCAAAACGTTCGGAGAATCTTCTTTCCATCGACGTTGACATATTCAATGCGCATATGGTAAGCATTCAAGCATATCGGAATCCATATAGTGGAAGCTTGCTTGTACCAACGTCGTGATGAATTATATGAATACACGCGCAATACTTGTCCAATACTGTTAAGCTTAATTCATAGAATAATATCGCGGGGCGAAGCATTGTTCTCCAGGGTAGTCCTAAATGTATATGTTTTCGAAATCTTGAGCCTGTTTCTAAGGATGCATTTTCTTCCATACATCAGGTCATAGAAACGTGCGAAGTGTATTTAAGTAGCAGCGAGTAGCTTAAAAGTTACTACCATAAACACTGTGAAGCAGGTTGCTACAGTAAGGGGAACCCTAATTCGATGAGACATTATCATACCTTTAGATCTGTAGCATAAACAGTAACCAGATTCTGACGAGGACGTGACAAAGGAACTACAGAGCGATATTTTGATACTTTGACGCCCCAGTTCGTCAATAATACTTTTCCGAATGGCTGCATAGGACGATGAGGATCAATAGAATGACCCTCTTTTTCACAAGATTTGACACTGTCAAATTTCAAAATAATACATCGTGTCCAAAAAACAATTCAACATTCGTCTGAGTTAAAAATATCGGATTGTTATATATAAAAAAAGAATTTATGTTTACGTTACACCCATACTGGACATTTAGAAACGTTGATTACATTGACAGCAACAACACATGTATGTTGTATGTGATTTTAACATGCCTGATATAATACCAATTCATTTGGTGGAAGAGTGTCGCCACTGCTTCATAATTTTTGAAGTTGTTTTAACCTCTAGGGGTATATTACTTCCTCTGGACTTGGCGTTGTTGGATGCTATCTGTAATATTGGCATTGCTTATACTAATTGGGAATGTCTACCTAACTCTTCTTCATTAATAAATATGTTCCTAACAAATTTGTTTATTAGCAGAAGAATCACCTTCACTTGGTTCGCAATAACATAATAACAAATCCTCAAACCTGCTTGCGTAGGCGTTTCCTGATATTTGGACAATCACAAGGCTCTGGTCTGTTTTTAAGTCCACTTCTCCACATTTTTTCCAACATATAGCTGAGCAGCACGATGCTGCTAAATGGGTTGATGGCATTTGTACAAATTACTGTGCTGCTGAGAATATGGGAGGAACCAGTTTGTTTTATCGATTTATTTTTGTACAACAAATACAACGTCGTTTAGATAAAGTCTCAAATTTTGTTATTGGCGATGTTTATCCTGTTGTGGGTCATCCTCAGAACTAAAGTAACGTTTGAAAGGTGTAATATGGACAGTTTGTACACCAGAAGAAGGCTTCATTCTGTAAACTGCGTTGTATTGCGCTTACAATGAGTCATCTAGCGGTGTTCTTACGACGCAGGTTGGTACGGTCTGTAAGTACAGAGGTCTACATTGCTGATTGACCGGTCATTTTGAGAAAATCAGTAATGAGTCATCTAGCGGTGGGTTTACGAACTACGACTTAGGTACGGTACGGTCGGTAAGTACAGAGATCGATATTGCCGATTGCCCAATGAGCTTTTGAGCCCATTGGAAAAGCGAAAAAATGGTTAATGACAATAATTTAAAATAGACGTCTCCACGTCATACTTACCGCTGTATCAAAGGTGGGCGATTTTTCTTAGACATGCCATCTCTTCTTCATTCTTTGTTCAACTTACAGAAATCAGACAGGTCTAATCGTAGCAATATATCCAATTTTGTCCACTTATAAACTCCCCGAGTCAACTAGATACATACATTATCTGGTGTGGGGTCTCTTAGCTTGGTCCTTGGGCAAAATTAGTTGATCTCGTGTTATGAACCATCTAATTGCGGCAATTCTCGTCTGCTGCGTGTCACTCGTCACAGTTACGCAAGCTACTCGGTAATTCCGCTTACTTTCCGCATGTGTTTGCAGTAAGTCTTTATTATTAAAACGCACTTGCTTCACACTGCTTATTTAGCCTTCGATTGTTTCCTTTTCCCAGCTTGTTGACTTTTCGGCCTCGGCACTCGTGTGAAGAAAAGTTGGCGATTTCCACGGGCCGTTGTACTGTTATGTCGCTACGAAAAAAACAACTGGGCCATAGCGAAATAACAGGCTCGGTTCCTCAAAAAGGCCGAATTGTTGCTCTCTCTATCATTACTTGTAGAACAATCGCTCGAAATGCCACGGCCGGTAGCAGGCTACCGTCGTAAATTGGCTGGGCCGATCTCACGTCATGCCCGTTTTTTATTCCAACCGGCTCAATATCAGTCTTGCACAACCGTGTTATTAATCAAATCCTCCTTAAAGGTGCGTTTTTATTTGACGTAGGAATTAGCGTTGCGAAGAACAAAGGACGAGCTTAAAATATCGCTTAGCGCATCGTGATGGTTTCCCTTGGCGTCTAGAAACGTTTCGAAAGTGATTTTGATGGTGCCATTAAAAAGCTAAACGGTTGCAGGTTTGAAACCCTCTCGATTATCGTAAATCAAACCGCGAACTTTGACCCTTCGTTAACTGCACGCGATCGTAGGTTAGGCGTGGGAGTACCGGGGTATAATCAGGGTGCAGGATCCCACTTATTGTACTAGAACAAAGGCGGTGCTCGAGTGGGCCATCTGGAGAAAATTTTTTAACCCCTTCAGGTGCAGTTTCTGCTTCGGGATTGCCAGCTGACCCTATAATAGTTTATTATTACAAAGGAATTCCGTATCTGTCTCGCGCACCTTCTTATGGAAAGCTTTGCAAACCCGAGTATTTTTCTTGAAATTGCGGTGAAACTAATCGAAAGTAGCCGCTTCTATAAGCGGAAGACGTTCCATTGATGCATTTTTATAGTGCAGAGTACATGCTAAAATTCGCACTTAAAAATTTCACCACAGCAGCTCATTGATATCGCAAATATTTATATTGGCGAAGTATGCTGTTTGATCTGCCCATCCTGGAAGCTGAGTGCGAATTGCGCAATCCACAGAAAACAAAACGAATCGAGTCCTTTTCTGATCGATCAGCAAAAACTGTGTTTTCGATGGCAAAGCTGKATTTATCTGAAGTGAAATGTTTCATACTGTACTTAGTAATGTATCGCGAAAAAATTTTCAAAATTTTTTATTTGCTTATTCGCTTTTAAATGGTCGAAAACGTAAAAAAACAAAATTTGAACAAAAAAATTTCTTGTCTGTGTATCTGTGGTTTTGTTTGTGGACACGATAACTTTCGAAAGACTTAACAATCTCAACTACCCAAAGCGACCTATTGTTTTTGGGGTAAGTAGGGTATCGGGAAGGGGCGAAATTGGGGGTAACTACCCTTTTTGCACATTTTATTTTTTTTTTCGTTTTAGTATGTGATTAGTAGTATAACTGCGTGTATTATTCGCCCTTATAAATTTTCAGTGCAGCAAATTGTTTAGAAGATTTAGCAAAAAAGCGTCACTTAAAGAAAACGGTTTTTCCTAAACATCTTCGAATATATTTAATATATTCAAAACATGAAAATACCATCAGATAGGAAATAAAATATCTCACAAAAAGTGTCTTAGAAAATTTATCCAAAATTTTGACATTTTCGAAATATTTCCAATAATCGTATTTTGGTCCCTGTTCGTACGATTTTTGTAATTTTGGTACTATGTAGGAAATCAAATTTCTGATCGGAATGCACTCTTGTAATTTTTTTGTTAAGTTAATACTTTCCGAGTTATTTGGAAAAAAACAGATACCACGAGGACCGTTTATCTTAGAAAAGATGTGTAGAGAGAAAAATTGCTCAAAACCTGATTACTAATCGTACAGTATAAGAAATAAAACGTAAATGTCATTTTGACAATTGGATATGGAAGTATTGATTCAATTTGCAGCGGTTTTTTATGCGGCTATTGCGGAATGGCATTTTATTAGAGTAGATTCGATTTCAGAAGATTTGAAAATTATACGCTACTATTAAAAAGGGCTACTGGTCTAATTTCTAGATGAACAGGGAAAACCCTATTACTAGTATTTTTTCCGGGTACCTATTCTGAAAAGACAATTTGCTACCTCGTCAAAATGATGCATTTTGAGGGAACTGCAAAGACCTTTGAAACTATTGTTTATCGACTAGCTGCACAGCCAGTTTTCAGGCGAGAAAGATCTAACAAAAACTATCAATGCTGTACTATACACACCCGATGATTTATCAATACTTTTATCACTGAACGTGGCGTGAGGCATAAACTTAAAGAGATTTTGCTTTCATATGGGCTGCAATGAGTGAGTACACAATGACGGGAAGGTCTATATCCTCTCCCAGAACTGTCACTCTGTCATGATGAGATAACAGGCTATTAGTTGTGAGTCTTATCAGATTAACTGTATCTTCCTTCACTTATTTGGAGGCAGTGTTGGCCTCCTTGAGTTGAGTTGAGCATTCCACGTTTTTTTTACTATATATATATATATATATATATATATATATATATATATATATAAACAAAAAAGTACTCTGTTCATACGGCTAAAATTGACCCTATCCGAGGAAAATGCAGTTAAATGTGAGGATTCACACTTTCGCTGCTTAACTAAATCAATTTTTTTATCAAATTGGCCGTGATAAATAATAATACTGTGTTAGATGTCACTGTTACATTCATATTTTGCCAGAAATTGGTAAAAATGCTGAAACAATAGTAATGACATATTCAAATAAATGAGTACGTTGTCATATTCATTCAAAAGTATTTCAACAGTGACATCAAACAGAGTTGCATTATTTATCACGGCCAATTTGATAAAAAAAATATTTAATTAGGCAGTGAAAATGTGAATTGTAACATTTAACTGCAATCTTCTCGGAAATGGTCAATTTCTGCCGCATGAACAAAGAGTACCGTTTTTTATTTACAAGCCCCAAAGATAAAACACATTTTTGAAAAAAATACTTTACCGTTTCAAAGTTAAGAGTTAAATGTGGGTGGCTGGCCCCCTCCGGTCCACGCAAAAAGTTTATTAAAAAATGTGCGTATCATTCATACTACTTCCATCACATTTGCGGTAACTTCTCGACTTTGACCGCATAACTTTTGTATTCTCAGTTTGGAACTAAATTCCATGATAAAATTGAAACGCACACTTCCAATGAAATAGTTATATATTTTTTAAAATGGCTTTAATAGTTACTTGAAATTTAGGAAAGGTGTCTACTCCTATTTTAATCTGCTCATTACCATTTAATGTTTGAAATTCTAAAAACATACATGCAACTCACTGATTGTATGTGCTTGCGGTCCCGATAAAGTACGGGAAACTACCTGAATACAACCTTTGCATTCTAGGTATCTGTTTGCTCCAAAGTCTAGGCCCAAAATGAGCTGCAATAAGCGGTTTGCTATCTGGGCTATTGCGCATCTATTGCTCTGCCGATTTCATCCGCACAGATACCTGACGGTACCAGTACATAAGATAATTGTGGGATAATTTCTCGGAAACAGGGAAAATGATGCTTATTTTGCAAGACTACGCTTCTGCTCACAAGTCATTAATTGCATTTCAAAATGTAGCTGAAATTGCATGAGTACGGACCTTCTTCTCCGGATTTAGCAGTATCAGACTGTTTTGAAAATTATAAAGAAAAACATAGAAGGTAAAAGATTATAGAGACATTAAGAAGCCATGTGCGCCGAAGATTACTGATTTGAAGATGAACACATAACAACAGCTCATTGAGTGGGTAATATTTCTACATCGAATGTGAATGCTAGTCGTTTTATTAAATGAGGAACAGAGTTCACATCCCTTGCATAATGTAAATGACGTTTTCCTCAGTAAAAGTAGCAGCTTCAGTCGAAAAACGAAAGGCGACTGCGAACAAAGCCTGTTACTTAACATCCCTAGCCGCGCGCTTCTCGCCATATACGTCTAGGCAATTAGCATTTGAAGAAGTTCTCGGTCTATCGTATGCCCACATGGTAAACAAAGGCCTGGAATTTTTGCCCGCTCCTTTACCTCGTTCTCAGGCTTCCACCGACGTCGGAACCTGTCCGTGATTCACCACTTAGCGGCCCATTTAAATTGGTGGTTGGATTCGCGATGGAACAACGTCTTGGCCAGCCCATGCCGTCGGTCTGGTTAATCCACTTGAACTTGGTCGCCGGCGAACTATAATTGCAATGTTACGTGCGTGGACAGGAAATAAAACGCCTTTTTTTACCCCAACGGACGCCCAGGACACGTGTCCTGCGATACCTAATGGCGCTGCCATTAAGTGCACCCAGTCGGAATTAAAACGGGGAACTAAACTTAATCGTGTACGTTTTTAATGTCACTCTACTGTGACGCATTTAGATAATTACGCAAATTTTGATCTCTATTCTAACCGTCCATTTAAATATTATCCAAGAACATGGAAGTTAAGTGTAACCGACACTTCGACGTTATACTAAACGTATAAATGGCTTCGGTAACTAGCGCATTCATACCTTACTGTTTTTGACTTTTTGGAAGCCACTTTTCGAAGTTTATTAATACCTACCTCATTTATTGTAAAAGTCTGTTTCCATTTAATAAAATTTTACGTTCGTTAATACTGATGTTTTTCTTTTGCAGTTACTTTTTTGATTCAAAAGTAAGCCTCATTTTTCCTACAGGTGAAGTTATACCAGCCATCACCATAATGGACAGTGTTGAGTTCAGAATTCACCTCCACTTCAGTCCGCGGACTCCAAGTTCTTTGTTCTAACAAAATTCCATATCTTTTTATACACGGAAAAATAAGAGAAAATTTGCACATTTTCATGCAATTTGAAAATCTAGCACTTGTTTCGATATCTTGCTTAGTTTTTGAAATATGTCGGAAAACATAAATTTTTGCATTTTGTTTTTTTTTTTAATTTTAAATCAACGGGATTGTAATAAATTTTTACCCATTTACATAAGTGGGAATGAGCTTTCTGCCTTTTTGATACTTGTGTTTTGTGGTCCTACCTTCAATTTTTTATGTCACATTGGATTTTTACGCTACAAGTTAGAGAGAACAATACGATTAGAATGATAAAAGCACTAACTACATTTAATAGCAAACAAATAAGAAAAATAAAAAATCAAGTAAATAAATCAACGCCCGGTATCTTTGCTTTTTTGAACAATATTTTTGAAATAACGTTACTAGGCAATGCTTTTTTATATTATAAGACGATATTGTTTGCTTAAGTCGCAGCTAGTGTTGACTTATATTTTCGTTTATATTATGCAGCTTGATGTTTTTGATTTATTTTTCTAATTTTTGCGTATTAAATGCAGTAAGATGACATATGTGTACTGTATCGTTTTAATCGTATTTTTAAAACGTTTGTTTAAAAGCCTGTATCGACTTATGTAAATGCCCAATAATTTAAAAAGCAAAATGCAGAAATTTACTTTTTTCGAAATATTTCCAAACTAAGCAAGATATTGAAACAAATGTTCCAGATCCTTAAACCACATGAAAATATGCAACTTTTCTCGCATTTAACCAACTTCCTTGTTTCTTATTGATACCATCTTTTATTCATCTTCCATGTACAATTTTTCAAATTTAATAATGTTAAACAGTCGTTCCTCTTGCTATTCGATGACCTGTTTATTCGCAAAAATGTGATTTTGTACTTGCAGTTATGGTTATAGTTTATTTCCAAGTCTTTCGCTCAACAGCTGCAACACTTAGGGTGATTCCGAGTTATTTTTACCTCATTTCTTTTGTGTTCGTACAGTCATTCTTATCTTGTAGAGCTCTTTTTTTCTTCCAGTCCCACACGTATTTATCATTACTTCTCATTTTTTAAAGATTTCTATGACCTTTAATATTGCGTCCATTTACTCATTATATTGTTACTTCTGACAGTATTTTGTCATTTGTATTGGGGGGGGGGGGGGGCATTTCATGAAAACGAGTTGGTAAGGAGAGAGACCTACATTGCTTTTCCAATGAGCAAAAGAGAGCCCAATAAAATAGAATCACTTGGTCATATTCATTTTCCCTGCCTCTAACACGTATTTAAAAATATTCAAATGCCCCACCTTTTGTGAAGGTATATTTTTAATGTCAATGTCATCAAATCTAGCTACATTTTGATATTTGAAAATAGGTTAAGTTGGCAATTTGTAATTTCGCACAATGCTAGTAATTAATTTTTCAACAGTTAATATTTATCAATGGTCTTATCGTTGCTTGTTCGTTCGTTCTAGGCTCTACAATGTAATCGAAATTTCGAAATAGCACTTCCATTATTATTACATCATTGAAGTATAGACGAATTTTAGACCTCTTTAGCAGAGCGTTCAAAATTTTTATTTGTCGGCGGCTGTAAATTTTCTGTTCGTACCTTGGAATGACATTGGGAAGATTTTGACTGCTGTTCTAAGTGCAGACGTAACTTGCAAATAAAAAAGATTGTTTGCATTCGATGTTTGCCTTAATTATTTGGGACGTGATGCGAGATGCGCGATATTGGTTACGACTGGTTATATAAAAAAATTGCTGAATAAACTGTTGGTGCAGATATTATTAGCACTTTTGCCGCCATGTTTTACGGCAAAAAGCTTTATCTGTTTATCACCGCACATCACACTTCATGTTATATTACAATTGCGATGAACGCTCTTATCATTCTGTTTGTGTTTGCGGAGTGAGTAACAGATTTATTATTAAGGGGAGTGTAGTACTAAAAGCACTTAATTATCGCAAGCTCAAATATATGCCGTAGATAGAATCATTTTTATAAAGTGTCTGCTGTCATTCTCATTAATTCTTGTTTATTTCGAACACCTGCCAAGTTAGTAAATCATACTGTAGACAAATGACTCCAGGAGCAGGAAAAAGTGAATGTTTATACGGTGCTCGTTAGTAAGGAACACATTTTAAATGCGTGACCACCTCTAGCAAAAAAGCTGTACATTTATCATTTGTTAAGGTGTATTTTAATAGGTGGGTTACCGTTCGTTCAAATTTGACATGGTTCATCGTACAAAACTAACATATCCAAACTGACATGTGTTAGCCGCTGTTGCATTAGTATTCATTTCGAGTCGTGGCTGTAATTTGTTACAAACGACAGGAATATTGATAATTTGCGCTTTTCTCAGTCGGCAAATTTTCATTTGAGATTTGTCTACACTCTTATACAGAGTCAGCTGAACTGGTGATGCGGAAAGTCCGCTTTTTTATTGCTAAATCAGAATGCATACTCGCTAGTAATCACGTAGCAACATTTGCGAACCTGGCTGTAGGAAAAGCACACAGTATCCACTTGAGTGCTGTACACGGCGCATATTTAAGATAAAAAGGTGTTAATATTGTGATAGATCGTAGATCAAGATATAATGCTGACGATATTGCCTTTGGTTGCCATATTGTCGAAGGTAAATATAAACATGACAATAGAGATTGCTTGATAATGACGCACACTGGTAAAAATGACAATGTAGGCGGTCAATACTACTTATAAACCATGTTTAAATATAAGGTAGTAGCTTTAGTTAACAAAGTTGTATTAAAGAGAAGAAAAACGTTTTCTAACGTCACTAGTCTTAAATGAACAGAAAAAATGCTAGAACAAATAATATAATATTCTTAAGTTTTTAATTTTGTAAAATTAACTTACAGTATGTTTTTTTTACAAAATTATAATATAATATAATTTACTTTACCAATATTATAAAATGTTTTTTAATTTAGTAAGTATGAATTACACCCAAATTTTGTATATCCGATTTTTTTTTACTATCACATTTTAATATGTATCATTTCTAAAATTAACTTTTTGCTTAAATTACATCGAGTTATTTAATAGTGACGTCTTATCCTTTAATTTTGTATATAGCGATCCTACTAACTAAGTACTCTTTATTGCAATATTGATGTTATAACCTTTTAATAAATTTATGAGTTTATCTGTTAAATTAGTATAATGTAGTAACGCTGCAAATTTTTCGGTTCAGAAAAGTTAATAATTTTGAAATTATTAGAAAAAAAATATTTTAAAAATTTATGGAATTTTGCTAATATCACGAGAACCGTTTGTCATAGAAAAAAATGTGTAGAGAGAGAAAATGCTCAAAACCTCACTATTGATCGTATAATATAAGAAATAAAAGCGTAAATGTCATTATGACATTGGAAGTATTGATATAATTTGCAGCGGTTTTTGTGTCTTTACTCACAAAAATAACATAAAATCGCAAATATTTTCTAAACTTTTAAGAACAGACCCCAACATACCTTAATAAAAATGGAAGATCACTAAATTTAGCGTCTATTAAAAAAATCAAATTGAGTTCTGCCTAATTAGTAATTTTTTTCAAAAACGTACGATGTTGGAAGTAAGTAATGTAGAAAATTTCATGGGGAATTGAATTTTTCAAACCGCATCTCTAGGTTGTTTTGTTTTGAAGATATTTTTTTCAAGCACGCCACAAATGTTAAAATTTTCAAGACCCACGTCATATTAACAAAGTGACAATGAAATTCAAGAAGATCCTAAAAATGTCATAATATACAGGGCGTTCAATTTAAATTAACAAAGTTGCTATCAACTTGCCCGGTATAACCGGAACTGGCCGAAACCTGAAACTATTTTAAATGAAATGAGCCCAATATGAAACTATAATATAATCTACAAATTTTCAGAAAGTTGCTCTAATTGGATTCCGATATTCATCTAATGAACGCTCTTCGTGGAATACCCTGTATATTTAAGTAGTATACGAGCCGATTCGGTGCATTAGATCGGTATTTTTCCCACTGTGCGACGCTTTTTTTTTCTATACCTCATTTTCGGCAGTTTCCAGCGTGTTTTGATAAATCATGCCTTTTATCGGTATGGCTTTAACCTCGTTTGTCATTCTTTTAAACGAAGGTGTGAATGTTCCAAGGAAAACCCCAGACCGCGATCGTTATCTCTTGACATATGAAAGGGAGGCGTGGAAATTTTCGAAACGTTTTGTTTAAGTCCACTCGTTACATTTCCTGCAGCTTCAGGGGCTGGATATTGTCGAATTGCCGTGGTGACGTCAACCTGTAACAATAGCTAGCGTAATCATTAAAAATAGCAAGCTTTCATAACACTTTTTCCGTGCAACAGCTTACAAACACGTTACTTCACCGACTGCTGCATTATTTCGTTATTTTGAGACTTTATGGCTTAATGGAGCGAGTTAACTGGAAATAGGTGTTGACTTGCCGGGAAACCCAGAAAAAGCAGCCAGTGTAAAACGACTCAACTCCATTGTTCGCCGCCCCATAAAAACCGATCGTTTCGAGAAAACGTGCCATTTCACCTCGTCTTAGACCATTACCTCTCCTTGCGCTTGTTTTTTGAGTTTGCGGAAATGGACAGTGCAACCGCGTTTCAAGGTTCGCTCTTAAACTGGACGATGTCCTCCATCTAATTTGAGAAATAGGCCGAGAAAATGTTGTCCGTGGTCCGTCTAATTGACCACCGTTCTTTACGGTCACTGCGGAGCGACGTAATGTATTTTTAGTTGTTCGGTAATTAAAAGCGTGCCGAACTATTCTTGTAATCAGGTTGTGTTTTAAAATTTGCCGGTTACATCATTATAGCAAGGAATTTGTGAAGCCGTCGATTAGCCCCTGAAGGTTAGACTTGCCTCGCAGTGCGTGTTTAGTTGCCTGCCAGTCAGGCGCATCAGTTTGTACACAAGCACTGCCTTCTAGGGTTGGGCGATACCAATAGACAGGTATCGATATTCATACCGATGCAGTATCGATACTACTTAAAAGTATCGAATATGCTTCACTATGTGTTCTATAAGTCACTAGTTAAAGTACTGAATACTGCAATAATTTCAGTTCTTGTACTATTAAATTAATAATATAATTCCATACCTTTAATACCTTTGATGCTGCCAATATTGTGGACGCTACAGTTTTTTGATACACACTTTTGCAACTTTGTATTGTTTCAATTTTTAATATTATCATTACTTTTAACTGCTTGTCATACTTTAAATTACATTTCATTACTTCCATATATTCAATACATTTGATACTTTCGGCACTTCAGATAGTTTTGAATACATTCGATACTTTTAAATACTTTCACTATTTTTGAACATTTTTGATACTTCGATACTTTTGAGTACATTCCATACTTTTAAATATTTTCGATACTTTTGAATACTTTCAATACTTGAATACCACGACAAGGTGGTATCGATACTGCCTTTTGGTTGCTCTTCTAGGACAGAAATACTTATCTGATCATTTTTATATTCAAATAATTGTCATTGTCAATTTAGCAAATTTGGAATAATATGTAGGTATTATTTCTAAAGAAGAATTATAGCATTATAATAGGATATTTTCTTTTTTTTAAATGCTTGTCTTGGTTCATATTGAAAGCTGATAAATATTCTTCTTTATAATAATTTTGCCTTACTTTCAGACACAAACAGCTTTTTGGCATACTTAGGTACTGTTAATAGTGGTTGTAAAAGAAAAACTGTTATGAATTATGATTACGAAATATATATATTCCAGAAAACATCAAACAGATCACGAAACATCACTTGACCGTTCCTCAACAATAGAATTTTTTTTAAATAACCTTAAAGCTTCACAACAAAACAATTAAAATCGTACATTTTGCTGCCAATTATTGTACTGACAAAACTGTTAGTTAAAACATTAAATCACTAGAATATGCCGGATGTATTATACTTGAAGAGACTACATTTTTAGAAAATTCTTACATCGGATAAATGTTCTGATATAAGAATGTCAAGTTTAATTTGTTTTGACTACAACAGAAACCAAGCAATTATTTTAAAAGGAGAAACTTTGTCAAATGAATGTTTTGCAAGAAGGCCAAGCAAATTTTTACATGCTCACTGTGGTCAACAAACAAAATTGTAGCACTGAGAATTCAAAGAAACACTGTTGCTCTTTTAGTGAATGTAACGGTACTTTTTTTGTTTCAAATTACATATTTTGTTGCATTAATTTAACCTTTTTCTTGTTTCTTGAACATTTTTTGCACTATCTAAACCTTTACTTAAAATTCAAATATATTTATTTGACAAAAGTAAAGGTTTTTTCTAGAGGAAATCAAAAGGAACATATATTTGAATAAAAAATGTTTTATTTCACTTTAAAAATTTATTTGCTGCAATAGTAACTTTACTGTGATAAACTAACATATAGTTATAGTATCATCCATACAGTATGACGTTATAACATTTTAAATGTAAATTGAAATATATTGTATGTTGTATTAGTTTTACTTCAACATCCAACGGATGGGAAGTATTGTATTGCGAAAAACAGTTTCAAAAATTTTTATTTGCTCATTCGCTTTAAAATGGTCGAAAACACAAAAAAACAAAATTTGAGCAAAAAATAATTTCTTGTCTGTGTGTCTGTGGAATTGTTTGTGGACACGATAACTTTCGAAAGACTTAATATATGAACTTGAAATTCGGCAAACGTATAAATCTCAACTACCCAAAGCGACCTATTGTTTATGGGATAAGTAGAGTATCGGGAACGGAGCGAAATTGGAGAGTAACTACCCTTTTTGCAAATTTTTATTTTTTTTCATGATTAGTTGTATAATTGTGAGTATTATTCGTTCATATAAATTTTCGGTGCAGCAAACTGTTTAGAAGATACTAGCAAAAAAGCGTCACTTAAAGAAAACGGTTTTTCCTAAATATCTTCGAATATAATTGATATATACAAAAAATACCATCAGATAGGAAATAAAATTTCTCACAAAAAGTGTTTTAGAAAATTTATTCAAAATTTTGACATTTTCGAAATATTTCCAAAAAACCTATTTTGGACCCTGCTCGTACGATTTTTTTAAAATTTTGGTATTATATAGAAAATCAAATTTCTGATCAGACAGCCCTCTTGTAATTTTTCTGTTAAGTTAATAATTTTCGAGTTATTTGGAAAAAACCGATTTTAAAATTTATTATATTTTTGCTAATACCACAAACAGTCCTCGTTTGACTTAGAAAAAATGTATAAAGGGAAATAATGCTCAAAACCTGATTACTAATCATATAGCATAAGAAATAAAAACGTAAATGTCATTTTGGCAATTGGATGATTCAATTTGCAGCGGTTTTTCATTGCATATAATTATGTTACAACTTAGAATCTAGGTTAGTCGTTATCACCGTTGCATTAAACGAGTCTTTGGTTTTTGGTGATTAAAATTAAGCCAATTAAATGTTCCGTCAATCAAAAGTGTTTGGCAGAAAGCAAAAAATTAATTAAATACAAGAGAATTATAGTGTTTGATTCAACAGAACTACAACTTAACATAAAAATTTTATTTTGAACAAAGTGACTTGACTTTACTCCTTGGGAGTATTTTCTTTTAGAGGTTTCCTAAAATCATGATTTTATGTAAATGAACACAAAATAGTATAGGAATTTAAAGAGGAAATTGAACGGTTCATTAGCTATCTTAATACTTATATGTCTTGCTTCAGAGCAAGGCCAGACATCGCTTTTTATTCTTGAACTGGAAAATTTACTTGATGCAAATATGTAAAAATACTTTTCATTTCATGAAAATTAAGCCTACACACCCGATAGTAACCTACATTGACTTTGTTCTGTGTGATCACAATACAGTAATAGAACTGGGTGATATTTGTTTATACTTTTACATGTGCCGAAACAATCTTTTGAAGTTGAGAAACATGTTTTATGAAGCTTATTATTTCGGCTGATATTCCATGTAAACTGAAATTCTTTTATCGCCAGTTTTTTAGTTTTTAGATTTTTTTGCAGTCGAAAAAATAGAATCTATGTAAGCAACCACAATCAAAACATTTATTTTGATATTTTTGTATAAAGTCGGTGGAGTCTACTTTAGCACCAAATTATTTGCTGTACAACATTAATTTTCTTTTCTCAATTTGTTATTGTAATGTTGCGGTTTTTGCCTGAAGGAAAAAGTACTAATATAAAATTTCTATTTTCAGAATTCCACATATTCCGACAGTGACTGTGATGGTGAACCAGTACCCAAGCATCCTCGTTTGAGTGGCAAATTTAGATCTAATAGAAGCTATTCTTCCAGTGACAGTTCTTCGATAGAGGTACGATTAAATCAATTAACATTACCACATTCCACAATTGATTTGTATTTAGGATGAGATCGATGATTACAAAAGCGGAGGGATGCAGAACACAACTGAAAACGGCATGATCACTGTAGAAACGAAAAACGAAGAAACAAAACAGAACGGTGAAGCAAGGAGTCACATACAACCATTTGGTGAAGACTCTTCACAGTTTACGAAGTAAGTATGCTTGCTAAGGTTACATGTTAAATTACAAAGACACATTCAGCTATTATTACTATTGTTATCATCATTGTTGCATTTTAGATCGAATCGAACAGCTCCGAACTTAGCTACCTACTACTTCAAGCACGAAGACACAGATTCGGAGATGGAGAAAGTTATGAACCTCAAGCAGGCCAGCATGAAAGTCCAAACAACGGTTGATGAAACTTCGGAGGATGAGTGGACATACTCAAAGATGGACGAGAAACCTGCAGAAGAAGAAAAGCTGAGCTCGCAAGACGAGCAATATGCTCGGGCTGCCACTTCCAAGTCCTTGATGCAGGACATCAGACGTCTGGTACAGGAAGCCGAAGAACTGGTGAGTCCTGACAAGAACAAGAAGAGACAACCAACCATCGTGACTCCGATCAACAAAATCACACGTGTGAAGGAGTGGCTGGACATGGAAAGGCCAGATGATAGTTGTGATGCTAGTGGAGAAGATGAAGAGCAGGAATCACAGACTTCGGAAGACCAGAACGAGAGCATAGCCACTTACAGGGCAGGTCAGGGTAATGCATCCCAGAATACTTTGCTGATGGAACTGGACTCGCCCGATAGTACTCCTAAAGTTCTGATGAGGCCTAATAAACTTGTGCTTAAGGGACATCGGCCATGGAGTGTTTCATGCATCTCGCAACTATCTCAATCAACATCAAACACGGTGTAAGTAGATTTTATTATTATTATCATTTATATTAAATTTTACGGGCGTACTCAATTTGTTGAAAAAGATTTTTTGCTTTGACTAGGATTTAAACCCTCAAACTTAATTTAGTGTCAACATCAACCAGTCTTCCAACTTGTCAAGTCCTCCTGAAGCACTTATTGCAATTGTATCAGCAAATGTGGTGATATTTTATTTTATTACTTGACTAGTATCTGAAATATGCTAAGTAAATGGGTCTAAAACTAAGTCTTGAGATACCCCACTCTTCACCTCTTGATACTTTGACATTGGTCAAAGTTATCAGATTTCGACCATAAATTATAGCTGTTAATTCGGAAAAGTCACATTGTGACTTTTTTGAGTTACTTTTGAAATAGGTAGTGGTTGACATTTGTTGTGCTGATGAGTTATACTTCTCACATAGCAGGCTGAAAATTTGAGATAGATTCTGATTGGCCCAACAGCCTGCCATACTGTTTCTTGCAGCCGTGGCACGCAAAAAACAGTGTTGTCAACACATCAGATTTACTACTAGATTTTACATTTCATTGATTCCGCACTATTGTTTGTCTCTATTTAAATATCCATTTGTGACTATAATAGTATCATTAATGAGAATACGAGGACATGCCCTCAGTACCATCTAAGCAGAACTGTGCGAGCTAGGCTGTCTATAACTGTGTTAGACACTGGCTTAATGCAGGTTCCTATCAATGGCTTCAGAGAAGCTACTTTGTAAGCAGGATGAAATAAATCATCTGCCCTGGTCAATCCACTCTCACCCTACAACTAGTTTCGCCCTGTTGGGGCTCATCAGGCAGGGGCAGAGAGTAAATTAACCAAAGCAGCGAGCAGACTGGTGTAGTGCCATCTAAGCGGTGTCTATCACAATGGGGTTGTTGCCCTCAACAGTAAATCGTTATTATAACACATGTGCGACTTTGCCTGGACCTAATGGAGTTAGAAGCTGGCAATAGAAAAAATATTTTTAATGTTTTAGTGTCTTATTTTTACCTTTAAAGGTTTACCGCCAATTTCAAATATTTCGTGATACGTCACCGTTTCTGGAGACGCACTCCGCTATTGTGCTGATGTGCCGGATGCCCTGTTGCATGCTTGACACCTTTGTCACTGTTGAACATGCGTATGTTCTGTGGTTCTGTGCCTTTGTAACTTTGTTTACGTTTTGGTTTGAGAACGGAGGACTCGTTAAAGTTTTGTTTTTATCTGCTTGGTACGTTGTTGTTCAAACATAGACTGTGCAAGATTATGTGAAGGGATCTTCGGACAATTTACCAAAAATTGACTTACACATGATTGACGAATTTTACATGAATGGAAACTTGTGTGGCCAGATCGTTCGATTTTACGCAAATTAGGCGATTTTGCTATTTAAAGGTTGCGACTTGAATAATGATGTAATGGCAGCTATGCATGCTGTAACTCAGATTTAAACAAGTTTACCTACTTAATAAATAGTTGTTCCCGTTTTAATATCACTTGAAATATGAACTTATCCTTCAGCTGCCATAAAATGAATTCTGTTTGCGATATATCCGCTGCAAGTTATAATTTTAATTTAATATATTTTACGTTTTAATATTTACAGTGAAAACGACCAACAATGAATAGCGTTTAACACATCCATTCGCGTGTAGGTTTTTATAATTCATAATTACGATTGCGAGTTTGGAATAAAATGGCAACGCTGCTGTGACTTCGGTTTCAGAAACCTCATCTCGGCCGACAGGAATGCCAGGAACAGAAAATGGCGTGGCAACATCACACAGTTACACCGCAGTATGCGCGCCAGGGAACGCTGACGTCAGAGATTCAAACTTTACACATAAACAATCTTTTTTTAAGCATTAACTAAGCGCTTTGCAAAAAATAAAAATAACAGGGGTCTATATTTTTGGTGTAGTTTCATATTCTGCAATAAAAAAAAGGGGGGCAACAGGCCCATTATAGACCGCCTAGCTAGCAGAGTTCCGCTTAGATGACACTGACGGCATTTGCCCTCATATTCTCATAAGCACCAGTCTGCTCGCCTGCTTTGGTCAATTTACTCTCTACCGCTGCCCGATGAGCCCCAACAGGGCGAAACTAGTCGTAGGGTGAGACACCAAATTTTTAAACACCTTGCATATTTAGCTGATTGGGTGATGACATTTTCTGGTCCTGGACTTGCATTTGACTGTTTTATTCACCTTTACTTGAACTCCTTTAGTCTAGTATAGAAGCATTAACATTTTTGTTGAATGGTGGTATGGTTGTTTCAGTATAAACCAGGAACCATCATCGCTGTCCATCTCGGAATCGGCTCTCCATGAGCTATCACTGACCCCAGGCACCTTCCAAACTACCGCCAACAACGTCTGTGTCCAAGGCAACATTTCCACTTCGTCCACCATGGAGGAATGTGGCGTAGTGCCTATGGAAGAGAAAACATCCCCATCCAGACGAAAGCGATTGAAAATGAAGAAGAAGGCTTTGTTCCGCAAGTCTGAGAGCAGCTGTTGCAGCCACTTGAGGAACAATGGTAATTTGATAAAGTCAGGCTCGTTTTCGGGATGCGGAAACCAGATAACTTGCAACGAGAGACACACTTCGAGCGACCCGTCCGTACTGCACATTGGACATTTCGCAAATTATGAAACATCTACTACGAGTGGTGCTGACAGTGAGGAAGAGAGAAGTAGAAGATTGCCAGGGTTCAGGATGGGGTCGAAGGCAGCGTACTTAAATCTTGATAGGAGGGACAGCAGTCCCGGTAAGAACAGCTTGAATGCGGCAGAGGAGCAGTCCAGTTCACTTTCGGAGCAGGCTTGGGACAGCTACCAGGTCAGTAGGAAATTGTCTCAAGTAGTACTGTCAATGGTTACAATTAACCGGTTACGATATCACAGTATTATTAATAAATGACCAGTGAAAGATTAACCTATTATGAAGCCGGTTCTAAAACCATTTTAAATAAACAGTTATAAATCTAGTTATGAATGATATATAAGGGTTTGGAGATAGAGACTACCACAAGCGCAAAGTGAGTTGCTAACGATAACGAACAAAAATGTAATTTAAAATCAAATTGTGAAAAACTGGTACGTTTAGCGCTCTTAAAATTAATTGACAATTAATAAGTTTAGCATATTACGCAAACTGCAAAACTAATTAAGAGGTTAAATAATAGAAAAGTCGTAACTGGCATTTCCATGAAAACAGGTGTTTCCTAATCGCTCAAACTCTTCATAACTGGTGAACAACATACAATGATCATTATTGACCATGTTATTTAAAACCTTAAAATTAATTTATGAGCACTACAAATGTTTGTGTTTTGTAATACAATAGTAAAGGCACTATGTGTACAGGGTGTAACATATTTTTGACCCACCATTGGGATCTTAGAAACGCCAGTTTTAAAATCTGTCTGTAACTTTTTGTTTATAATTTTTTTGTAATTGCGTAACCTTGTTCTTGAGGCAACTTTTTACGCTGCATCGAATGGTGATAGCCTTTTATTTCTAAAATGTTTAATTTCTTTTATTTCATGGCCAACTTCATTTTTTCTTGTGAACGTCTTATTAGATTTTTACTCATACTGATGGAGTTTTGTAGACGATTTCAGTGATATATCACTTGCTATAATAAATTCAATAAATAGAAATGAAAAAATAAGTTTATCAAGATGGCTGTTAAAAAACATTTAATGACATGTTGGATTGTTTATGACAACTGAATGGAAGTGTTATTTAGAGCTGTGTTATTAGAATTAAATTAAACAAAAAAAAAACGCTGCAAATTGAATCAATACTTCCACATCCAATTGTCAAAATGATATTTATGTTTTTATTTTTTATACTATACGATTGGTAATAAGGTTTTGAGCATTTTTTCTTTCCACACATTTTTTCTAAGACAAACAGTCCTCGTGATATTAGCAAAAATATATAAATTTTTAAAATCGTTTTTTTCTAAATAACTCTAAAATTATTAACTTAACAAAAAATTACAAGTGCTTTCTGATCAGAAATTTGATTTTCTATATAATCCCAAAATTTAAAAAAAATCCTACGAGCAGGATCCAAAGTAGGTTTTTTGGGAATATTTCGAAAATGTCAAAATTTTGAATAAATTTTCTAAGACACTTTTTGTGAGAAACTTTATTTCCTATCTGATGGTATTTTCATTTTTTGAATATATTAAATATATTCGGAGATATTTAGGAAAAACCGTTTTCTTTAAGTGACGCTTTTTTGCTAATATCTTCTTAACAGTTTGCTACACCGAAAATTTATAAGAATGAATAATACTCGCGTTATACTACTAATCACATACTAAAACGAAAAAAAATATAAAAATTTGCAAAAAGGGTAGTTATCCCTTAATTTCGTCCCCTTCCCGATACCCTACTTACCCTACAAACAATAGGTCGCTTTGGGTAGTTGAAATTTATACGTTTGCCAAATTTCAAGTTTATATATTAAGTTTTTCGAAAGTTATTGTGTCCACAAACAAAACCACACACACAGACAAGAAATTTGTTTTTGCTCAAATTTTGTGTTTTTTTTCGTTTTCAACCATTTTAAAGCGAATGAGCAAATAAAATTTTTTTTCGCGATACAATACTTTCCATCCGTTGGATGTGGAAGTAATTAAGAAAAGCATGATATGTTAAGAATGTTTTATTTACAAAACAGAAATTCTGAAGCAGCAAGCTAAATGGATCTTCAAAAATACCCTGAAAAATGACAGCTGCATAGAACAGTATTCAAAAAATAGAAAAAAGTATGGATATAGGGTGCCTGAAGCTGAAAAGAGAAATATTATAACTGCAGTAAAATATTTGCTATTTTGAGTTTTTGTATTTATTTTCGTTATTATTGAAATAATTAATTCTTCAGATTATTGATGATCCCCTAAGATCCACTCGTCAGATTGCTAATAACAATATTAACAACCACATGAAGATTTGGAGAGTTTTGAAAAAAACATTCTTATAAATCTTTCAGAATTCGTGAATCACAAAAATTGCTTCCGGGAGATATAGAGAGAAGATTAGTATGGTCCAGATGGTTATGTGAACAGATTAACAACAATGAAAATTTTTTAAACCATGTTATATGGACCAACGAAACTCATTTTAAAAACTGTGGTATATTGAATAGAAACAACGAACACAAACACATTTGGGCAACAGAGAGTCCAAAATTAAACAGACAAATTAGAAATCAAAATAGATTTGGTTTAAACATTTGGGTGGGGATTTTACAAAACAGAGTTTTGGGGCCAGTTATTTTTGAACAAACGTTATATGGCCAACAATGTCTAGATCTACTGCGGACTCATCTTAGAGATTATTTAGAAGAAATTGATTTAAGAACATTGCCATTGTCATGGTATCAACATCACGGCACACCACTACATAACTGTAAAGAAGTTAGTGACTTTCTTACTGAAGAATTTGGTAATCAATGGATTGGTAATAGAGGACCTGTTCAGTGCACTGCTAGGTCGCCAGATTTAACACCATTAGACTTTTTTCTGTGGGGTGCAATAAAAAATAAAAGACGAGTATATTCACAACCGCTACAAGATAGTGAAGATTTGAGAACTAAAATTTTGAATTCGTTTGCTGCTCTGAGAAGAAGGGATCTCCACAGAGCAGTAGGAGCCATAGGACGAAGAATCAATATGTGTCTAGCGCAAGATGTAGGTCATTTTCAACACCTACTTTGATGTTCTACTGCTACTTCAAATTTTATTTCATATTGCTTGCCTAAATGATAGTTTATATTGTTTCTTTATTTACAACTAAAAACCCTTCACTTTCATTTATTTATTTAAATTTTGACTAAGTAATTTGTAAAATACCATACCATTTGTTTTAAAATTCTTAGCATATCATGTTTTTCTTCGTTTCCGTAATACATTTTTTAAAATTTATTTCTAATAACTCAGCTCTAAACAACACTTCTATTCAGTTGTCATAAACAACCCAACACATCATTAAATGTTTCTTCACAGCCATCTTGATAAACTTCAAAACATTTTATATCTTTTTAATTTTTATTTCTATTTTATTATAACAAGTAATACAACATTGAAATAGTCTTAAAAAACCATTGATATGTGTAAAAATCTAATATGGCGTACAAAAGAAAAAAAAGTGGGCCATGTAATGACAAGAACCAAACATTTTAGAAACAAAAGGCGCTAACCCTTTGATGCAGCATAAAAAGTTTACGCAACTGCAAAAAAATTATAAACAAAACAGTTGTAGATAGATTTCAAAAGTGGCATTTTTAACTTTTTTTTTAATTTCCACAAAAACTAATGGATATAAATTAATTAATTAAATTAATTCCATTGGTGAGCCAGGAATTTGTTACACTCTGTATACGGTTATTAACCAGAAGACTTGTTAATCAGCTAGCATAAAGCAGTTAACCTGTCAACATAGGCCGGCTCACTGGTTAATTTAAAATGGGTAATCACTGGTTCTATACTTTATATGAAAACCATAAATTTTTTGTAACTGGTTAAATTTGTCGCTATTGACCACTCTAGTCCGAAGTGTATATTGAAGGTTATATTTTTTTTCAGGAAAAGTATCTGTCCGAAGCTTACAGTGAAGCTCACGATTCAGACGCGGCACGCCGCCTTCTGGAATTCGGAGAGGATTACAGAAACTTTTTAGACAGCCAGTCTGATTGGTCCCAGTCGACAAATCCAGAATGTTCTCCGTCGTTTAGAAGAAAAATTCTGGCATCCCATAACGTGGACCTGCCGTCGGAGGATGACGATGCAGAAAACATCAGGCAGCTTCTGCAGGATTCACGGGACCAGCTGTGCTACACGAAAGGAATATATAAGCGACAGTTCAACATGGGGATACAGGAGTACCTGGTCGCTAATGATATTGTAATAAATATTCATGTGTTGCACTCGGTGGGTGTTCTGACAATTTTCTTTGTTTTAGAGCGAGATGCTTGCCACTTGTGATCGGCACATTAAGTTGCTGAACCTCATAGAGGAGTCACCGGACGAGTATTCGCTAGTTAAGTCTGATAGGGGAGAAACGGCAGGTAGGAATTGGCTTTCTAAATTTTTTTACCACCCGTGGCACAGTTTTCTCACTTTTTTGTTTAAAAAGTTGTTGGCTGTTATCGGTTACGTTCTGCACAAAGTTGGACTGGCTAAAAAGCTAAAGATTTTATGATTTAATCTTGTAATATATTCTTGTCTATGTGTTAATTTTTCTAAATTATTAATTTTTTTTGWATGTTATTTTTCTTTTGTAACTTGCATGTCTTTTGCATTAAATGGTTTTTGCTTGTAAATTTGCTTTTTGTAGCCACCTCTCCCTGTACATTCTATGCATGTTTTTTATGCATGTTCAATGAGCTTCCTCTGCTTCAAAATCGTTCGATCTATGCGGTACACGGTTGTGTAATTTTGTGATTTTGGCATGCCACTTAGTTATTGGAAGTTATGAGGAAGCACGGAAGTAAGTATAAATTAGATATCTATCTAACACCAGTCTGCTTGAACTTAACCTGCCACAACTTTATTTTTCAAGTAAAATAATTTTCATTAACAACTGTTTCCAGTTTACAGTGTATGAGGTGTGATCAAAAAATGTGTTTGTCACGCTTCATGATATCTCAACAACATGTGAACATCAAGTTTTGAGTTGCAAAAAGTGCCAAAGTATGTTAAAATCAAAGTATGGTGACTCTGAAATACTATGGGCGATTTAAAACTTGGAATAAGTCTGTTAGGGATATTAGCAATGGTCGCAATACCTTTAGACCTGAAAAACAGATGAAAACATGCAAAGCATCTTAGCAGATAATTTGCAAATGAGATAAGTAAGAATTTGGAACCGTTAACCACCATATTGGATGAGTTAGAGGAGAATATGTGCGTCTTCATTTTTAAGTTATAAAAAAAATCTGAAAAAAAGTAAAAATGAAAATGCACGTTTCGCTCTTTGACTAATCCAATATGGTTGCTAAAAGTATAAAATTTTGGCAATTTTTTCTTGGTCGTAGCTAACTTAATTTTTGATTTCCTTTGATAGCTCACCATGCTTACCCTGTTTGTCCACATTCACATTACTTTCCAAATTTAGCACTCTGCGTCTTCTGACTTCCTAAAAGTAAAACTTGTGTTAAAAGTAGAGAACCTTGAGAGATATTAATTAAATTTGATGTAAGCTTGTTACTTTGTGTCATAATAAAATGATTTACCATATTTTTTTTATCACACCTCATATAAAAAAAATTGGTGCATAAGAGAATATATTAAACTTTGGGTACATTAGATAAGCAAAGCATGAGCAGAGACCATCTGAAATAATAACAGCTGTTCAATTAAAAAAAATTATCTAGTTGCTTATGATTTGTTGATTGATGAAGATGATGCAAGAAAGGAATGCGATTTATTGCTTAATATTAACATAATCTGCCAATGTTATTTATCGATTTGACAGTTCGTTAAGTTTGTACATGTTAGATTATAGCGGACAAATTCTGTTTATCATGGCTTTTTGCCCATTTGTAATACATTCAAAATGTCAGTTGCTGAACGTAAGCTTTCAATCAAACTATCATAGGCCGCCTAAAAGTGCAGGAACTGATAAAAAAGGTTCCTACTGCCTCATATTGAATGCAGTCCAAGATTTTACACAAAAACTAGGGCATGTATTTCTAATCGGTTTAGAGCATATATGGAGTGTTTTTACTCATACTAATATTTATGTTACGTTAAAGTTGCAGGTAACTTAAATGATATTTAAACAAGCACATAGACCATAGACCTTCTTACATATTTAGATGTTTTTTAATATTGAAATTGATCTTGACTGACTTTTCAAGATCTTGACCTCTTGTCATATAWCCTCCAGATTCATGAGTTTTTTTTAAAAACTGTAACCTTATTCACAGGTCCCTGGATTATTGATTTGTATTTCTAATTCTTGAGTTTGTAGACGAGATTGTTATGGTTTAGTACATATAGTGTTACCAGTTGTGTATATTTGACTTGATTAGTGACTATTTCAAAATATTTTTGACAATTTACTACAAAATTAAATTATGGCTGCCAAATTCCTTCCTAATCTGATTTGTAAAAAATGTTTATTTCTGTGGAATACAGTGGAACCTTTTACTCGAACTTTAAATAATCCGAGAAAAAATTCAAGTTAGAGCACATTTGAGAGGAAGAATTAGACATTATTATTGATTTTGCCGTTAATTTTAAGGCCTACATAATCTAAGTACATACATATTTTTGTAGGTATAACAGAGAATGAATATTAAAAATATTTGTATAATACATATACCTACAAAAAAACTAGCTTGTATATACTGTGACTTTTTAAAACAAAAATTTATTTTATGAAAATAATCTCACATCAATCGGTATAGTTGGCAGAATATATATTGTTACAATAGAATTCTGCATCCCCAGGAAATTTTGAATTAGTTAGAAAAATTCAAGGTAAAGGCTAGGGATCCTAATGCATGAAAACTAAATTATTAACTACAGAGATTTAAAAAAATTCTAGTTAAAGAATAGTTTGGATTGTAGGAGTTTGACTTAGAGGAGTTGTAGTTTTGTTTGAGTCATCAATTGTTTTAAAACTTTTCTAATAATAATTTTTTCATACATGATAAATTGATGTTACATACACTGTTGACATGGTCTCAAAAGATTCCTAAGAACAGCTTTCACATTTTTTATTCCAATCATTTTAAGTCTGTGTTAATATTTTTTCCTGAAAACCAGTAAATTCTATCAAGAAATCATAGCTTAAAATCAAAATCTTCCCAGGTATTTTATAGTTATTGTGTTTTGTAATATAAAATATATTCAATAATATTTTAACAACAGTACTACCCTAATAATGTAATATAATAATAACATAACAATCAATAATATTAGCCCTGCACAGCAGTTTTGGCACTACATTCATTTTTAGAAAATTATAATTTAATGATTACTCCATCCTTGGAAGTTCAACTTTAATCTAAATGATGGTAAGTTTTCTCACACCTAGTGACAACATTGTATATAAAAATTATATAGATTTATGTGGTGAATACTAAACATGGTCTTGAGATTAAAGTCAAGATTTGAGAAAAAATCAACTCAAATTAATTCTTGTAAAATAACTTCACCAAGTTAAATTCACATTACATATATTTATTATACCACTATGGAATACAATTAATACAATAGCTGCTCCTTCCAGTCTATAGGTAAAATAAATAAGATTTGTTGAATTCCGTTTCATTAATTAAAATTTTTTGCAAAATTATATTATACTTGTGATATAATGACTAAGTGTAGTATGTTAGGTGAATATGTAGACAAAATAACAACACTAAACCTCACCCTGCATATTAGAATCTACCCATGGATAGAAAATGTTAAAAAATGATGTAGTTTAATACAGTTGTTAACTTCAAAATGAGCATTGCATTAATAATATTTCAAGATGAATATATAATTATTAAATATTACAATAAAAACACTGACATAAGTGAACAAACTGTATTGACTGAAATGTTGGATTACATTGTAACTTTTTGTTCAGTGCTCTTCAAGTAATTCTAAATAACAGAGGAAATCCACTGATTGTGAATCTTTCCAGAGAATTTGTAAGACAGAGATTGATACCTGTCAAGATAATTTAAATGGAATCAAAATTGTTTTTAACTTAGGAGAAATCTAGGATCAAGTCTTACCCCTAGCAATTTTTGGTATTCTATTGGGCTAGAATTGAAAATAGCAGCTTTTTAATTATGAGCCTTTTATCGTGTTATTATTTAAAAAAATTGTCAAGTTTATGTACAGTCACTCTCAAAATTAATAAAACAGTCGTTTGTTCCAATAAACTGTTCGGAGTAGTATTTCTTACCAAATATAAACAGACTATTTTATTATTAACCACCTTCTCGTAAATAAAAGTGTGATGATGAGCTCTCATATTTTTAAAATCATAGTACAGGGCCTGCCCATAAGCTTTTAGGCAATCACCTTGAAGAGTACTAGTTTCCAAAATCGTTTTGAAAACACAGAAGTGCAATCCAGTTGAATCAGTATCAGTTACAATTTTGTAGACAGAATAGTGTTGTATCAGATTATGAATTAGCTAATACGCATTTCAGTTTTACCTTTTTTACAACGGGTATGTACTTTTCAGACCAAAAAATTAATTGCTACTCAGTTAAGTTTGATTAATGGCAAGCTGTTTAGCTTTTCACCTTGTGCGACTCACTGACATTGTTTGTTTGCAATAGCAATGACATTTGAAGGTGATACTACAAAAATGGTAATACATGCCCACTTCTAATCCTACACGCTCATTTGCGCTACGAATCATTTCAAATTTGTGTTGTACCAGTGTGTTATTGAAGTTTGTCTATAGTGGTCGCTTAGCGTACTTTACAAGCAGACGGGTTAGTTAACGAATTCCACCGCTAGGTGCCGCAGGCAGTGTCGTGGGCCTAATTTTAATCGCGAACCGCGCCAACAATTAAAAATACACAGCTGACTTCGCGATAATCGAAGATGGTAATTAACAGATGAACGTCAGTACTTTAGAATCGCATTCTGTACGTTTGTGACAACAGCAAGAGGTGTTTGATCGTATTGTTCCAGATCTGCTGTTGAATTGGCGGCACTTGAGGGATCAGGTGTTAAAGATGCAGGCGTACCGCGACCTTCAGAAGGAAATCTTGGTTTTGAAGAACCAGCTGCTCAGAAAGAAGGTGCCTGACGACTTGGACGGCCTGGCGATCACCGCGATCGAGGACCTCAGATGGAAGGTGGACTTTTACACGGTGAGCGTTTTTTTCCCCCGTCAATTGTTAGCGTTTTTCCCGCGCGTCTGCCCCTTTTGTCTAATTCCGCTGTGCTGTTTTTTTATCGGCGCTGGAATTTAATGATACATACTTCGAACTAAAAACTGGTGGTGTGTGATATTTTCAGAGTTTGAAATGACGATAAAAGCGTACCCGTGTCGCGCTACTGCTCTGGCCGCGTACGTGACGTGACTCCCAAACGTCTGCCTCCATCACGTCTTGCTGGAAACCACGTCCAAGTCTTAATCTTGCCGCACCAAGACAGGGTACTAATGTTGCCCTGTCGTCGTTTGCTTTCGCCAATCGATATCGATCCGGGGTCCTTTCTCCTGCGACCGAAAATTTTGGCGATATCTTGCGCGATGTTCAATTGTCAAGGGCTGAATATTTAATCGCGCTCTCGAAGCTCCTGGGAAATAAAACAAAACATTTTGTATTTCGCAATCGATGAGTACTTAAAAACCTTACGCGTTTCATTATAATGATGTAATGATTTATTTTTGTACGCATACCGGCGAACGCTCATTACTACCGTCATCCAAATTTAAAAGAGCTTATAGCTTAGGAATGCTGGGGTCGAAAACTACACTAGCCTTTTATTTCTCTATGGGGTCAGGGGTGATAATAACTGATTCACATTTTGCGATCAAAATTTTTATCGGGTCCGCCTATTTTTCTAAGATACACACAAAACGATTTATTTAAGGGGAATAAAAATAATTATTTCTTTGTATACACGCAACAAAACATTAATTTGTATTAAGAAATATATTTTTTGATTTATTTCAAACAAGTCATAAAACTTGCGCCATCAATAATGGTTGAATGAACGGTAACTTTATTGCTTCAAATAAGATATTTTGTTGCACTAAGTTTTTTCTTGTATCTTATTATGCAAATTGACAATATTGACAGTTAAAAATAACAATAATATACAGGGTCGCTACAAAGTATGAAACCAGCAGGATATTCCAGGTTCTGTGTGACCTATTTTCCTGAAATTGTGCATGGGCCTATGGGTATTTAAAATGTTTTTTTTTTGATTTTTTCAACTCCGTGTTAGCTCTCGTTTCTGAGGTATAGGCGCAAATTGCATTTTTTAAATGGTAAAAGGGGTCAAAAGGCACATCATTGAAAAGCATATTTTTCCTGATCTCAAAAATTCATCACATTTGTACAATTTATTGCTTCTGAGTTGAGAAATTGTGATAACAAACTTGTGTCTTGCAAAAAAACTTCGTGGCAAAAACCATGTTCGTTATCGCTAAGTCAGAACAAAACCTCTAGGTGTCTCCATTTTCCTCGTGACTGGTGGTAATTTTCATTCACTTTGTTGTTTGATCGCATCGAAATTTTCATGGTGATTGGTTATGGAGATAAAAGGCGAAGTTATTCGGAAGTAGTTGCACTCTACAATGCAATTTATGAAGATCGTGAACCAATTGCCAGATCAACAGTTATTAAAACAATTGCAACGTTTTGACGAAACCGGCGGTGTTAAAAATCGTCAAAAACCAGGACGTCCAAAGGTTGCTACGAGTGAGAAAGTAGCTTGACTGTCCTTTTAGATGTGCAAGAGAATTCCAAGTGTTCCGTACAATAGGGTGCTCTCACTCACCATATTAGCAGAATATCTGTTCATAAAATTTTGAAAAGGAGGTGTTTCATCCATACAAAATTCACTTATTACAAGAACTGAGCGAAGATGATTTCGATCGTAGGATAGAATTTTACGAAACTGGTAGATTTTAGTAGATTTTGCCGCTATCTTGTAGTAGATTCACTAAAAAATGCATGGTCACACTGTTTCGAAACATCGCTATATCGTTGGCATCCCCAGATACTACAAGTATACTTCTCTAAATGAAATAAGGTTATGTTGCACTATACAATAATTGCTTGTTTACTTACAATAAAATAGTTACAAAGTAGATAATCCCCTGTTTAGCATAGACCAGCAGTTGGTCTATCGCGACCGTCTTGAGTAAAATAACAGTGCAGTTTTATTTCATATTTTTTATTTATTAATCTTTTTCACTGTTATCAGTTAAGTGGGAATATTAGCGGAACAATATCAGAGGAATATACCATGTATGTATGTATGTATGTATGTACCATATAAACGAAAGAAATAAATAATTAAGCAGTTAAAGATGCAAAAATGCAAAAGATCAAATTTATAGAGAATAATGTGCTTAGTTTCGCATGTATACATTTAGCCTCAATGTGCACCAGGAAGAAGATATTTTAAAACACCGAGCTTTTCGCTCTTTAGAGGTAGATTCTGTATTGTAATGGGGCAACGCGATATAGTTATAATACGACGCTTTCACGAACTACATATACATGTAAAACGAAAGTCAAACAATTTTTTTTATGAAGTTGCCTCAAAAGAAATGGGTGATTATGCAAAATTAGCTTTTGACCTATGTAAAGGCAAACACGGGACCTGGCAAATGATATGTAGTTCATTGTTATTGTAAACAATATAACACCAAAAAATGCAGAAAGGCGGGTAGAATTAAAAAAGTTTTATGTATTTAAGATAACTTAGCCAATCTAAATCAGGCATTTTTTTCGTGCTAAAAATTATGCTGGATTTTACATACAAGCGATTTTAAACAGGTGTTAGAATTTTAAAACGGACTTACCAAAAACTGAGGCATTTTATTACACACACGCAGTATGTATTAGTTTTTAAAAAAGCTGAACATTACTGCAATGGAAGAAGAAATAAAAAACAAAAATACCAGCTTATAGGTAATTTTGTTGTGAACATTTTAGGATAAATCGATTTTTGCGATAAAAGTTACTTCAACCGAGATATAGCAGAAGAAGTACATATCCATCCCTATTTATAAAGAAAAGAGGATTCCCGATAAAAATTTTGATCGCAAAATGTGGATTAGTTATTAGCATTTCTGACCCCATAGTAAAATAAAAAAACGGCATACCTCTTTATTTGGATCGATTTATAAATAATGTATGTCTTCTTCAGTTTTTATATCCTTTATAAAAAAATTTGAAGCTTGCAAATATGCAGAGTTAGCTTTTTCGATGTTTAGCATGGGGAATAGCAGCCATTATCCATTACAAGCTAGTGATGCAATTTGAATTCTACGATTTGTGATTGTAATATTCGATTCGAGTGATAAGCTCGATGCTAGCGATGTTTTTCTTGTCTATTTGACAACATTGAAATGTTATTTGCAGGAGGTCTATAGTTTAGATAACAGAAAAAATAATTGTGCCTCAGTGAATGTCATTTGAGAATTGGAAATGTACGAATGCAACACAAATATAATTTTGGCAAGTTTACACATGTTTGAGTAAAACATTATTTTGATGGTAAATCTAACCCTCGAAGATGCTTTAAATGGAGTCGACCGAAACCTTTATTTTGTTCCCCATGGTCAAGTTTCCCTGAATGTATATTTCAAATAAAACTTTAATAATTACAAAAATGGAAGTTATTTGCAAAACATCGAAACTCTCATTTCGGCTAAAAACGCTTATTGGGGATTAGTATATATTAGTATACACATTTTTCTATAATTGTCTTTAGGAATTTAACTTAAGGAAATTTTTATTTTGTTCATGATATGCCAATTTTTGCTTTACATCTAKTCTTTATTTCGTACAATAGCTTTATGTAGGATAGTGTTTGGTAGTTAGACATGAATTTTGAGAATTGGAAAATTGCACCTTGTTTTTATTTTTTAGTTTCGTATAATTCAAGTGAGAACCACATAAATAACGTTAAATTAAAATTTTAAGAATTGACTGAATGCGATATAGTTATTAACTACTTCCAAAATTTGTGTTACTACAGCTGCCTGTTGATATATTTTCACATTTGCGCAAACATTTTAGAGATTTTAGAGTAGGTTTTATATCAGTGACTGGTTTATGTTTTATTTTAGAGATTACCTCTTCGTCCTTCGTAAATTTTCTTGKTACKTGTTAGTCCACATGCATTTTTAATTCTTCCGTCCGAATCGTCGAGGCAGCTCGTAGTTTGACAAATCTCCCAATTTGGTTTAATCAGGAAATCGCATTTGAGGCTCGCGTTCGTAGGTTCTTCGCCGATCCCCCAGCAACACGGGCGCATTGGTATGCCGGTGGTAAACCTCGCTGCAGACACGCATTCCAATGTAATTCAATTTGCAATCAACAGCCAATCAATTGATTCGAATTCGGTACGGTTAAGTGTAAAACTACTGGGGCCTACGCGACGTATATCACGGCCTATACGAGGTGCGCGAATTTCGGGCGATCTAATAAAAACGCTGTGTCTAGCCTACCGGCACCGGTTACCACTTTTACCCGGTATAAATACAGTGACGTAACTTATCGCGAATTGTTGGATATCGGTAAAAGGAAACAGATGGACATTCAAAAAGCCACAGTTTTATTGGGGTTTCTGAAAAAAAATATCTTATTCAAATGAAGTGATAGAATTTCATTTGTTTAACAGTTTTGACAATACCATCTCTTCGATATTTTATGTATTTTATCGCAACAACTTGACTTCATTCGTAATTATTTATGAATATGATTCCAAGCCTCAGTTTCAAAAACGTGCTTAAAATATTAGAGTGAAGATAGGGCAGGTATATGTCTACGTAGTATTTTAGAAACCATATGAAATTCATTATACATTATACAGGAGCTGAAGTAAACTTTTACAAGATAAGAATTACAGTTTTTTGAGACACTTTAATGCATCTTTTGTTTTTTGAATTGCTCCCTCGGGTAACTAGATGTAATGTTTTCCAAGGTGCATTCATTGTGAAACATTCTGAATCAATTAGGTAGCTTGGAAACAAGCTGATTGAACTTGAGACAACTTTGACGATCGTTTCAACCTAGTGGTCATATTAAAGAGATATAAGCGTTATACTAAACTCACATGTGCGAAATTTTGTTTACGTCCCCTTTTTTACACGGATTGTAAAGTCTTTTGCCTAGGGTTTGAAGGCCGACTTCCTAATTTGGGCAATATCAAAGGCGTACTGGACGTAGGAATTTCTATTTGCGTATTTGCCAAATGTCTTTTCTGGTGCTGAGGTTTTTTAATTTCCAGAAGTTCTAAAAGGTTTAGTGTTTTACCTTTTCTTTTGCAAGGTAGAACTTTGATATCGTTGTCATCTAAGTAATGATTATTTTTTATGCAATGGTCAGTAAAACCTGTTGTGCTTTTATGTTTGAATTAAATTCGCAACATGTTCTTTAATTCTTTTTTTTGTCCTATGTAGGTATATCATGTTATGCATTTTATTTTTTGTAAATGCCGTTTTTATTCAAACTATTGGATTTTGACTTATTGTTAACTAGAAGACCTCCCAAATTGCACTTATTTACCTATATTGCTTTTATTCTGAATCTGGTGTTAAAGGCTATTTGATTAATTGTTGTCAATTCGTATATTTACTAGTTTGTTTATTGAACTATAGCAGACAGAATGCTTAATTTGTAATGATTGGTTTGAGCAAGCCGGGATTAGAACATCTGTGTCGGTTTTATACAAATTTCAAAGTCAATTTTATTGTTCTTTATCGACATAGATAATTCCAGAAAATGATTCCTTTTTCTAGGGTAAATTGATTTTTTTAATTTTAAATATACATCCAACTGCCTGTCAGTTCCCGTCCAAATATAAAAAATATATACATATCATTCCTGATAATTTCATTTTTCTTTGCAAACTGCTTCTCCTCAAAATTCGACTTGAAAATTTCGGCCAAGACTGGAGACATTTTACAACTGAACTTTACAACCCCTGTAAAAAAGGGGCTTAACTAAAATTTCGCACATCTGTGTTTAGTATAACGCTGTTATCTTTTTGATAATGACCGTTAGGTTGAAACGATCGTCAGAGTGAGACAAAGCACATTCAGCATGTTTCCAAGCTACCTAATTACGACATAACTAGATGTTGTCGAAAAACCGATTTTGTCCGATTTGTTTAACTGCTCATAAGTTTATTATTATTAGTCGTACAAAAAAGTGTGAAGACAAAAGTTGTAGACACTAATGATCTGAATAAAACGGTGTCATTTGTTTTCTCCATTGTTTTAAAGGCTTAGGTATTATGTGTTTATAACTTGTTTGGGAGCAATTCAAAACACAAAAGGTGTATAAAACTGTAATTTTTATTTCAGTAAAAGTTTGCCCTAGCTCTGTTAGTTACTGAAATGCCCTCAGAGAACATGGAAATATAAACTCAACCCTGGATGAACTTGATATTGCTTGTAAAATACAAAGTAGACGTGTATACTTTCATTATCTTCACTCTAACATTTTAGGCAGGTTTTATAAATCGAGGCTTGGAATCATATTCAGAAATTACTCCGAACGAAGTGTTTGTTGCGATTTATGCTTGATATTAAGGCAGTTAAATGCGTAAGTATACCTACCTTCATTGAACACAGAAACCCCAATAAAGCTGGCTTTTTTCAAACTAACGTCACTGTATTTACCGGGATAAAAGTGGTAACCTGTACCGGCAGGCTGGACACAGCGAATAAAAATTTGTGTTTGTTTTGCAATCCGTCACGTGCAGCCAATTTTTCCGGTGAAGYCTTGACCAGAGAGCACTAAATCTAAATGATACATTAGCGGCGTGGTTTGCCGGAGTGAGTGCTTGTAGGGAATATGCCCCTTCGAGGCATCCTGCATGGCCGTCCCCAGAGGCCCCTCGCTGGTCCATTCCTTCCATACGCGTCGAACTTGCGACAGTCCAAGAGGCCGTATATCCCGACCGTCCGACGTTGATGGTCGCATGTACATAAATTACTCAAGTTTACGGCCGGACCCTGGACTTCATCTCATCATATATTCTTCGCCTCCCTCTCGGACACCTGGTTTATTTTTTTATACCGAGCACCAGACGATAACTATGAACTATTTCTGTGACATCCGCGGCCAAAAACGCAACGGTTTCATTCAAATAAGACGCTACCTAACCTCACTTTTTACAGCGGCCGCGAGCTTAGTTAGTAGCGCCATCTAGTGGTTTTCCGCGCAACTGACTGGCGGCATTTTGACGCTTGCGTTTTCGGGGTTAGTTTTTGAATTTTTTAAAAAAGTATAAAAACGCTTCAAAAAAGATTGCTGCGGGTTTCGAAAGTTCGTTTTAAGTATCACGTTTTGTAAGAAGGGTTTTGCGATTAAATAAGCGTGAGAAGCTAAAACAAAGCGGGTCRGTGGTAAAGTACTCCCTAAAACGGCAAATGAAGGGTTGAGTATATAATCATTTAGCAACACATGGATTAGTGCACGGGTGTGGATAATCGAGCTTACACAATCCCTTGCCCCCTCCCCACCCCCAATCCCGACGACCTTGCATGAAGTTCCCCTCCCCTCCCCCTCCCTGTGTAAGCTTGATTACCGTGCTTTTTTATTTGTAATTGGGAAATTCACTGCATGATTCGCAGAGGTTCCGCTACTTTGAGGCAACATTCGTAAATGAAATTTTGAACACGCTTGTATACAAGGCAAGTCAGTTTTTTGTAGACAAACTTTAACATAAAATAGAACGCATGTTTGTAAAAAGAAAAGTTTCCTTAGATATATGCCACAGAAGGCTTCGTTTCCGAGATACAGGGTGTTGAATATAATTTTATTTTCTCGAATTTTCATTATAACTTATAAACGAATGCTAAGATTTTTTCATGTTTGGGGGATAATGCCCATTTATTAAGGGGCATAAAACAAGCAATAAGAATGTTCAAACATTTGTACAGTGGCGGAGTGGAGGGGGTGCTCAACTCCTTTCTTAAACAGAACTTCTACGCCAATGACTATTTGGTAAAAAAAACTGTTATTTTCATTATCTACATATAGTTTAACAAAAATAATGTCCCTTCTTATATTTCGAAAATCCCGTACGTTTTCGAGTTATTAATTTTTTAAAAATATTTAGCCGATAATTGATAATAAATAAATTACTTAATTTAGTACTACATCAAACACTAACACATCAAAATAACTCGGAAACGCACAAGATTTTCGAAACAGAAGGAGGTACATTATTTTTGTTAAACTATATGTAGATAATGAAAATAACAGTTTTTTTACAAATAATCATTGGCGTAGAAGTTCTGTTTAAGAAAGGGGTTGAGCACCCCCTCCACTCCTCCACTGTGCAAATTTTTGAACATTCGTATCACTTGTTTTATGCCCCTTAAATAATAGGCATTATCCCCCAAACATGAAAAAAATCTTAACATTCGTTTATAAGTTATAATGAAAATTCGAGAAAAGAAAAATATATTCAACACCCKGTATCTCGGAAACGAAGCCTTCTACGACATATGTTTATAAAAACTTTTCTTTTTACAAACATATGTTCTATCTTCTGTTAAAGTTTGTCTACAAAAAACTGACTCACCCTGTATATTACAGTTGAATGTTGTCTGTGCTGGAGTTAAAGAACTAAGTGGGCGTAGATTCAACCAAGCATAAGATTGTGTATTGTGTAATTGTGTAACTGACCAGATACTCTGATTTATTAAAAGTACTACCTAAAGTTATTATACAAATTATTAAGGAGAATAATCCGACTTTAGCTAACAAAATTTATGAGTTTAAGAAGGCATTTATTTTTATGGCCATCAGACAATGATTTGATCGTAGAGGAACAATTAAAAGAATTGAAAACGCACAACAAAGACCGTAAACAATATAGCAGACGTCAAATTGATTTGTTATCATAGAAACGAGAAGAAGTTCTAAGAGATATTACCGTGGAGATTACCCTAAATGCGGGATGAAGACAATTATCTTGAAACGACTAAATAATTTGAAAATATTTTAGATAAAAATTTGTATTACCTATACGGAAGGAGGCATTGCAGTATAAAGTTCGGTTTTAGACGTGACGTTGTCAGGTTTTTTGAATTGAACATCCTGTATATTATTGCGTTTTTGTTTTATTGTTGAATTCTACACTAACTTTGGTGTCAGGTGTGCCATTTGCCGTTATTTGACATTTTGTGGGGAAAATGACATTTGCAGTACTTGCGAAAATTTGCAATATCTTTGGAAGTAAAAAAGATAATAAAATGCAGTTTTCAATTATTATGAATAAACCTATAGTTCAATGTAAGCTTTCACTGATATTGTCCAATGAAGAGTTGGTTTCCGGGTGTTGCTTTGACGTTTCGCTGATCATACTGTCAGCTTCGTCAGAAGTTTCTTTTAAGACTGTCATCTCGTGAAATTTTTTGCAACTCTGGTGTATCTCAATGCAGTGTACTTTGAATATAGACTCAACATAAATTTTACCCGTAGTATAGTCGTTACACCCAGAGCTTCACGGGATGGAGAACAAATACAAACTTATCTAATTTCTTGTGCCATTTTTTGAGAAAAGTAGATTCATTAGCAATGACCAGGTTAATCGGCATGTAAATGCATCACTTGGTATAATGTTTGCTACATATGTTTCTTTAGGTTCAAGATACAATGGATTACAACATAATTGAAATTTCTTACCTTGTTTAGGTGTCGCCCGCAATTTAATTTTTAATAATAATAATTTAATTCTGTTATCTACTTTATTTTTATACAGTGTCTACAATAACTAACTCTTACTTCCACATGCAACGGATAGGAAGTATTGTATCGCGAAAAAAATTTTCAAAATTTTTTATGTGCTCATTCGCTTTAAAATAGTCAATAACGCAAAAAACCAAAATTTGAACAAAAAATTTCTTGTCTGTGTGTCTGTTGTATTGTTTTTATACACGATAACTTTCGAAAGACTTAATATATGAATTTGAAATTTGGCAAACGTATAAATCTCAACTACCCAAAGCGACCTATTGTTTGTGGGGTAAGTACGATATCGGGAAGGGGGCGAAATTGGGGGGTAACTACCCTTTTTACAAATATTTATTTTTTATATTTTTTCGTTTTAGCATGTGATTAGTAGTATAACTGCAAGTATTATTCGCTCTTATAAATTTTCGGTGCACCAAACTGTTTAGAAGATATTAGCAAAAAAGCGTCACTTAAAGAAAACTGTTTTTCCTAAATATCTCCGAATATATTTAATATATTCAAAAAATTAAAATGTCATCAGATAGGAAATAAAATTTCTCACAAAAAGTGTCCTAGAAAATTTATTCAAAATTTTGACATTTTCGAAATATTTCCAAAAAAAACCTATTTTTATCCCTGCTCGTACAATTTTTTTTTAAATTTTGGTATTATATAGAAAATCAAATTTCTGATCAGAAAGCACTCTTGTAATTTTTTTGTTAAGTTAATAATTTTCGAGTTATTTGAAAAAACCGATTTTAAAATTTATATATTTTTGCTAATATCACGAGGACTTTGTCTTAGAAAAAATGTGTTGAGAGACAAAATGCTCAAAATCCAATTACTAATCGTACATTATAAGAAATAAAAACGTAAATGTCATTTTGACAATTGGATGTGGAAGTATTGATTCAATTTGCAGCGGTTTTTTAGTTGAAAGTATAGATTACTGACTTAAACTGGAAAGTCTTAATTTTTCGAGAAAAACTTGTTTTAAAAGGAATAATTTTATTTTGTATAGAGTATAAGAAATAGTTGATGGAATTAAACAAAAAAGTAGCATATCGAGGCCCGTGTACATTTAAATTGTAGTGTGATCGCGCAATTTTTAACAAACAAATCTTATTAATTTGGAAGTTTAACGAATTGTAGCAGCGCTGTAAAAATAGTATTAAAACAATTAATGAAATACAAATTCTGGATCTGTGTTCTATATCAACTCACCTAGGTAGTGTAATGTTTTTTTTACCAGACATTTGCTTAGGCACGAGATAACAAAACAAGGCTCTAGCATCGTACTTCTACAACACACCGCGTATAATTGTTGCCAAATATCAACTGACTGTTATATTGACTACAATTATGTTATGAAAATAGATAGATACCTAAATAATAAATCACTGGTGGTTCAGTGCGTTAAAGTCTAAAAATTTTTACTTGATATTTCAGTCAGTTGGTGTTCAGTTATTTTTTCATCAGAACCAGACTTTTCTCAGAAAATTCAGAAACTTTCCCATTTAAACCACTCCTCCGAGGACTTCAAATTAAAAAGTTATGTATTAATACTGTTTGGCAAACACTAATTATTAAACATAAAATATCTCAAAAACAAATCACTCTACAGTAGTTGTATGTGGTACTTTTTTGTTTAATTTAATCCATTTGAAACAGCAGATTTGTGTCAATATTCTAGGCAGTTGATGCTCAATTGTTTTTTTATTATCACCATTTGATTCTTCTAGAAAAATTATAAGAAACTATTTCCTGAATACCAATTATTCAATATGAAATATCTCAAAAACAAGTGGCTGTATGGTAGCTTTACCTTAGTACTTTTTTGTTTAATTCGATGTACTCTATCCAATGCGCTGTTAAAAATGTGGTCGTTTCATTTGGTGTATTGTTTTGCGAAGGTTTCCACCAGTGTTGAATGAAAATGGTAAAACACAAGAAGTTCCCATTTACAATTTCAAAGTTGTAGTTAAGTAGATGCTAAATTGGGTTATTCTCATGAACATTTTTTTTTCAGAAAATTAGAAAACTCAAATTTAAAGCCATCAAAATCGGAACGTGTACAAGGTTGCAATATTTTTTATTTTAGTCAAAAGAGCACACGCAGAAGCTTTTTGTGGAACTCGTAATGGACTATAAACGAAGTGGTTTGTTTTTTGAGTTGTAAACGCGACTTGCTTTCGGACGATTAATTGATATGCGATCATTAATTTACCTTAAAAACTTCTTCACGCATTTCATTTTTTACAGGCGGAACTGAATGACATGGTGGAGTTTGGGAAGAAGTTGCTGCCATTGAACGTTGCCGTCCATAGTTTCATGACTGAGAACAGCGAGTTCAACGCTTCCTCTCTGAAAGTCGATGTGTCCGAGCTGTACAGCATTTGGTACGAATTTAATGCATGGTGAGTATGACTTCGGTCGCTCGTTAAATTCGATGTCTTGTTTTCCAATCAGGATGACGGAGTTGTAAATTTTACGTCGGAATTGGCGCTGGTTGCGTCGCGTGCCTTCAATATAAATGACTCGATTATTTTTATTACAATCAGCCACCTTTGATGCGATGAAAGGATGTAATGGCTGCATTATGCATAGCTCACCCGCAGCTAGGTAAGCCGTGGTGTATCATATAAATCACTGTGGGGCACGGTTGAAACTGTCACATTGTAAAATAGATTTGATGATACTTGTTACACGGGACACGTATGTGTGGGCGCAGCTATCGTCAAGTAGTCGTACGAAACTGCTATGGGACTATTGCTCCTCATCGAACACCGGAATACTAATTGGGGGACACTTTGGACGCTTTACTTTGACGCAGTAAACACCATAGTTTCTTTTGAATCGTCAAACATACTTTAAAAAGTGGGCAATTTAATGCAAAACTTCATTTGCATATATTTCTGGTGATGATATACCAACATTTGATCAGAATGGTGATAGTGCTCAAAAAGAAATATCATGCGCCATTGAATGCGCTTGCTTTCCATTTAATGCGCTTGCTTTCCATTTATTGTTTTTTTTTGCACGATTTGGAAGGTTCATTTATGCGTTTAGTCCTGAAAATATCAACTTTTCTACAATATAGTTATCTTGTAAAAACCGATCTATTTTAGGGCCATTAAAAAATTATATAGACTACATGCTCATCAATAAATCTTACACAAAGGAAATACTGGGCATCAGAATTAATGGGGAAGCTGAAATATATAGTGATGACTCCCATTTATTTGGAAGAATGAAGATCCGTGACTAACTTCAGAAGGCTGGACCGTTATAGCTATACTGTACCAAGTTTCGTCGACATATATGATTGGTCTATCTTCATCACAATTTTTTAAAATTTTGTTTAAGTAATTTACTCGCCATTCCGATATTCGTGGAGATTATTAATTTTCTTGTAATGGAATTTCATTTTTCTTAAAAAATTACGCAAACTCCTTACAGCAGTTCATTTTTAGCTCACTTTTGATTTGCTTGTGTAATTCTTCAATTGTCAATACAAAATTATTTTTGTATGCGTTATAAATCAATACGTCGTATTAAATTTGCGTCATCATCTTTGATTTAACGAACCAAAATCTTTTCGCACTATTATGTCCTTAATTTCATCTACGACTATATTTCTCACAGTTGATTGTGAAATTTTGGCCATTTTACTGGTTTTTGCGATGGCCCCATTTTCTCCCTCTGTATTTTTGATATATTCATAAACATTCAAAACTATTTGTTTAGCTTTAGGTGGTAAATGAGATAATAATAATAATAATAATAATAATTATGATTATGATTCCGTTTAATGAGATTTGACTCTTCGCGTACATAATTTTCAAAATTATTGTCAAAAACATCTTGCACCATTTCGACTTTTTCAGCAACATCTACATTGATTTTACCTAATAAGTAAGTGCTATAATAATATTTCAATTTGTAGTGTTGTCCCAAAATTTCATGCTATTTTAAAATATACCTTAGGTAACCCAAATAAAATGTATAGTCTTGAAAGAAACTGTTTTGTTGAGAACAAACGAAAAAACGAGAAAATACAAGAATTCGACTGGTTGACAGAAAGAAGAAAATTTGACATAACCCAAGAAGGGATTAGAAGAGATTAAATAGGTTCACAGGTAAATATTTTAGAGAAAGTTTGCCGGTGCATTTCCAGGATATAAAGCTCTTTATACATATTTTGTCAGAACGTAATTAAAGGTTCAAATAGATAATTTGTATATTTATGTTAAAATTGAGTGCGGACCATTCTCAGATATCGTTCAAATCTATTCTGAACATCTGGGCATCATTATTTTTATGGGGGTTTACGATCGGGCCGTAATATAGTGCTTAAACAATCAAAACCATATTCGCAAAATATTTCTGGTCGGTGTACCTATAAAATGAATTGGGTATTATCACTTTTTTTAAATTACGTAAAATGAATCTTGAAGTGCATGTATATCGTACGCCATGTTAAAAAAACAAAAACATTTGTAGGTAGAGAATTTCAGCTCTGCAATTCGAATCTTAAAAGTCACCGCCAAAACGCTTCTATCCAAGGTTATTCCACTCGTGACGTCAAGTGTCATGAAAACATTATTGTATTGTATTGGAAAAGCATTTGTGTGGTGTTTATTGAAAGGACGGTGTAAGAGGTCGCACCAAAAAGTGATTTGTGTAGTTTTACAATCATCTATTATGTATGGAAAACAAAACAAGTGTTGTTTTGCACATGGTTATAAAAGTACTTCAGTCGGTACAGCTAACAAAATTTTTGTAACCGTTCCACGAGATTATCAACGTATGAAAAAGTTGTTTAAGGTCCCTAAACGTGATATGCCGAAATCGCAAAGTTCGTTTTTTCTGTTGTGAAGATCATCTTAATTCTTACTGTAAGTTTTATTATTCTTTTTGGGGTTATAAGTGTTTACCATTCAGTTTCCATTTTGTTATAGCTTGAAGAGGATATGAAAAATTATATGCGTTTGAAGTTGATACAGGGAAATGTTATAATAAAGAACGACGTTGTTCCCCATATTAGCCAGACCGGAAACGAGCCGCAAGAGCCGCGAAAATAAATGGCAATTTATATTTATTCCGACCTCTAAAACAAATTTCAAGTTTAGGGTACATTTTTATGTTTACAAATAGTATGTTTCCAACCACCCACTGTGATCAAATTATCAATGCTACGTTAATTTGATAAAAAGTTCACTTATGCTGTTGCTTTTACGTTCCTCATCTCCGCCGCGTTGAACCGCTCGTCGCTGTACACAAATTCCATAACAATGAACATGACTCATAAGGATTCCACTTTTTCTTGGCGAATTTTAATCCGCTTGTCACAAAATGAACGCAAACAACAAACTGATAAATTGACGGGCTGAGACTGACACGTGACGCGCTGACCCCAGATTTAAACAGGCAGCCATTTACAAGACACCTGACGTCACGGCCAATATGTTCGCGTTTTGGCGGTATCTTTAAATATTCGTATTTTTTATATTAAAAATACACCTTACGATCCATTTCTTCGAATTTATAAGCTGTCACAGCTGTTTTATGGATTAGATACTACCTATTAATATGCAATTTAATAAAATATAAATACATGGCAAATACCCAATTGTTACGGTGGAATACATCGTCTGGTAATTAATCGGAACCGTCAGGAACGACGTGCCAAGGTTAAAGCATTTTGCGGAACCAAAATGCACATTCAAATCCAATACATACATTTCACATTTTTCTACATACAAAAAATGTTATTTATATTTTTTTTGTGTGAAACTGTAATAAAATTAATAATTGACTTTGTAAAATACATAAATATGCCTTCTATAAAGTTCAGTCTACTTCATATAAAATATTAAATCCAAATCTAGCTAATTATTAAGTGAGGGACTGAAATTTATTCCAACTAAAACCTCTAACATTAATGATAATATGTACTTATTTGCGGTTGATTGTGCTGTTCATTTTCAAAATCTAGATTGTAAAATTAAAGAAATTAAAAAGAACAGTGTGATTTTACAAATTGCTTATAACACCAATCGTGATTTGGGATGATTTAAGCTGCTGGTGTAGTTAAATAAAAGAATACAGGTTATAGACACCAGCATTATGCGTCAACTTGCCAAACACCTTCAGTCTGCATTAAATTTGTGGTCGTATTAGCTCAAATTTTTAAGCCTATGCAAATTGCTCCATAACTTTCAACTTACCGTTTGTTATTGTCCTCAAGTTGTTAAAAATCCTTTCATGTATTATATTTATCCAGCTGACTGTAATCGAAATGTAATGTCCACTTATTAAGTAATTCATTCATTCACTTTTTACACCAAAACTCTTCTCTTTTCTCTGGCTAAAATAATGACCAGGGCATAAACCGAAAATTATGCTGTTGAGTGAGGGTTGATTATATCAATGCCAGATATTAGCTTCACAGTTAAAGTATCAAGCAACGATATATGAGACACAAGTACAAGTATTACCTGAAGCTGTCGTAAATAACAGACGGGTTCGGCACGTTCCACTGTTTTGCAGCGGAGTGGACCGTATACAAAAATTGTGTTTAGGCTTTTTTAGATTTTTTTCCGTACACATAAATCAATAAACATTATTTGGTATTATTATTTGAGCTACAAATATTTCTCACCTAATAACTTTTAATGTATGAGTAAATCGTATTCTTTCCTAATTTAATGAGTAGTATCTATTTTTATAACCATGAATGGTAAACATTCCAATTTCAATGCGGCAGCCCATACTTTCTAATTTTTGATCGCGGTGTGCAATCGTCCTCTGCCCTGTTTCTTCACAGGTTAATTTTTTTTTTAATCCGGAGGGTCATAAATGTAGTTTTTACCTGTATATTTTTTTGGAAATAAGAAGAAATCGGAACTATTCTACTCCTACTATAAACGGTATTGAAAGCATATGTGTTTACTTATTATATTTTAAAGTTTTACAGCATATAAGCGTACCAAGTGCAATATTTTTTACTTATTCAGTCATACCTACATATATGCTTACATTTAGCTACTTATTAAGAGGCGTTTCCGACAAATACATTTGGTAGGGCAACTGGTCAAACAGATTATTGCTGATTTTAAACCGTGGGCCAATTGAGCACCTCCGGGTAGACATTGGAAAGAGCTGAAATAACAAGTGTCGATGCATGGAGAAATTCAGTGCGGCATGTACTGGACATTGAACATCGGTACAAAGCGAATCATTACGAGAATTAATAATTGAAGTTAATCGTGATTTTAGCAGTGAGAGTGATGGGAGTATTTTTTTTTTTAGTTTGTGACTCTTGTAATGTGCTTATTAACAAGCTGTCATGAACATAATCGACATAATCTAACAAATGTAAATAATTTTCTACTTACTAATTTGCATGTTTTTATATTAAATTTGTATAAATTCGTTATGACATGCAAAGGCTTTTATTTTATACATCGGAAAATTTAAACCCAATAAAGTATCAAATAAAAATAGATTCGCGGGTCGCGCCAGTTAGCATCAGGTCTGCATTAAATAAAATTTGTTATAAAAGCTTCTATGTTTTATTGATTGCTAAATTATACTAATTAAATAACTAACAAATTTCAAAAATTTATAGTGGAAAAGTTAAAATATTAGCCAACAAGATTTTTTTGAATACGGCCCATTTGGGAACTTTGAAGCGTGCCACTAATCCCAATAGTTTAGGACGACCGACCATAAGGTTATAAAAACCCTCATTTACAATACAATAGTTTACGATGGCCGGCCATCGAGCTGCAAAACCCTCTGCATAAGTCAGTCTTATAGATCGTTGCTTGATACTATACAGGACATCAATTTAAGGATATCATATTTCATCCCAATGTTTGACGACAATTTAGTACACATCAAGGGTGCTGTGTAAAAATCAAAATTATATACTTGTGTAAAATTGTGCAAGACTAGCTTTGTCATGTACGCAGGTATATCGTATGCCAGATTCCTCTTATAAGCGGGAGCTGCCTGCAGTTATTTCCCCTTAATAGCAAAATATTATTCTTCGTACAGTACGGCGGCTTGAGCATATTAAGCAGGTATCAGAATTTCGAAATTCGCGTTGAATTTTCACAATCTACACAGAAAACCATCGAACGTKAAAAAGAATGAAACTCAATCAGTCMGCGGTGCTACCGAAAATTTGCACTAGATTTGCCCAGTTTATCTCTGATACAAAAAGGTGCAGGGCGTGTGAACCCCAGACCGCGATGTTTAGCATTTATATTCGAAAATGTCACCGTCTTACAGACAGTACGTAATTTATAACTCGTGATTAAATCTAGCAGCGTACGATATTAGTCGAGGGGTAGGCTCGGGCGTGTTAATAACGGAAGAAGCTCACCCAGTTCATTTCGTGAACAAATGTTGACCTATTGGCCACCCCCAAGGACATACAAACGCGACAAGGCCTAATATGCCGCCTGTTCGGGGCAGTTCTATTTGCTTTACGTCATCTTATCAGAATATTCGGTGCCTTCGTTAACGGATTTCATTTGATAAAATCCAAAAAACATATTCCGTAAGTAGCGACGAACGAGCGCGGTCCTAGTTTTTATTTTACGTCTGGCAGCCTCCCCCCTGTTTAGTATGATTTTCACGTTTAGAATTTTTTATATTCATCGCGGCCAGCCGCCCCAGCGTTCACAATTTCCGGCCCTTTCTTCACGTTTAAAACACTACATCCAGCGTAAAACTGAAGTAAGGCAAAAACTTAATTCGGACCCCGTTTTTTCTTTTTGCAGTGCGAACGAAAGGTTGGCCAGGCTCAATACGCKGCTGCAAAATTGGCAGATGGTCGAAAACGGMCTGGAACAGTTTCAAGGCGACCTGCGGGAGGACGAGCAAACGCTTCTGCTTTTGGATTCGGCTCTTCAAGGAGGGACGTTCTCAAGCCAAATGGTCAATGTCGTCAGGGATGTTGCCAAGCTGCTGTCAGAGACCAAAAATACCCAGCAGGTAAACAACGAAATAAAYCACGCAGCTAGATGATTTTTTTTTCTAATTTAAACGGGAACGGGGTTGACCTCTGGACCCTAAGTAATGTTAAGCTCTCCGATCCGATATTAAATTTGTATTTTTACGCTGATTCCGTAGAGCATCCGAGCTACGTGACCAGAAAACCAAGAGTCGCACGATTAACGATCCGGAAGCGGCACCATTACCCGGACCGAAAACCATCGCACGCCGTACGCCGCCGTTCGAATTACCCGAATACATATTGTATCAGATCACCCCAAATGTCGTAGTGACGCTGTACTAGCATTTACGACGCATAAAAGTATTCGCGAGGAGGGTAAAACGGGGTGAATAACGACAGTTCTATATGTTCGGCCTTAATGATGCTTTAAATACTAAGTTTTTTTTAATAAAGATTTTATCGAAGACTTACCTTTACCACAATTTAGAAAAAAACTAAATACCTATTTTGTCAGCTAAGCTGCCATCATCAGTGGAAGTAAAGTGACTGTTTCCTTGGCTATGGCAGATTATCATACCTCAAACGTTGAAGTATGTTCGTAACAGAATCTTGATTGATTGATTTATTAAACCAACGTACCATTAGCATTTTTGCCACTCCCGGATATACCGTCGGGTCGGCCGTCTTCACTGGGTTGGAGGGGTACATGCTTATTGCTAGTAGTGCGACTGCCGAGCGCATGTTAAGGAAGTGGGAAGGTTATATAGGTACATTCATATTATTTTAATGTCTTCTTGGTGCTGTTGACATCATTGATCCATTTTAGAGTCGCTTGATTATTTTCTTGCTCCTTGTCATTTCTAGCCATTATTCTTCTTCTCTCTATTCTTTTTATGATCGTTATGTCATCCAAGATTTCCGCTGTTGCCGCACGGGTGGTTGAAGGATATTTTGGCCTTAGATTGCCATTTTGCTATTTCTTGAGTTTTCAATAATTGTTTCAGCTATCACTACATTTTCGCTAATCGCCGCGGATTGCTTGGTTAAACCAGCATGCGGTAGGCATTTCTTGTTAGTTAGTTCATTATTCTAGTTGTTAAGACTACGGTACGGTACGGTATTGGAGTTAACATATTTTTAATTTCCTGAATGCTTTACTTATTATTACTATAGTGCTTCACTCCTCTTTGGGCTAAAGTTGGCCGTGTTTATTTAATGTAACGCTGATTTGGTTATACAGGAAACGAACTATTATTACTGATCTATGCACTTGCAACATATTTTCTTATCCGGCTCTGATTCCTCGTGTTATTTATAGGTACTTTATCGGATCCGGTGCGTTCTTATCACACATCTATTTATATCGAGGTGCATCGGTGTATCACAGTTACACACAAAACAAAACACCTGTCCACGATCACACAGCTATGTAATATTCACAAGATACCCTGTTTACACTGTTTATTTTTAATACAAATAACAATATTGTAATGCAAGCATACTGCGCGTCTTTTTCGCGTCCGAACCTAACGGGAAACCAACCCCGACCTTATGTCCGTAACAGAATCATCAACAAAAGAAGATCTCTGTCATCCTCAGAGGCCACTTGTTACACTATGAGTCTTCCTAGTTGAGAGGAATATTCCGCATTTTTTAAAGCCTAATTGAATATTTTTTATTTGGTCTTATAGCTGCCGATAGGGTTTTCAATAAATGAGGTACAATACAAATCTTCTCTTTTCAATGTAGCAAAATTTTACGCTACGCTTCCTTAAGTGGTCGAAAAAATGTCACGATCAGTGGTTGAGTCAGTGACTGGAATTTCCCGTCAGGAATACATGTTCCTGACATATTTGAATTACTTCTAGAAAAAAATGGGATTGATAGATCTTCTCGTCAGTAGGTAATAGTCAAATTACAGCAGTGCAGAGAGCAATATATGTAGGGATCATTGATTACAAATGGAAACACCCTTCCAGAAGTATAGAAAATGACGAAACAAAAGGTGTCTGTGTTGGTTACCTGACCTGACCTGACCTCGTTGTCTTTTCAGCTCATCAGATGGAAATACCGATTTTATAACCAACACAGAAAGTTCACTCTAAGTGTGAAATCGTACAAACCACGAAGGTAATGATTTACCTAGCTGCCCTAGCAAGGAAGTTTTTTAAACCGCAGTAAATCACGTGCATGGGGCCATTCAGCGCACTGAACGAGTTTCACAAATCAACTTCCAAAAACCATGGCATTTTTCTCGTTCTATAAGATGTCAAGAAATTGGCGCCTTTTATATATATCCAACGGGTCGGTAGAGGTATAAAATACTTTCAGAGAAATAATTGTTGTTATTCACCCGTCAGTTAGGGTTTTTCTGCACGTCAGAATTACTGTAAAATCACTTTGAGATAAGATGGTTAATGATCCTCGCTACGATACGTTGGTTTCATTTGTTCCGCATGGGAATTCGGTGTTTTCGGTTTGCTGTTAGATAAAAAATAAATCATTGCTGTATTATGAATAAGATCCTCTAACTGTTCCAGAATTAAACGAAAAAGACTTACCGTAACCATAATTAAGTTTGTTAAGGTCAAATGACGAATAGTATAAATATATCATAATTATAATTGGAAATACATATTATAGAATTGATATTTATAGAACTTACGCGATCAAAATTAGCGTTACTTTCTTAATGTGATTAATTCTATCGTCATAACTTATACTTATTTAAAACTATTAAATAATACAGCCAATCCTGTTTCGCTTAATAAGAATAGAACTGCTGTCACGAATGTGAAAAATTAGCTTCTTTCTTTTCAGTTCTTTATTTCGCGAACCTAGGGTTCAGATTTCTCGGATATAGTTACTGCAACATAGAAAACTGTACTTAACTGTCTACGAACCATGTGTGAAAATAAAACTACTTGATAGGGACAATTTTGTGCGTTCGTAGCAGATACAGAATCGTTCTAGATCGTTTCATTTTTAAAGTTCACGGATGTACATAATACATATTGCTGTTACCACGACTACATGCAGCATTACGAAGTTTCATTGTAACAACAAATCATAAAAATCAGTAGTTCTTGCGTTAGGAATGACGAACTAACAATACAGTATAGACAACTGTCAAAACATGTCAATAGGAAGATTACGGAAATTTGAGGCTTAAATGCCCCCCTAACCTTAGAACAAACCATACTTAGAAATTCAGGTCTATAAAGGTGTTATATTAAAAAGGGTCATTAGCGATAGTTAGGCTGGATATTTAGCATCAGGAGGCAACATTACTTGCCATCTGATTATAGCTTAGGCAAGGCATTCATTATTATTTTCATCTACCGCGGAAAGGGGACGATTTGTGATACAAGATCTGGAAATATGTTCGAGACAAAGAGAAAGATTTCCGTCTTTCAAAGCTATTTTATCCCTTATTCAGAATAGTAGCTTTCCTGTATGGCTTCCCAAAGAACTCACCAAAATTGTACAATGTTACAATTTTTTCAGGATTGAGCATACCTCCAAAGTGAGCCAAAGCGCATCAAAAAGTACTCGATCTATCGAACTGGCGTGATTAATTGCTTTTGCATTTGAGAACTTTTATTTTTACTCATATACAGAGAACAGTGATCGGACAATACGAAAAACGAGTCCTCCTAACGTTGACTGTGGTCGCTTGTTTTTCTTTCTTCTGGAAAATGCATGAGACTACAAGCGGTGCAGCTACAAAACCCCGTACTTCACCGTACTAGGTCATACACGCGTTTCATTGCCGAGTAACATTTAATGATTACACTTTGCACTATCCTGGAGGCTTCCTGGTTCAAGTGTACAATCGGTTCCATAATTGAAGAAGTGATCTGTTGTTAAGTTGGTATGGAACAAAACACACATACTAACAAACAATCCGTTGGCAGTTAACAGTAAGTCACCAATAGCTTGATGTTAAAAAACTGTTCAGAACGTGTTGTGTAAGCCATTGCCATAATTATAATGTGATATATGAATTTTTATTGGGTACAGCGGCAATTTTTTTGATAAATTTCATAATACAATACACACTTCCACCGAGATTCTTCCGAGCCCTGATAGCGTACCTGTGGCTAAGCCGGGAGGTCCGGGTTCAAGTCCATAAGAGCAGAATATATTTTTCCGTAAAAAATTGCCGTTGTACTCAAATGTAGTGCCGCAAGGAGCTTGAATCTTGTAATTCGATGAAAATTTCTTTGTGAAGCGTTTTGGCAACATGACCACAATTTGAAGTTCGTCTGTAATGCGCGCAATTGCGCATTTATGGAGCAGCCTCCCCTGATTGAGCCATACATTTAGTTCTATCTTCTGTCAGTCCTTGCAAGCTAGTACTAGTGTTTCGTGACGTCACTTTCCCGGTCGTGTCTGAGGAAAGTTCGAAGGGAATTAGCCAACCCCGGCACACACCTGCACCAGTGTTTTATCGAGGTGCTGAACACGAAACTCGGTCCGTGTAGGCATCCAGATCGGTGACGTGGCGGACGGCTCCGCTGCTTAGTATGCGGCGCCGCGCTTTTCATTAGAACGGAGCGGTTCATTTCGGTTTGAAAGACAGTCGATACATCGTCCGTTTCCGGGAACCGCTGGATCCGGTCGGAGAAATTCGGGAAGATTTGCATGTTATTAAATTAGAGGGTGCTTACGCCTATTTTTGTGCTCATATTCAGGTTTTCTTGCAGGTTTTGAGCGGACCGGAACTCTTCGTAGAGGGAGGGTCGCTGTCGGACAGCGGTATCTCCGATGAAGGTTCCGAGCACGAGCTGGGAGAGCGCGAGAGGAGGCTGGCCACCATCAGGAGACTGATCCGCCAGCTCGAGCTGGTGATGGCTCCGGACTGCAAGGCCAAGGCTAAAATGATCGAGGCCCTTGCCGCAGCCGAGAAGGAGTTGAGGACTTTGCAGAAGAAGTGCAGGTCCCTAATCGTCCGCACAGCGGTCTGCGCGGTGGCACCACCAACGTAAGTGTTTTTTCACGATCTATTAATTTCAGGAATGCCCCTTCGATGTGCTGCCACCTGCGTTACGCGTTGGTACGCGTCGCAATAAACTTGACACCGTTGTCGAGCAGTTTTTGCGAAAGTTCGCCAGAATCGTGTCCACAATACAAACGGCTAACATCTCCTGCTTATAAATTGCTGAATATTGTTTGTGTTAACACCATGTTCAGGCTGGCTCGCGTTCTCGGCTCGGATTCATGCCATTCTCGATCGCATCTAATAGTTCCCGGCGTTCTCCGTGGATCTTAATGCCCTCATTGGCGTATTTCATTCAAAAAACGTGTCGACAACGTCGCGCTGCCGTTGAAATATCTGCCAATCACTGGGAAATGGTTTCACTTCAGGTTGCGGTAAATGACGTCATTTACAAACGCAACGTCGACGTGTGCGATATTGAATCCTAAAATTGTGCCCCGTCGCTAGTTTTTTTGCTAATTCCACCTGGCCGAGGGGGAAGAACCTCTGAACGGTAGCGGCAGATCTTGTAAACAGCGCATATAACGTGGTTGTAAAGGCTCGTAATGTTTATTCGAAACGTTATTTATAATACGAGGCGATCCATGTCGGCCTCAATAAAGAACCTCCTCTTGTCACATTTATTAGTTGGAAATCGCTGGTCGGCCAGTGTGCGCGGATTGAGAACGATTCGTCTTCCCGGGATCACGATAAGTGATTCGTCGTTTATTTGTTGTTATTAATTAAGGCGGTCGTATGTTAGCGCACGGGGTTATCCCCTGTAGCTCGTTAATCTTCTCTTAAACCGTGGCCCAGCGGTACCGCTGCGATGCACTTGTTATTGCTCAGGGCCAGGACTTTATAAATTTCTATAAACATTTGGTTAAGTTATAACCGTCCATTTTTCATGTTGTCGCGTCGCGACGGCCACCCTTCTGTGTCAACTATAGTCATTATCGCCCCTTCGACGCCACGCTTCTAATTTAGCTGCGACATGAAGAAAAATTGCTTGTCTTCCCCGGGCGGATGTCATAACATGTAAACAGGTGATAAACAGGGTGCTTTGCTGAACCATTTTGTTGCTTTCGTTTTAAAAACCGTACGATGGGCATAAATTATTTGTTATTGGCTAATTTTACTTAATTTGCTAGATATTATTGTTATATTATATTCACGCCCTAATTACAATGCATTATTATCACGACTAGATTACGGTGATTTTTCAATAGCAGGGTGGCCATACGGTGGTCAATGTTTCTATCGGTCGTGCCATGTTTCCTCCAAATTTGGTTGTAAACAAGTATGTGCCGATTTTGGAGGGCCGTGGTCCACGAATGAAAAAAGATACCCTCGTCCAATCGAAATAGTGAATTTTGACTTGTAAATCTTACCAACAATGCGGGGTGGGACAGCCAGCAATAAAGTGCAAATCAAGGATTCCTTGTTTTGTCTTCCTCTTCAAAAGAGATGTTATACGGTTTTAGGGTGTAAGGACTAGCAGGTAAAAATACAAATGTAAATACAATTTTGCATTTTATTGCCGACTAATCCCCGTCTGTCCCATCTCGCATTTTTGGCAAGATTTACAACTAAAGTCAAAATTCACTATTTCGGTTGGACGACTGTATGTACTTGCGGTTTTCCGGATACCCTGACGTGCTAAACTCGGTCACTCCAGGATTCCCGAAGTCATGTTATTTCGGATCAATATTTTTAACCACATTTAAAATAAAAATTTATATTTTACGACGTTGGATACCCAGGAAGTATTTTGCGTAGTTTACCCACGATTGTATATAAAAATCAAGATAACGTTTGCAATTCCGGTATTTTTTTTTCAATTATTTTGTTTCTTATTCGAGCTATCGGGATGAAACTTGGTATATAGGTGTGATTTGTTATGATATACAGGGTCCGCCATCTAAAATTCCCCAGACTCGTATTTTCTTTGTTTTTTAAGGTTCAACCTTAAGCTATACGTCAAATTGTAGGGCGTTTTGAACTCTTTAAAAATAGCATAGTGAGTGTCCAAAATTTTTTTTGCAGATTGTGAAATTTTGCAAATGAAGTTAATTTTTGTAAATATTTTTTAACCTTACCCCGTATAATAAATATTGCTTCATTGTTGCATGCCGACTTTTTTCTTCTTCAACTTGTGTCTTTACCATGTATGCGTAATTTTTACTCCTTCTTAGTGAAAAACAAGAAAAACTAGTCGCCGCCATGTTTTGTTATAGGGTTGCTCAGAATTTTTAAGTGTTAGTTTAATGGCTTATTACGGTACAAATTATGCCTACATACCCATGGCTGCACACAAAATGCCAAAATTTAGAGTAATTTTTAAATAAATAAAGTACAAAGTTCGTTCTAAAGAGAGAGAGGCTAGAAAGCGAAAACCTGAGATGAGTTTAGTTTTCTATATCGCGCAGTAACACTTAAAAATTCTGAGCAACCCTATTTACAGAACAAGAATAAGGCGTAAAAATTACGCATACATGGTAATGACAGATTGAAGAAGACAAAAGTCGGCATTTAACTATGAAGCAATATTTATTATACGGGGTAAGGTTAAAAAGTATTTACAAAAATTAACTTTAAATACAAAATATGATAATCTGAAAAAAATTTTTGGACACCCACTAAACTATCTTTAAAGAGTTCAAAAAGACCTACAATTTGATATATAACTTAAGGTTGTGCCTAAAAAAATTAAGAAAATCTGAGCCTGGGGAGTTTTAGCTGGCGGACGCTGTATATTTTGGTAAAAAATTTGCTTTGGAAAATTATTTGAAAAAAAGTATAATTAACCTATTATAATCAGCTTGACGGGTGGTTACTTTCTATATATTAAAAATATAAAGGTCAAATTCCAGCGTGTATAGAAAAGATGGTAAAAAAGTTTATGATCCCGGTCATCTTGGGAAATTTTCTTTAAAGATTGAAATTACTTCATCGAGAACTATCGATATTCAAAACGGCATGTAAATCCAAAGGAAAGTTTTACCCGTGTTTCCGGTATATTTTTCAAGGAATTAGAGGAAGAAAATATATCATAACAAATTACACCTACCTACAAAATTTCATCCCGATAGTTTAAATAATGAAAAAAAACAATTGTAAACTTTATCACCTCGATCTTGATTTGTACATCTGTAGCTCAGAGGTCAATTATGTTAAGTCACAAATTTTCAATTTTCATGTTTTTGGTGTATGTGACAAAACTTTTCACTTTTTACAAGTAAAATGTATTACGTGTAAAACTATGAAAACCTGTTTTGTAGAATTATAAAGCAGTACTAAGTCACAACCAAAGTCTGAAGTAAATTCTAACAAGTGCCTAAGTATTGTCACATCCCTTTTTCCAGCATTTTTTGCCCTGCATACTTCAATTTGAAGATTCTAAAAAATAGACAACACGTGGCTAAACCGCCTTTCTTTTAGATTTAGCCAATTCAGAGCTAATATGTCTCTGAAAAAAAATATTTAGAAAACTTCCCGCTTCAAGGTTACATTTTTTGACATTTTCGTACCCAGAAAATTGTACTTCATTAAAATTCTTTGAAAAAACAAACTTTCGAAGATAATTGGATATGAGTGTGCCTCTGATAAAACTAAGCCAAATGTACAGGGTTTCTATAAATGATTCATGCATCCAGGGCGTTTATAGAAATTCTGTAGTGTTTTGTGGTATAATTAATTTTAAGGTTGCAAAAAGCTTACATTTCGGAGCTTTTGGGTGATATTGATATGCAACCTTCAGTACTATCGCCGTGCATATTGTAGCTTGGCAGCAGTTACAAAAAGGCGGCACAAAGAATTCAGAAATCAACGCCGCCCACGTTGCATGAATCATTTATAGAAGTACTGTACAGATCGTATTCATTTTGAGTATTTCTACTATCGGTTATTGCCCTTTCTGTCTGGTTGTTGCTTTTCTTCTAGAAAATAGTTATTAAGTTATTTCGAGAATATACTTTATTGATTCTATAGAATTCTAAGTAAATGTCGTTATTAGCTGTTGTAATCGGTATTTTCATCGCGCATTGTTACGAATTTTTAGGGGCGGCATTGCACCGATCCGTAGCGAAGTAGTCAGACTTTGAGAACAGATTAAACCGTTTCCTGGTAGTTTATGTACTGTTCTTCAGTTGTGGAGTATCTGATGGAATCGGTGGAAAACCGTCAGCCTCTTTGAAAGCCCCCGTAGGGCTGCGCTCGGATATCAAGTGTGAATCGCAGACATCCAGTAATCAGGCAATTCATATGCAGTGCGGGTCCCTGTGTCGTAAGCCGCCATTACTGCCTATTTAGTTGTGAAGCGTTCTGATGTTGCCACCGTCGCGGCGTTTTCCGCCATGGCTTCCTCGTTATTATATCCGGTGCCGTAGTTTTTAATTTCGAATTGAGACGGTCTTTTCTTTCTTTCAGGGAGCAGCCATCCGCCATGTCCAGCCCCGACGAGCCGGACAGCGACCCAACCCCGAATCCGGTAGGTGCATCCTGGTTTAAGCGGGTGATGAGGGCTTCCATACCCTTCCACTTGGCCATCATGGCCCTGTTGTGCGTCGCCTGCCTCCTGGAGCCGCATTGCTGCGACAACATGAATACCTTCTCCGGTTCCTTTACCCCGCAGATCAGATACGTTAGGGGACCGCCTCCGGTTTGAAGCCTAGGTATATGTTGGGATGGATGGGTTTTTTTTATAAGCAAGTCCGGGAGGGGCGAATCTTGCGTGTTTAGGACGGATGGGTCCGGTTTTGCAAAATTTGGTTGCATTTATTTTGTTATTAATGTTCGGGTTGCAACGTTGTGATTGTTCAGGGTTTAGATGAGATAACGATAAGATGGAAATAGCAGAAGTTTGATGATGGCAGCCTCGGCAAGGAAAAGCTGTAAGGTGTATTTCGTTTTGTGTTAGATGTGGCGAATAGAACTCGGTTTTGTAGTCGCGTGCGGTTTAGTAGAGTTTTTCTGGTGGGTTTTCTAAATAATATAAGTTACCACTGCCGAGTATTATACATTGATTCGTACAGTTCCTAAAAGTATTAGAATTTGTAGGGACGGATTAACAATTAATATTTAATTTCAGAATATCTTATTAACAACCTAGTGACGGGTTCTATCGCTTCTTGTACATTGTTAAAGCGACGTATCTTTAATAAATATAATATTTATATTTGAATCTTTATAGCATGTTGTTATCGTGTACAAAGAGTATTCATTTCGTGGCAAAATACATTGATATTGCTATTGTAAGCAAATATATGGATCGCGTCAGAGGCTGCAGTAGCGGCTTGTAACGACATTTTCCGTCGACGTGACTCGATGCCAGAAGGAGAACTACTTGAATTGACTTAAAAGCTGATAACGGACGTGACGGGGCAATTGGACCTCGGGCCGTTTTAAGTGCATTCGATAAAATGCGGCTACTCTCCAAAGGCGTGTGCCTTATCTCACACGTTAGTGTCAAATACCCATCACTACATATTAGGCCGTTATCAAGTGCCTTCTTAATTAACAATCCGAACATCGTGCCTTAGGCAGAGAGGCCTTCGATTGAGGGAGTTATTTTTGTATGTGTGAAAGTCAGGGGCTTCCGCGCATTTATTTTTCAATGTGTTTGAGCGCCGTATTTATTCATCTATTTTTGCGATGAAAAAACATTATATAAGCCTCGCGGCTGTTTTTATATTATTTATATATTTATATTCTTAACAGGGGATGGCGAGTTGTGTTAAGAGAGGCTTCTATCAAACAAACGCCCGGTATTTTTTTTATTTTTGTGGCAGTTTTGTTTTATGGAGGCTCGACGTTTAAATCAGCGATTTTTATTTACATGTTGGTCCTGATTTAAACGCGGGGCCGGCACCTGAGCCCGTTATTACTGTGTGCCATTATAAAACGATGTCCGGCCCCATTAATTATAGCAGTTTTCTTGCAGTGTGCATGTTACACGTAAGTTATTGCATGTTTTTTTAAGCGCTCGCGACGAGCGCATGAAAGTGTGTCTTTTTTTACATCAGCGACATGTTCGCTGTATGTACAATATTGTTTTCGTACAATGTATTCTATAGGTTGTATTTACAAAACCAAGGGCATTTCTACCCCGCAAGTACATTAAGCCGCTTGAATGGCCCATTTGGGGTCTCGAAGACGACGCCGGGTAATTAGCGGATGAAGGGATCACAAGTGGGTCGTTCAAGACGCGCTATTACACTGCTGTAGTGTGTAGTTTTGCATGTGGGATTGAGGTAATTAGCAAAAATTACCCTTATTATATTATATCGTTCTAACACGTTGCCAATTTCTTTCAGTATTCTTTTATCGACATGGCATTTATTCTGAAAAAGCGCAAGTACCATTTTTTACAGTCTTTTTTGTATTGTATTTGGTAACCAATAAACGAGCAACAGATTAACTTTTGTTATTTTTTGGAATACCCCAACCCCTATTCGTTGCCATACGGACTAAAACACTAAATAAATTATACTAAAATTTAAAATTTACGTATTTGCATTATACATATAACATCTATTTGTKGTTTTGCATACGCTCAAAGTCAAACTTTTCGAGTGAGTAGATTGGTCGACTCGGCAAACTTTTACAGTTACCATAATATAATTTCAGTGCCGCAAACAAAATAATAATAAATGTTTCTTGATGCGTGTTACCAGTTACCTAGGAAAAATGTTATTGTGTAACTCAGGACTACGGATAACCACTTCAAAGGATCTTTGCCATCTGTCATGCTACGAAAGTGATTCTTTTTAGAAAGAAGATGGGTAGAAGTTTCAAATGTCACCGGTAGATGGCAGCGACTTACAAGGGTATAATTTTACATTTTGTTTAACGGTTAGCGAAATTTAAGGTCGCTTAGAGCAAACAAACACGGTAGTGTATAGCTTTTTAATAGGGTTTTCTATATTTTTTTAAATACTGAATTTGATAAAGGAAAGCAAAATCAATAACCCGTGTTTTTCATTTTKTTTCGTAAAATGGKTAATTAACTATTAAATTAACATCGAATTTACAATGCATTCAAAAAGTATAGATATTGCACCAATACATGACGTCAGCGTGCAATAGAATAAACGTAGGCAAGGGTATATCTCAAGCTCGACATACTGCGACATAGGTGCCAGATTGAATTCATAAATGAAATTATTATTGTTTAAATTTCTAAACGTCTGACTCCAAAATTTATTAAAAACTATTAATACACATTAGTAGTTTTTTAAATTTCATTTCAATTTGCATAATTGTTAAATGCAATAATGAAATTAAAGTACGGTCGGAAGTATTTCGCCAGGAAAATAACGAAAAAAGTCAACATCGGCAACACTGTGAGAAATTCTCTCATCAAGACAAGACAAGGACAACATAACCTCAAAGATTTTTTTTGATTGTTGTGTTTGCGATAGATTTAGTTGTTTTGTCGTTTTGCCTGCAAATAATTAGTTGAACAGAAATGGTTTTTAAAAAGTGTGTTATACTGTATACATAAACAACAAAGCAATGGCTAGGCATGTGCTTTGTTACCGGTTTGCACGCTGACGTCACGCCGACAACTTGCGCATGAACTTTTTAAATATTTCATTATTTATTTTTCCAATAATGAAAAATTGCTAACTTTTTTCTTAATGTACTTTTTAAATAGTCTGTAGAATCCAAATTTCATAAGTAACTGTAGGTTTTTTTTATACTGTATAACACCCTATTGTTATATTACAATAAGCATTGTTATACGATAATTTTATACTTGTGACTATAACATGAGTGGTTGGTATTTGTAATTTATAAATAAAATAAAACCTAACGTCTACCCAGTAAAAAAAATTGTGTCACATTATTAATAGAGATATTGATGAATTTAGGCGATAATCATATTGACGTATAAGCACCACTTCTCATCTCCCGTTGCGATTTGGTACAAAAAATGCTGTTTATGGCCGCGTGTTACTCGATGCCGGACGAGATGTTGAGAAGCAATTTGAAGGCGATTTTCTTTGTTTTCAGTGAGTTCGTGAGGCACCCAAGGTTCCAATTTTTCGGCAAACCCCATCGAGTGGAGATGATTGAGAATCGTCTTTTGATAGCAGTTCATTTTGTCGGCTAATTCACGACTTGTTTGGCGCCTTTTTTGAATAAACCATTTCCGTACTGTAGACTTGCCTATGACACCCCTCTCCGTAAACCTCGCAATTGTCCCGAGCTGCTTCGGCTGCTTTTTGACCCTAATGAAATGAGAAGAACAGCAGGTGTCGAAAATGCTGATTTTTGCCTCGTGGATATTCCATTTCTAAGCCCGTAAAATAACAAACAATTAAATTATTCAAAAAAACAAATAACACAGGTAGAGCAGAAAAAGCATTTTATAATAAATACAAACAGTTCGCCAAACAAAAGACAAATCATTTATATAAAACTTCGAAAAAAACGCTACGAACTTATTCCTCAACCCAATACTTATGACTATATTTTATAACTTAAAATGAAAATAGAACCTAACGTTTACCCAGTAAAAAAGATTGTCACATGGTTCTTAACTTATTAAAAAATTGTACATTTATCATGGCGCGCCACCTATCGGCAGTTCGTAAAAACTTGAATTTGCCGGCAAAAACAGGGACGCTACCGAATCATTATTATACGGTGTTACCAATACTAGAGAACGCAATTAAAAAACATCACTAAAAAGGACCATATTTAAGGTTTGTACTAGATTTATTTCGTATGGCCCAAAATGTACCAATTCAGTATTGAAAATACCAAAAAACTGCCACACTGCGTACGGACCTGATATTTAATGACCCATAATGGGCCGTTCGTGATTGGCAAGTGAGTAGGTTTTTCTCGCCGGTGCTGCGGGTATTCATTTAGTGTATAATCAAAACAAATGTCGGCCCCGGTGTGCTCCGTGTACAGAAACACGATTTCGAAAGGACTAAATTGAAAATGACTTTAATCGCCGACTTCAGGTGAGATAAGTAACGCTCCGGCTCGGTGGTATGTATCGGCACCGCGGATGGACCGGCCAGAACAGATTGCTTGCCAGTTCCCTCATTATACCGCGCGCAGGGTCGTACTGCAAGCTACATCGTAATTTGTATGTATAATGCGAGGTTATTTCGGAATCTTTGACTATACACTGAAAAATAAAAAAAAATAGAAGAATTTGCAGTTTTCTTACGTAGAATACGCTTTTTCTTAGACATCCCTCAATTTTGAGACCGAATCGTTGTCATGACATGTTACCATTTAAATCCAGAGATACCCAGGACCAAATGACATATGCAATAATTGGCTGTTTCGATAATTTCCTTCTTAATTCGCTTAAATTTGTGTGCATCGTTTCGTAGAATGCGGTGTATGTTTTGCAACCATTATCTATCGCTAAGGCAGCATTTAGAACATAAAGATAGAGTGTGTTCCAACAAAAGTAAAAAATGTAAGATTTGGAATTCGCGCCATTGTGGATGACATCATTTGACGTCCAAAATCCTGTCATACGTCGACAATATGCAAGTGTATATTAGTCGACATTGAACGCTGCTCTTTAACTTTATAATCAAAGTTACAAAAGTTTGGTTCATTGCGTAAAGAACGTCCAAGTTTCCAAGGAAAGAATGTACCAAATTCGTAAAAAAATAAATGCAAACCTAACGTGTTACTACTAGTTGGTGTACATTATTATCTGGGAACACGAATGGACCATTTTCCTCGAAAAAGAGGTAGGTAATGCATTGACGGTAAATGTTGGAAGATATGTTTTTTTTCAGAAAAAACTGTGCCATCTCACGTTTTGTTAATTATAAATGCCCACCACGATATTGCGATTTAACCCCATTCGATTATGCGCACAAATCCACGACAATCCAAGCGTTGAGACCAGAAATTTTGCCGGAAGTGGAGGTCATTTACAAGATATACTGCTGCATACATAATTCCAAAATTCAAATGAAAAATTTTGCATTCTTACTGGAATATCCCATATACCGATACTTTCACATTAATTGGTGATAAAAAGGTTTAGATATTTGACAAATTCCAAGGCAAAGCTTGAATTAGTTTCATTCATTAGTAGATGTACAATGTTTGTGCTTTTTGAAACGATTTACTACTAAAACCCATGTAGAACTTTCAAATTAAATTCACTGAATGCAAAGTTGGTTTCCAAGAATGCTAATTGCACATCAGGAGCATGACTTCCGGTGTGTTTTAAATAAGCATCAGATTTTGTTTATGTCATTAAAATCGAAAGTACTATACAGGGTGTTTTCTAAATATGCGTCAAAAATTCAAGGTACGATTTTTATCAAAAAAGTTCATATAAACATTTGTCGAAAAATGTTTCCTAAGGGTTATACACCTCTTCAAATGTGCCACCCTGGACACGATTTTTTTAAGCATTTTCGAAGCCGTTTGCAGTGAAATTATAAAATTTGGTATACGGCGTAAACTATTTATGGTGATTCAGAATATGTATAAGCTTAGAATTTCATATTTTTAAACAGAAGCTTACCACACTGGAAGGGTTAAGTGTTAAAATAATCCTGTTTTTTTTAAGTATTTCTTTTTCACACATTTTCATTTTAGAATATGAAGAAGGATATTCTTGGTTCATATCGAAAGGGCTAACCGTTTTATGCGCCACTTTTAATTGCGATATATGGCTATCTGAGTTTGATTAACATTATTGTATAAGTATTTCATGCTAGCTTTTCTACAGATAATCATGCAAATCTTGAAAAGATTACATATTCCGTAAAACAAGAAAAATATTTGAAGTATAGTTTGAATACAATTTTTATTAATTAAAAAAACCAAACTGAACATTAATTTTTTTGCAAATTTCTTATGTAAGAACTTGTAGCTTATCAGGAAGCTCTAAGGGTATCTGTTTAGCTGATGTGGTTTTATTTATATAGTTAGAATAGTTAAAAATTTGAAAAAGTGTTAATTATATCGGAACATTATTGCCGGTATAATAACTAAATGTGAAATTAATAATTGATAAATTATAAAGAATTGTTTATCCTAAATTGTGTCCATGTGCTATTTTTAGTAATAGACAGACAATTACATTAATAATTAGAATAAAAATTGTGCAATTGACTTCCTATGGCCCGAACTTTTACAATGCTAGTTTCTGGAGGACGTTTATGTACTCAGTAATAAATTATTTGCACAGGTTTGAAAACAAATTTTTACAACATAATCTATTGTTTTTGGGGTAAATAGGGTATATGGAACGGGGTGAAATTCGAGGGTAACTACCCTTTTTGTAAATTTTTATTTTTTTTTCGTTTCAGTGTGTGATTGATTAGTAGTATAATTGCGAGTATTATTAATATTATTAATAATAATAAAATTCCTCATTAAGTGTTTTAAAAAAGTTTTTCCAAAAAATTTACATTTTCGAAATATTTCCAAAAAACTAGATTTTGGATCTTGTCCACACGATAATTTTCTAGTTATTTAAAAAATTATGGATTTTCACTAATATTACAAGAACCATTTGTTGTTCCAAAAAATATGTAGAGAGAAAAAATGCTCAAAACCTCATAACTGATCGTATAATAAAAGCGTAAATGTCATTTTAACAGTTGGATGTGGAAGTATTGATTCAATTTGGCTGGCAAAGGTGCACTCATTGCGAAACGTTATGAATTAATTAGGTGGCTTGGAAACAAAGGTGTTTTACTTCACGAGTTTTATTAGACAACTCTGACGATCATTCTGACCTAACGGTCATTCTCAAAGAGTATCAAAGTTATACATCTGAACTTTGTATAACTTTGATATTCTTTGAGAATGGGAATTTTACCTATTAGTTCAGCAACGTGTATGAATGTAGAAATTGGCATTCTTGTCAAATATGAAACAAAAATACCCTCTTTACGTAAAAACACTTTAGGTGTCATAGTCTAAAGTCAAAATGTCAGAAAAAATTACCATTAAAAAGTCCTTTCAGTACAGTACGCTTCTGATTAAAAATTTGATATTCTAAGCGGAGATTTTGATTCAGCGTTAAAATTTGTGTGGTATACCAAATTTCATAATTTCAGTGTGTAAAGTTTCAAAAAATAATGAAGAAAAGCCGTCTCAAGGGTGTCTTTTGAAGGAACGTATCTCCCTTAGGAAGTATTTTTCGACAAATGTTTGCATGAACTTCTTTTCATAAAAATACCTCACGAAACACGAATCATACCTTTAATTTTTGACGCATATCTAGGAAACACCCTGTATATCGCGAAAAACGTTTCAGATTAGTCGGCGCTTTAAAAACGGCATCCCTTGGTGTTTGTTCGCCCCCTGAGTGCGGTCCTGTCGGCAGCAATCCACCTGGCGAAACAATCGGTACGTCTCCGTCGGTCGCTACCTTGTTATTACGAGTCCGATATTGCAACACCCACTACACATTCTCTCAATAATTGATTATTATTGTTAGCAGGTAACGCACAGTAATAACCCTACATTTCAATACACCTGTCACCGCATCTTTCCGCGACTTTCGAATCGAAATTTTTCAAATCGCAACGCCTCCGGCCACTCCGCGCCTGATCCTGGAGACACGGGCTTAATCCTTTACCAATGCACAAATTTTTCCAAGGTCGCGTCACCGGTCTGCTTTGGTCGATAAAAACGTTTAATCGACAAAAACTCGTGCAAGTTTTTGCATCAGGCTGGGTCATATTATGACGCAGTAGTGTTTGGTACGGTGCGGTAGTGCGGTTGATTTTTATTACTTTCTGGGTGGATGTGCTCGAGATCCAGGTGAAATGGGGCCAAATTTTCAAGAACACGCCCTTGGAAAACGTCAAAAGGTAAGGTACACGATGAGCTGAATCAAAAACTAAATTATTGTGAAAGCGGAACCTTTAATTATTGAACACTGTACCTGAAAACACATGACCTTGTGGTAGGTCACGAGTCAAAATTGAATTTAATTGTGACATGAATGTAATATGTTCATTATAGGGCCACATTATGTGTTATAATTATTACAAAATCTAGGCAAGTTCAAAACATAACTCGCAATTCATCATATGCTTATTATTTAAATTGTTTTCATATTAATAATGTGGCTGAAACACTACTTCGACATCATAGCTTTTTTCTTGAACATGCTGCATCTTAACGCACTGCTTGCTAATATTTTACAAGAATCGCAAATTAAGACGTACTAGTAGAAGCGACAAACAAGGATCTTGCAAAAAAAGGGCATATTCGTTTACTTTTCTGCCGTTTTATCTAAATCTTTTGATTGAATTGACTAATAAATACTTCTATGATATTGTCTAAGTCGTTGTCAAACGGTTTCCAAGCTTAATTGATGCCCACAACATTCTTGTTGCGAATCATTGTCTTTGAGCTGATAGCTCATAACACGATTTCTACTTTGTTCAGCTTTTCTAATATGTTCACCAGTTTTCCTTATAGCTATCGTTCAACTACGTACCATACTGTTGTAAGGAATACACCAAATCTGTCAAGTCAAGAATCCTTCTATTAACTATTATGAAAGTCAATTTATTTAACACAAATTTGAGGAATCCAAAAAGGACCAGTAAGAGTATTATCAGCATGAATTAAACTACCGTATGCTATTAAAAAATGCTATTATAAAAAGGTCCTCTAAAATCCGATTCAACATTTTTCAGTTTATTTAAGGGAGGAGTAATTTTGTTAAAATATTAAGTGGTGCTTTTATAATAATTTTGTGGAGCTGTGCACTAACGGACTAAAAAGTTTGGTGGAGGGGTGGTCCATTTTCAACTTAACAAAATTAGTAACTAAATGAATAAATGCGATAATCAAATAAACTCAAAGGTCCAGTCTTAAAAAAATACTTACATAAAGATAACTCATTTTATAAACTGGTTTAATGGTATTTAAATTCGAAAGTTTCTATCAACTATTTAGCTACTAGCCAATGCATATTTTTCTATGTATGTTTCGGTTATTATTTTAGAGTTTTGTTGTACAATGTGAATGATCTGTTTGATCAATAAGTGAAACGAAATATAATATAATGATGGAAATTGAAACACTTACAGAACTCTTAATCTGATTTATTTAAAATATTCGACCGATTCGTTCGCGGTTTATAATACATAATTTACTAATGTCAGAGTTTAATGAAACGCTATTGATGTGCTCATTTTCAAATACTGCCTTTAGGTGCTTTATTTTAAACTATGCATATCTGATTAAAGCTAAAAATATGATATATTTTTATACCACAAAAAAAAACTGCCGTAGAAATTCAATCGCTGTACAGCTTACATTGCCAGAATATCCGAATCCTGTAATATGTAATTTTTGACGTGATTGCGATTCATTTGAATGCCTCAGATAACACATAACAGATCAACAATGATTGAAGAAGGAATAAACGGGCTTTGTATGTTCAGCGCACATAGAAAACATGTGAATAATTTGGGTCCCTATTTCACAGAAGATGTTTTAAGCCATCTTGCAGAAAATCCACAAGATGAAATAAATACTTAATTACTTACTTAAGTATCTATTGTGATAAAAGCACGTTTAATTATTCACTACAGCAAAATCCTGTTTTGTTCTCTGGGTACGCCCATAAGCTTGAGGTAATTACAGATTAATGAAATAATTGTAAGTTGTTCTTTATTTTTTCTTAAACCGCAAGATTTACTTACAATTTTGAGTATCGTGGTAGTGCCAAAATGCTTCTAAAGAATTAAATATTGAAGGCAGTAATTAATAAAAATGTATGATTTGAGGTATTAAATCAGTAGCATCTATATTCCTAGCATATATATTCATATCCCTGCTTTTTCAGTTCAGCTGAAATCGAAACAAGAACGACTTTTCTTTAATAAGTCACAAATCTATTTCGTAGTTTTAGAGCAGCTTCTTGGATCCAAAGCATTGTCACCAATTATCATTTTGATACATCATGTTCAATTAACCAGTCACGAGGACAAAGGAGACACCTTTTGTTCTCACTTTGCGATAACGAATATGGCTTTTATTAAGAAATTTTTTACAATACCCAAAGTTTGTTATCATACTTTTCTCAACTCAGAAGCATTAAATTGTACAAGTGTGATACATTTTTCAAATCAGGAAAAAATATCCTTTTCAATGATGTGCCTTTCGACCCCCCTTCCCATTAAAAAAATGCAGCTTGCGTCCAAATCTCGGAAACGAGAGCTGACACGGAGTTGAAAAAATTCCAGAAAATGCATTTTAATTACCATAGGCCCATGCACAATTTCAGAAAAATCATTCGAACAGAACTGAAATATCCTGCTGGTTCCATACTTTGTAGCGACCCTGTATATTAAAAGAAACTAGAAACGATTTTTGCAAAGCAAAAAATAGTTGGCTTCGGAATTTTTTCGTAAAAATTAAATGAATGTCATTTAATCATTTTTAATATTTGAAAACAATAAAAAAATTATCTGTATGTGAAAAACGGTTATGTGATAGTAAAAAATGTCATCTTTGGATTGGTTGAAAAGGGGCAAAGCTGTTCTTCCATTATAAGAGTTTTAGCTAGTATAATGGCGTTAGTAAAACAGAACTTTTGGAAATTATGCTCTTAAAAATATAAGAACCCCCTTAGTTTTGAGAAAATTTACATATAGCATCGCGTACTGGGTTCCAAACCAGGCAACAAGAATTTTCTCGTAAATTCCTCCATTTTGGACAACGAACCACAGCTTGTTGGAAAGCCTATATTATACGTTCAGAAATAGACACTTGGAAGCTTTCTATTCTCGAAAAATGTTTGCGGTGGATGGAATTTGTCCACGACAGTGAAACATGACATTCATAGTTAATGTTAAGCTTTAATTAAATCTGCTTTCTCTTATACTTTTAGTACTACCATATATTTCGTAGACTCATGTAACTGTAACTAGGTATCATCCTTGATTGCAATCAACAGAGTCTAAAAATGCGATAAGTAATAAAATGGGGCAATATACCGAGCGTTTCGTCGAATCCGCACGTTAGAATGAGATTATGAAAATTTGTATACGGCCATAATTGGTTAAGTTCTGCTTAAACAAAATATTTTCAGTGTCACAGCACTTCTGGTTATATAGAAAGTATTAACTTCCTTTCCGAAATATTTTTAAGTAGATACTGCATTTGTAACTTATTTCTTCAAAACTAATAAAGTCTCCTTTTTTCATTACGTTATTAAGAAATCGTGTTGGTCACTTGAAAGAAAAATATTATTTATAGTTGGAAAATATATTTAACATATCTCGAAAAGTTAAGGGTTTGGAAGTCCAGCTATTCAAAAATCAATGTTTCAGAAAAAAATCATTAATCATCGATCTGTGTTAATGTGTTTAATACTTTTCGAGTCGTAGAAATAGCTGTTATCGCATAGTTTGTCATGGATATGGAAAAGTCAAAATTTACATTAGCAAACGTCACCTTGATGGGTTATTATTGTGTAAGTTTGACACAAGTACTTAACTTAGCTTCAATGATTTATTTCATATTTCACAAAACTTGCAAATATAACTTTCCTAAAAAGGTAGATTGAAAAATAGAATTTGTCAGTGCTTTAATAGTCATAAAAACAACCAGAATGGCTGCTTTCACATGTTTATGTACTAGAAAAACCATAATGCTTGCAAACAATAATTATTATTACGGGTTAAAAGTGAAAATGTTGATTGTTTTTAAATGTGCAATAAGAAGACAAAAATGAATATTTTTACTGGGTTATTATACATAGTAACAAGGATTTTTGTGTTGCACGCTTGTGATTTTGGAAGCGATTGAACAACTTATAGATATTGTATAATTGTTATGAACGACACTAATCAGCATATTAAATTTGTATCAAATGCCGACAAAATATAATTTTCATTATTTTTTCAGTTTATTGATTAATGGTTGCATATATTCTTTTTTCTACTGCTATCCAACCTTTTTAATTTTTTTTCATAAGTCGTGGCAACTCCATTGCTAAGTGTACCTGAGTAAATCAGCTTTTCGACGAGGCATTATTATTTTTGTTATTGCTATTTTATTTTCTTTTTGACAAAATAAAAGTTTTGACGAGAAGTTAATTATTCAGTAAATAGGTACTTAGCAACGTATACATAAAATTTTTTATATTTGCTAGACTCCCAAATCACAATGTAGTTGTGTTTGCGTAGTTAGACGTAATATGCAGTTTCTATCCGCTTACTGCAAAACGGTAATACTTTAAAATATACACTAAATTCAATACAAGTGGACAAAAACGTGTCTATTGTAGATTATTATATAATCATGCTGAAGTTATCGGAGCCTGAAAGCTCTGAAGTTGTGTAAAAATTGTTGGCATAATAAAGGATATAATTGGAAAGGTCACTGTATACAAAAAAATAATTAACTAGTCGACAGCTGGATTACGCAATTTTTTATGCCAGATTCATTTAGACAGGAACTTAGAAAGGACATAAGAGGAAGTTTTATTCAGGGCTTTGAACCGAACGGAAAGCAGGAAAAAAACTATTATTTTTGTCGGAGCCAAAACCGGAAATGAACCGAAAAAATAAGTCGGTTTTTTCAATTAGTTCGGAATTATACGACGCGTTGTCTATAAAAATATCTGCCTGGTCTTCCAGTACTGGTAGTAATTTTTCGGAAGTCAATTTTTTAAATAGTGTGGCGACAATATTGTCAGATAATCCTCCGATTTGTTTTTGGACCAAAACTCAAACTCGCATCTTTAGTTTCACTTTTCACAAACCCGCCTTTTTTACTTTGTTCACGACTATATCCGGCTTTCCACAAAGAAACTGTTGGTTGCAATGTTTCTAATACTGGAAACCTAGAGATTGTACTCGATCTTCAAACTCGATATCTACACTGTAATCGTAAACAAATCACAAATTTCCATTTCCGTCTTTAATAACTTTCATTGCCGGGAAGAATTTACAAATTAACAAATATTTTTTTTAGTTAAAAAAAGGAGTTTTACTTTTATTTGAGACATCCTGGTGTCTGGACGCAGATCCCATCTTTTGGTCCATCTATTTTACCACTACTTCAACTAGTATCTATCTTACTTTTTCTTTTGTGTGCTAAATGAGGAGGTACGAATATGCTATGGTCATGTCTAGCGCAGTTTAGAACAGTTTCGACATGGTAGAACATTTCCCCTATACTTTAACGATTTCTAATGGCGTATTTTTCTAAGTTTCAGTGATGCTCGAATTTTGTTACTGGGTTCTTCACAAATATCAAACGCGAATTTTATCGGTCAAAAGCTTTACCGAATTTAAAATACCTGCGTTTTAACAAKAACAMAATGTTAAATTTCCAAATGAGAACACTTGTAKTAATGCAGTCTCCGCAAATAGTCCGAACAGAGTGTTTCGATTAGTTAATTAGCAATAAAAGATAACTATTTCAATTTTGAATTGTACGTCCTGGAATTCATCGAGTTTACACACGTGTCATATATATCTGTCGTTGGCGAATAAAACACTCTAGGTTTCAATTGGTAACCATCCAATGCTCTGGGGCTATAAAGTTTGATAGAATTGTAATTATTCGTCCAAGTTTGGTAATTGCGTCATTCGAATGGGAACGGTTGACCCCTGTGGGCCATAACTTACAAGTGGCGCATTGTGCCATACGCATAGTAATCCGGCGGAGCTACCTCTCCTTGTTGTGGACGCCATGAACGAAAACGACAGGGCGATTGGTTGTAATTGCACTCCATGATGTGTACTCGAACCTATATTTCCACACCTTGATTACATTTGCTTTAATCAGGAAACGTATACACTACACACGTAGACAAATTGGTTTCTTAGATGAAGACATAAACACGACATTGCAAATTCTGTCCCATAACCTTTTTTTATCAAGTTTACACAAAAAAGGAAACAAACAGCACTTTAACAAAGTCAAGCGACAAAAACATATTTAAATTTCAGAAATTCGATACCATTAAACACAATAAGTTCAAATCACACAGCATAGTTAAAATCAACATCAACAACGCTGTGATAAACCTGTCAGAAAACTGTCTCAGATGCTGCTGTACATATTTTAGTGAAGGGGATGAACTTTGCTGTAACGCCATGGACAATTTCAAAAGTGGAGGTAATGTCTTTTGTGGAAAGATCAAGCGGATAAGATTAGGATGGATGTATGTATGTATGCCACGCCATTACAAATACACGTACGCCCAAACCTAATGTGCTATCTGAGAAAATCAAAGCTGTATAGGATTTGAATATAGATAAGTAATTTTAGATAGAACAGATTATCAGACTAATGTTAATTATTAGATGAGGGGACATAAAAATTATCTCGAGATCCTACCTCAATAATTTCCAAAATTACTAATGATCTCACCAAAACTTCAAATCTTTCGAATGGGGTAAGTCTTTTTTAACTGTTTCACATTTCAAGGTACCTAAATTGTATGGTTTGCCCAAAATCCATAAAACTAATGTCCCGTTAAGACCTATAGTCAATACAATGGGCAATCTTTGTTACAGATAGGCAGTAGTTCCATCAGAAATTCTTCTTCAAATTTCTCAGACTTTATTGAGTTATAAAAAAATTGAAGTATTTCAGAAACTGATATTTTAGTTCGTTTTGACGTGTTTTCTTTTTATTTACAAAAGTACCCAGTCCAAACTTAATAGAGATCTCCTAGGTGACACGATAGTCCAGATGATCTGAGTACTGTTTAAAATCAACTTATTTCTTATGGAACGGTAACAAAAATCAGGTTGTGCAATGGGTTCACCTCAAAGTCCTATAGTAGACAATTTGTTTATGGAAAATTTTGAATAGGTAGCGATAAACAGTTTTCTGTTTCAGGCAAAATGTTGGTATAGATATGTAGATGATACTTTTGTTATTTGACTCCACGGTACAGAACTTCTAAATCATATGAACAGTCAAAATCCTGACAAAATTTACTATGAAATTAGAAAGCAATGTTAGTTTTCGTTTCTTAGATATCCAAATATAAGAGTAAACACTGGACAGTTAAGACACAAGATTTATAGAAAACCAACACACAGATAGATATTTATATGCCACACCTCACCACCCTCCTTATCAAAAGAATAGTTTCTGGCTGAAAAAACTATTCTTTTGAGGAATATTGGGAAACGAAATTAAAGTTGAGTTTACCTTATATACAAGGCCTTTCGGAAAACTTAAAAGAGGATACTTAGAAAGCATAATATTTTAGTTGTTGATAGTACGTATAACAATTATTTAAGTTCTACAGAAGATAAAGTACATTTAGAAAGTGAAGGTGTTTACAACTTTACTTGTTCTTGCGGCAAATGTTCCATAGGTAAAACTAAAAGAAAAGTAGGTATACTTTTGAAAGAACGCACTAGGCTGCAACAGATAGATAAATCTTCCGTAGCTGAACACTCATATTTGATTGACTTTTGTCAGTAGAAGTTAGTAATATTCTAAGAAAAAACGAAGAAGGTAAAATAGATACAGAGTGGACAAATATAAAATCCGCTATAATGGAAGCAGCAAAGTAAACAGTAGGGCTAAGAAAACGGGAAACTACGAAGGGATGGTTTGACGAAGACTGTAAGATCAAAAGAGAAAAGAAGAGTCAAACTAAAAACAGGTGGATCAAAAATGGAAAAGAACAGGATCTGGATGGATACAGGAAGGCGATGCAAGAGGCTACAAGGTTACATAAAGGGAAAAAAGCAAAATGGATCATGGACCAAATGCAGCAGCTTGAATTGAACAATAAAAATAACGGAAAATTATATAACATATAAAACAAGTTGGCATCAACAGAAAAAGAACCACAGAAATAAGCAAGAAATACTGGGACACACATTTTACAAATATGTACAACGACACGGTACAAACTGAAGACGGCAAGTGTTACATAGGTCAAACTAAAAGAAAAGTAGGTGAGCGTTTGAAAGAACACATACGTGCTACTAGGCTGCAACAGATAGATAAATCTTCCGTAGATGGACACTCATATTTGAGTAAACACATGATTGACTTAGATAAAACAAAAATTTTACATAGAGATATATATTATCACAAACGTCTAATAAAAGAAGCAATAGAAATTTGTAGGAATACTAATGATTTTAATAGGGATTGTGGAAGTTATGAGTTAGGTGACATTTGGAAGGCTATTTTGTAGTTATCTTTTACCAAGTAGTTCGTGTATATCTAGTAGGTAGGTAGTTCCTTTTTCGTCGTTAGGTTCCTTTTTATCAGGTTGGCACGTTGTTTCTATGACGTCTCGCTTCCTTGGTGATTTGTTTATTTGCCTTCAAAATTTTGTTTGAACTTGTGTCAGGCAAATTTTGAGGTTCTTCGTCTATGACAAAGATTACAGGTGTAATCAAAATGTCAGAGTAATAACTTTTTGTCAGTGTTTTCAAGAGACAGCGATCTTTCCGAGAAAATATTAGCTTATCAACAAATTAAGTAAGTAAGATATTTTCGATTCAATATTCCGTCAAAAAGATCGATGCAAATCACTTAATCGATATTTTACTGAGACCTAGTCTTGCTCATTAATAAAAAAAATTGGCCACATAATTAATGATTTCTTAGTTATTTTTTATCCTTCTATCTCGATGGCATTTCTTTCGTTCAGATTAAAAATGTAGGTTTTGCTGGACTTTAATCACTATAATATGCTGAAATTCGCGGTACTCGAGTAATCCCTATCACGCTGAAGTTTGAATTTTTTTAGCGACAGAAAATTAGAATCTTAGTCTCATTGCGGCAACAGAAAGACAAAATTTCTAATCACCAGCCACCCCTTGAATGAAATCATAAGGGTATGAGCACCGCGCAGAATAAAAACTGTGGGGAACTGCGAGCCAAGATCTGGAGCTGCGTGCTTCGGCCATCGACAAAGGGGTTGCTCAACAGGTGATTTCTGAACCAAGGGGTGGTGGCGCGACACTGGGCGGTGGTCATGGCGGTTTGGCCGTTGTGTATGCTTTACATGCGCCAAACGTAGCATGTATATTCCGCAGGCCGGTAGCGTTGAACGTTCCAGGCCCATGGGACCCGCATGCTAACTACCTCGATACGTGCGTGCCATGAACCACCCCGCCTCGCCCCGCGAACGTAACATGTTGCTTCCTCTTTACGCTATTKTTTATTGACAAACGGGTGCCAATGACCAAAACACCAACTGCCGACAGAAGTTCTGGGAATGGGAGMCAGACGACGATGTTGGTTTGCAGTTTTTCAAAATTGTATCCAGAGAAAATGAAAAATACTTGGGTTTTCTATCTGGTATTCGTCCAATTAAAGGGGATGAACAGTAATTGCAGAATTATTGACCGTTGATGTGTAAATATTACCTGTATACCTATGATGGGTTTCGGTTTTAATAGGCATAAAACTCCTTTTATCTCATTGCCTGGCTTATGCAGATTATTGTCTCTTTCTTCAGGCCCTTTAATCGTTTATTAAACAACTTTACCACAATGACATTTTGTTTTCCGGGCTGGTTCCCACGTTGGTTATTAGACCTTGACGTTTCGACACTCATGTAGGTGTCTTCCTCAGAAGTAGCTCTGAAACTGTTTCAGTTGCAGAGCTACKTCTGAGGAAGACATCGACATGAGTGTCGAAACGTCAAGGTCTAATAACCAACGTGGGAACCAGCCCGGAAAACAACATGTCATCGACAACAACCACGGAAGCCTTCAAACCAACTTTACTACAATTAGAGTACAAAAAACTATGAAAAATATTTACAGTAGAAATGGAGTTATCTTAAGTACAAGAGCAGCTTTAACAATGACTAAAATAAATAAATAAGCATTATGCATTTATAACAGTTTTCAATGCATACAATAAATATATTTAATTTGCACTTGAAAAAGTAAATAATAAAACTTACATTTTTTAAACTGTTTATTAATAAGAAATTATCAAAATTGTAATATAGATTGATTGATTGAACCAGCGTACGGTAGGCATTTGTGCCGCTCCCGGAAATACCGCTGGGTTGGAGGGATGAGACGCTTGTTGCTAGTGGGTAGGTTTGCAGGGTCCATTCAGCCAGTGAATGCTTTCCTTAGATGTTTCCATGTTTCATGTTGGCTTAGCGTGTCTTCTTTGTTTTCTTCCTCATGTGAGATGATGTCTGAAGTGGTGTAGAGATTTAGGACCTCTTCATTTATTATTTTCTTGTCTTTTTTAAGTGATTAGTTTAGATTGCTCTTTCATGATGGTGTCGACGCTTCTTTGGGTGTTTTCGTATGTGGTTATGCGTTCGTTTCCTAGAGTTGTAGATTAGGTGACGTTGTTCTGCGGGATATTTCTCGTCTGTGTTTCTTTCCACGATTCATTACGGCCGTCCAAATTTTTTATGGGTGGGTTGGTTTGCAGGTCTTCTTGGTTTCTTCACAATATTATTGCGTTGTCGTAGTGGTTCCTTACTCCTTTCTCTTGTTGTCGATATGATTCTATTTCTCTTACGGGGTGTTTGTGTTGCTGTTGGTAATTTGGTCTTTTCCATCTTGCTGGATTTATTATATCACAATTACGTGATATACTGTACTACTTGACTGTAAAGACAATCCCAATAACAATGTAAACGCAAGGACGTAGCACTAGAACACATTATGAACTTAAAATCTTAGAATTTATAATACTTGTTTGATTCCTGTGTACGTTGCTGTTTCTCGATTGTATCGTCGCTTTGAGTGATTTCGTATGTGCTTAGCTATTCGCTTGCTGGACCTCTGGATGAGGTGATATTACAGGAAGTTTCCTCGTCTTGTGTATTTTTCTATACATTGGAGCTTCTATAGGACTATCCCAAATTTTTGTGATTGGACTTGTTTTCCTGATTTCTGTACAACTATTTCGCGCTGTCATAGTGCTTTCTTACTTACGGCTTCTTTTTGTTYTTGCCGCTATKATTTCTTCTTCCACCTTAATCGGTAGTGAAGTAGTCAATTCATAGCGCTCAAAAATACGTCCTCATGCTACATGCTACAACTTTAATCAAATTCGATAATTTTACGARGCATGGTTTTTAAGTAAGTACCGTTTTGGAATTAAAAAAAGACGTGCAAAGATATMGCAATAATTTTATCTTTCATGAAAGCCTGTACCTTAATCTACTTTTCTACATAATTTCCGTGAATATTGAGGCACTTGTCATAACGTGGCACCAGTTTTTGAATACCCTCCTCATAAAATTCTGCCGCCTCGATTGCACGACGCAGATTGTTCAATGTCTTACAATAAGACGCTGCATTGATTGTCTCATTACGAGGCAGAAACTCCACTAGCAATACTCCTTTTCTGTCCCAAAAAACTGTGCACATGATTTTCCGGGCAGAAATTCTTTGCTTAAACTTCACTTTTTTGGGTGATGATGAATGTCGCTATTCCATGGATTGTTGTTTCGATTTTGGTGTGACGTAGGCCACCAGTAACAAATTGGTCTAAAAAATCTTCACCTTCATTGTGGTACAGCTCAAGGAAAGTCAATGCACTGCCTAAACGTTGGGTTTTGTGCAAATCCGTCAACATTTTCGGAACCCAACGTGAACACAATTTCCGGTAATTCAAGTTCTCGGTCACAATGCGATACAAAACACTACGAGAATATTGAGGAAAGCAGTCGCACAATGATGAAATTGTAAAGCGTCTGTTTTCTCTCACCTTTTCGTTCACTTTCTGCACCAAATCTTCATTAACGACCGAAGGACGCCCACTCCGTTCTTCATCATGCACATTTGTGCGGCCATCTTTAAATGCTCTCACCCATTTCCTTACCATTCCATCACTCATAATGTTTTGTCCGTAAACTTCACAGATCTCACGATGAATATCGAYCGGTTTTACGCCTTTAGCAMTAAGAAATCGTATAACAGCCCGTACTTCACAATCGGCGGGACTCACGATTGTCKGAGGCATCTTAAACACTCAGTAAACWTCGTATACAATGAAGAATCAAACTGTAATGGCATCAGTGCGTAGACAAGAGATGTAGGTAACCAGCGCGCATGCGCGGAACGCCGACCGTAGCGCTGCGGCGGCGGAATCGCAAAACGGTACTTACTTAAAAAACATGCCTCGTAGATTGGTACATAAAACCTATTTCTTCTTGTAGACATCTAAATTTGAATTCTTATCATAAATTTAATTTGGCATTAAAAATAGAGTTAAACAATTTCACATCCTACGCTATTAAATAAAAATTTATTTTAATATCTAAGTCTTATCCAGTTTCTTTAGTGAAGAAATTTCTTTTAAAAATTTTTAAGACTGATGTGGGATCAAGTGAAGAGGTTTAATTAATAGTGTTTGCCCTTCACCTCTTACCAGATATTGTATAATTCCCTATCTATATAGGTCTTAGTAACAAAATAAAGAAATTATTGTTAGATATAAAAAATGTTCGTTTGTTGTTATCCACTTGTAAAAATTCAAAAATATTTTCAAAATTAAAATGTAAAACTCCTATTAAAAATTTTGTAAATGTAGTGTATTTATTATATTGGAGTAACTGTGAATCAGTGCCTATATGTGGGCCAAACTTCAGGACACTTAATTGATAGAATTAAAAAACACAAAAGAAATATTAAAAATAATAAGGCAACTTCTCTAATATTTAATTACAGTGAAGCTGTTTAATAAAACATTATAGGCCCTGAACAAGAAGACAATAATTTCTGCAAGCTAGGCAATTCATTCATAATATTTATAATATGAACAGTAATGTTGCTTCGGGTGCAGTTTTCTTTGTATTCTGTGTATTTGATACGTATTTTTAAAGTAATTTGTTGTTTATTATTACTATTTAAGATTGTAGCGATTTTCATCGTCTCTTTTGCGCAGTGTTTTCCATCCGTTTATGCATTCAACTTCTTGCGTATAAAAAGATGTTGTGGCCTTTGACATTGATAATGGTCCTGCAATTTGTAAACAATACCTATTAATGCTGAAATGAAGAGATTTACTTTTTTTCTCGAGAAACCCAAACTTTGGGATCGTTATTAAAACATGCAACTTCGTCAGTGTCAATAAAATTGTTCCTCATGTTCAATATGGATTTTATCCACGTTTCAGCACACTAGCTTTAGTTTTTGACGATGCAAGTATGATTTACGCATCGTTCTTTCTCTATCTTCAATATTATTATTGTCACTTTTTTGCACTGAAATGACCAGCTTCAAGAAAAGAAAATTGCAGGATTGGGTTCAGTATAAGCAGTTTCGTAACATGACGGTTAGCGCTATCAGGAAGGAAAAGACTGCGTAATTAAACCAAGTCAGCATTAATACTTCCAGTAAACATTTGTGGAAAGCTCTAAAATACTTACACGTCAAGCGAGGTAGAAAGTCCTGTGACATATCATCATACTCTGCTAATGAAATAAATGACTACTTTAGGTCGGTATTTTCCCTATCCAATAACTGTTCCAATGAAGTAAAACAATTTGATAGAAAATACTAAATTTTACATTAAATTAACTTTTCCTGAAGATGTTGCTAATGTTATTCTTGCTTTGAAATCAAATGCAGTTGGATACGTCGGAGTTTATTCTAAGATGTTGAAATTCTGTTGCCCTGTTATTTGCAACACATTATCAATTGTTGTTTCGAGCACAGTCATTATCCCGATGAGTGGAAGCTCGGTCTAATATGACCTTTGCCTAATATTGCTGAAATTAAATCTGTATCCGATTTGAGACCAATCAGCATCTTGCCTGTGTTGTCTAAGGTATGTGAAAAGTTTCTTCATAAACAAAGTTAGGTTAGGTTAGGTTAGTTAGGTTTTTGTACTCATTACAGTACAACAACTGCGTTGACTAATTTGGTGGACGAGTGCATTGGATCCCTCGATGCTGGCAGGCAAGTCTTTTGGTCTCATTGGATTTTTCAAAAGCTTATGATACACTGGATCATGTGTTGCTTTGTAGTAAATTGACTTACTACGGTTTTGATGAGGTTTCTGTAAATTTCTTCCGATCTTATTTGGTCAATAGGTGCCAGCGAGTCTTGCTGGGTGGCGAAATGTCTGATGTCGGCAGAGTGACGTCGGGAGTCCCTCAAGTCTATCCTGGGGCTAATTTTGTTTATAATTTACAACGCTGATTTACTCTCAAAGCCCAAAATTTCAGCTTGCGTGGCATACGCTGACGATACTTACTTTTTACACCATTTCAACCCACAGAACATAGAGAGGGCATGCTTAGAAATGAATGAGGACCTAGGCAACATTAGTGAATGTTCTAGTAACTTAAAGTTGAACAGCAATAAGTGTTGTGAAGTGAAGGATGATTTTAAAGTACATGTGGACCATAATCAACCGCCTGTATATGAAAGGATGAAAAGTCTTGGTTTAAGTATAGATAGTGACCTTGGTTTTAAAAATCACGTGTCTTCTGTTATTAAAAAATGTTATGTTGCTTTAAAGCTCTTGTACTCTAAACATCTTATTCTCAATTTTAAACTTAAGGTGCAGAATAACTGCTGCAGATTCATATTTGCACTAAGAAAGTATGCTCATATCAGTGAGCGTATACCTAAATGGTTAAAAATTGATCAACTTTTTTATTACCACCTTGCAACTTTCTTGTTTCGTGTCTTTCGATCCTCTTCGTGTGATAAGTTTCATAGTCGTAGTAGCTTGCATTGCACTGATTTATCTATTAGATATGTCCACCAATTATCAATGCCTAGCTTCCGAACCTCTTTACACACGCGGTCTTTTACTTATAATGCTATAAAATGTTATAATGAACACTATGATTTGTTTACTAATATATGCTCTGTAGAAAGTTTCAAAAAACAAATGATGTATAGGTTAAGTCATTAGCTTGTAATTATAGTCAAAGCATGGTAGTATAGTGGTTTATGTTTTTGGTTTGTTTATTTCTCATATTGAACTAAGTTTATATTTTATTTTGGGTTGAGTGGAATAGCTACGATAGACTTCGCCCAATAGTATGTTTAAATAAAGTCCTATTATTATTATTATAAATAGAGAAGACTTTGATTTGTCCTTTGCTGGAAAATGACCTACAAAATGATTTACGCAGATAAGTAAATGAAGATACCTAACTATCACCTTTGCAAATATCATCAAAACATATTCAATCTAAAGTAATGAATATTACGTCCTGGAGCTGCAAATCCATATTAAGGTAAATTAAATATCCGAGAAACAAGAACCGCTTCTACCATTGTTGTAACGATCCGAGATCGCGTAATAGGTAAATCTTAAGCCATCACCACTCACAAGTTTTTTTCTCGGTGGTCATAGTACCGGGCATTAGTGCATCGGAGGTAATATTTTACAAAGTTAATTTGACGCTTCACTGGTAACGGTCGTAGTATTGTTCCTTTTTTTGTTAATAAGGCACTGGCGTTTTTCTGCAGTGGGGGTATAAACGATTTCGGGGTGCGATAGAACCTGTTCTATACCGCGGGCTCAGATTATACCGTCATTTCTTCTAACCGCAGCGGCGATTGGGACGATATTATTAATCCTGTGATCGCGGAACGCAGGATGCTGCGAGGACGAGTTACTATGGAGGAATTTATGGAGTACGAAATGTATTAGATAAGCTTGGGCAAATTAAATTGATTACTTACTAAATAAAGCAATGAATTCAAAAATCCGGTTACGTCATTTTTGGGATTAAGGTTCATATTGTTTTATCACTGTGTTGCTTAAAAGATTTTACAAATTTACCTGTGTCAGGTGTATGGCGATCATTTAACTTCTGGTATGATAATGAAAAGTATATAACTTTAATTTTGGGCTTCACGTTTTGTGAAATTTTCCAAGAAGGATTTATACGTGAACATTAAAGCTAATTTTGAATGAAAAGAGACTGCTAGTATCAAAATAAAATATGAGCGTCAGTTTCATAAAAGAACTACCAGGTTTATAATTTAAGATGAGGGGTTGTGAATTTGAAAAATCTAAGAGCAACATAACATTGTATATAATAAGAATTATAAGCAATAATACAAAATAACAATGAAACCTAAATAAAAAGTATCTACCCTGTTTTGCTAATAATCGCTGTATTTTAGATTTTATGAAAAAAATGGTTATAACCGTGTTGAACGGAGGGATATCCTGTACAAATTTATACTTTTGATATTTTTTTATACCTGTATTTTGCTTATTTAGAGAGTAATACTAAATAATTGTAAAAACTGAAGTTGGAGAAATACTCTTTATTCGACAGCGCTATGGGATTAACAAAAAAAACTGCCTTACCTCAATGAATTGTAATATTTTAAATAGGAATCCGACTATAACTTCACTGCATTACTGTCAAGATATGTATATGTCACTGCTCGTGACAGATTTGAATTTATTAGGAATGCATCTAGTAAATCAGCAAAAACAATTCCCACTCCAAAAGATTAAGGCAAAAAAATATAATCAATGTTCGCCTGAGTTGGACAGTTTTTGCATTAACACGGAATGAATGAAGACTTACAAAGTCGCCCAGAAATATTGTCTAAATTAGTACATCTGTAGAAGCTAAGTTTTGAAAAACTGCAAATTCCAGCAATAAAGAATTAATGATGTATTGTAATGTAACATACCCAGGTTCGTAGAGATTTAGATTGAAATGTGATCGTCCAGTACTTACCTACGTTGTGTTATTTTAATTAAACGTACCTTCGATGCACTGGTTACTCACGTAAATAGGGAGATTTGATGTAATCATAAATAATACGAAACAATCTCAAAACAACTAATTTATTACTAAACAAGAACAAATTTGGAGGGTTAACAAATGGTAGCAATGCTGCTGAAAATTGTTATCTAAAACAATGAATGAACTGTGTTCGATAACACTTTCACTCTTAAGATTCAAAACTGAAGAGATTTTTGTTAGCATAGCCGACTATGGTCAGCAGGTACTGAGGTCCCATGCGGGAGGCAACTCAGCTATATAGTTAAATGGTTTGGTGCAAAAATCTTGGTTTTTCTTTTACCAGATGTTTGCCCAGCACGGGAGAAAATGTTAGTTCATACATCAAGGCTCTAACATCACACTTTCATGCATCGCGTATAACTATTTCTGCGGGGATAGAGCTAATCAAAGAATACGAGAACACAGTTAAGAAAATGACATAAATAGTTTAAAAAGAAGACTACAACAGCAGCATAGTTTGCAATGTTACCGTTGACTCTAAATACACCATGTATCCTAATTAAWTAAWTAAACAACTGCGTTGATTGGATGACAATGGTGTTTGTTTAAAACTAATKACGTAATGTGATTGAAAAAGGAACACAAACAATAAAAATTAAAAATTGAAACAGTACTGACCTGCGAACAGTTGAAGGAACACACTGAAACTAAAGCGCACCTGTTTCTCGTCCAATTAAGAACCTACCCCCTCGAACGTCGCAAATATGCCCCATTCCCAAAATCGATACGAAATATAAACTGAATTTGAGAGGCAATATGAATAAAATACAGAAATATGAAGATGGCATACCGGGTTACTTCAGTATATATATTGTTTTAAAAAAGTGCGTAAGATGTTCCTAATTAAAAACTGTTTCTATGATATAGATGAGTTTTTATGTTATTAGTATCTCTGTTTCCAATGTATTGTCTATTGTCTAGATATATTTAGATGTGATGCTATGACAAGTGCTGTATCTGTATAAGATCTAATGCATAAATAAAGATTTGATTTGATATTTTGGCTTCTACAACATCGTTCTCGTACGACAATATATTTGATGATTATATAATATATTCATATCAGACCAGGATTCAATTAGTAACCACCTAACACTACTATTTATTAAATATTGAAAGAATACTTTATTATTCAGATTAGTTACCAAAATCAGACATTACAACATATTAAATCACATTTCCAAACTTTTATTTTTTGGCAAAGCCAGCATTTCAACCGTCAAGCGGCTTAACAAGTATGACTAAATTAAAACACTAAAGACATTTAGACATATCTTAAACATAGGTACAGAGTTGTGTGGTGTGGGGGATTTGAAACCGATGGAAGCGACGAAGTTTTTCCAGAATAGTGCCTTTTGGTTTATTTATTTTTATGGAGAAAGGTTTTCATTTTATATGATATTATTTTATTATAAAGCTTGTTATATATTTTTGAGAACTAATGCTTTATTTGTGTATATCAAATGTTATTCTTATAAGTAAAAACTTTATTTTGATTTAAAAATTAAAATGTTTTGTTTTTTATTATCCGTAGCAAAATGAGAAATAAAAAGATTATTTTAATCTTTAAGTTAATAAACGCGTTCTTTATCACAAAAAAAGTATAATTAATTTCTTCCAAGAATTAATTTTGCTTTCGACAACCTACCCTGGGGTTACTTGTCACTTCGCACTAGAAATCCTAATATCATCATTTGTATATTGGTGACAAAGTAACCCCAGACACCTGGTAACTTTGTCACCATACACAATCAATACTTCCACATCCGATTGTAAAAATGACATTTACATTTTTATTTTTTCTACTATACGATCAGTAATTAGGTTTTGAGCATTTTTTGTCTATAAACATTTTTTCTAAGACAAACGGTTCCGGTGATATCAGCAAAAATACATAAACTTTTAAAAGAGGTTTTTCCAAATAACTAGAAAATTATTAACTTAAAAAATTGCAAGAGTGCTTTCCGATCAAAAATTTGATTTTCTACTACATACTATCGTATGGGAGGGTCTAAAATATTTCTAAAATCTCAACACTTTTTGTAAGAAATTTTATTTCCTATTGATGGTATTTTCATTTTTTGAATATATGAAGTATTTTCGGAGATATTGAGGAAAAACTCTTTTTTTAGTGACGCTTTTTGCTAGTATCTTCTAAACAGTTTGCTGCACCGAAAATTTATATAGGAACGAATAATATTCGCAATTATACTTCTAATCACATACTAAAACAAAAGAAAATTGCAGAAAGGGTTACCCCCCAATTTCACCCCTTTCTTGATACCTTAATTACCCCCAAAACGCATTTGGTAGTTAAGATTTATATGTATGCCAAATTTCAAGTTCATATGTTGTCTTTCGAAAGTTTTCGCGTCCACACACAAAACCATAGACACAAGCAAGAAATTTTTTTGCTCAAATTTTGTTTTTTACGCTATCGACCATTTTAAAGCGATTGAGCAATAAAATTTTTTTTTCGTAATACAGTACTTCCCATCCGTTGGATGTGGAAGTAATATGGAAGATACGAAGATAGGTACATGATAAAGTATCCCCGTTTAACGCGACTTAACGATTTTTCTCATTTTTTTAAAAGTTCAAACAAAAGTTAGAAGCCATTTAAGAAAATTCATTTTAATAACTCAAAAACTATCACAGATATCTTAAACTTGAAAACGTTATTGTTGAGCATCACATAGTAACTTTGCCTCCTTTAACTTACTTTGTAGCTTTTGAAGTAATAAAGTTACCCATGCCTAGATATCAGAAGTGGGACACCCTGTATACATATTACATTATTTTGTTGAAAATGGGGTGGGAACCATAGTTGCATTCCGTATCCTGGCATCTCGCGAATCACTTGATCCGGCGTTACTTTCTTGCTGCCTTATCTCGGCCTCCGTGATGTCGCGCTAACTCCTCGGATCAAGACGGACAAAGCCGGTCTTTTTTGCACGTACCCACCTCTGACACTATTAGCCCGTTTAAATGTCCATATTTTTATTCAAAATTACGCCGGCCGAACCAAAAAGACACCGACGAGTGCGTGCCCTTTTACAAATCGTATACCGTGTGCTGTTATTAATATCCGCCGGCCCCGGTTTTTTTTCTAGGTCGTTGTTCTCGGGCATTAAATTACGATGTGGGCAGGATCACAACGGTCTTGTTAGTTTTTGTGTTGTTAGCTKCCGTGGGTATCCGCGATCGCACGATAAAAACAGATTCACTTGCGCGGTGATGGGTACCCATCAGGTATCTCTGTTGAGGTGCAGCGCCGGGTCGGCCGTCTTTGCTGGGTTGGAGGGGTACATGCTGATTGCTTGCAGTGCGACTGCGACTGCCTCCGTTGTAATGAGCTTTTGTGTGCCATAACATCAAAAGACAACACAGAATCCACATTTGTAATAATAGAGGCGGTAAAAGTAAAAATACAGAAGTATTTACCCCACATAGTATGTCAAACGCCTGAAAATTTGTATTATCGAACATAATTTTTTTATAAAAGAAAGTAACACTAATTACTAAGCCCTTAAAAATGGGCTTTTGAATTTGGGGAATAAATGGTATATTAAAGTACCACAGCTTCATCCATCCAAAACCAATCAGTGTTACGCTTGGGTGGGAAATGTTAAGAGTTATGTTTTCTCATGCGATTATTTGTGTTGGTGCACAAAGTTGGAATGCTGTATTTATTCGCAAGTGGAAAAATGTGGAAGTGTCTATATAGTAAAAAAAACCGCGGTAAATTGAATCAATACTTCCACATCCAATTGTCAAAATGACATTTACGTTTTTATTTTTTATACTATACGATTAGTAATCAGGTTTTGAGCATTTTTTCTCTCTACACATTTTTTCTAAGAAAAACAGTCCTCGTGATATTAGCAAAAATAAGTATATAAACTTTTAAAATCGGTTTTTTCCAAATAACTCGAAAATTATTACTTAACAAAAAATAGAAAAGTGCTTTCTGATCAGAAATTTGATTTTCTATATAATAGCAAAATTTAACAAAAATCGAGCAGAGGTTTTTTGGAAATATTTCGAAAATGTCAAAAGTTTGGATAAATTTTTGTGAGAAATTTTATTTCCTACCTGATGGAATTTTCATTTTTTGAATATATTAAATATATTCGGAGATATTTGGGAAAAACCGGTTGCTTTAAGTGACGCTTTTTTGCTAATATCTTCTAAACAGTTTGCTGCACCGAAAATTTATAAGAGCGAATAATACTCGCAGTTATATTACTAATCACATACGAAACGAAAAAAAATAAAAATTTGCAAAAAGGGTAGTTACCCAATTTCGCCCCCTTTCCGATACCCTACTTACCCCACAAACAATAGGTCGCTTTGGGTAGTTGAGATTTGTAAGTTTGCCAAATTTCAAGTTCATATATTAAGTCTTTAAGCGAATGAGCAAATAAAAAATTTTGAAAATTTTTTTTCGCGTATTTTACTTCGTAAGTAGGTAGTACGTTTTAGAATAAAGCATGGGCACCTTATAAAGCGTCAAAATATGTTTGCCAATCCCACCAAAATAATATCCAAATAATTAACAAATACATCATCAAAATCATAACCATCTAGATACAACTATAACCACAGGTATTTCAAGTAAGTTTATAGAAACATCTATTTCTTTTCATAGCTTTATGTACATTTAAATTAAAATTAAACTTTATAAAATCTTTTTCGTCTAGATAAGTCTTCTTTTTAGAAATTTTCTGCCGTATCATTTCATTCTTGTTGGTATTAAATCTTGTACTTATCTTCATTATAAGAATGTGCATTCCTTAACAAATACTGCAGCTTCTGGCAGCGGATTGTTAATTGTATTTATATAAGTAATATCATTCAATATAAAAATTCCTGTTTAAAATTGTTAAGTGAAATGTGGTTTACATATTTTTCATAACTTTACGGGATGACTTAGAAGACGAAGATTAGATATTAGCTAAGTAAATCCCGCCAACCTCCGAAACCTCCAAAATTTTATGAGGTGTTGTAAAGTGCTAAATCACGTACTCCCGTATCGAAGTATCGTTTGTCCGCATAAATTATATCGATGTTTATTTGAGATATAACGATATATAAAATTTAGCCATTATCTTGTTTTTAATTGTACAATTACAAAAGCAGCTTTCCTCTCCCCGGTTGTTTTTTCCTGCCCCCTCTAGCTTGTGAGCTGGCGAAGCCCTTGTTTGAGTATGCTGAAGTCCAAAAATAACAAACAGAAGACTTGTGTTTTCTGGCATCGCCAATGAGAAAATTTATTGCAACAGAAAGTACTGCAATCGAAATGTTTTAGAAAAAAATATTTAGAAAGTTTTGGTAAATGTACAAAATATTTGTTTAGATAATCATGTTGCAATAATTTACAGTAGGTAGCAGTCTTCTTACAGACGAAAGGAACTGGATCAAACGATCCAGTAGTAGTACAGCATGAAAGCATAGAATGGCCTTTTTATATTTATGTTATATAATTTATTATTAAAGATAATGGAAGTCCTCGCACTTACGCACGTTTGTTAATTAGGTAATATTCAGAGTCATATTTGCTGTGAACGTCGTCGTGCGTGTCCTTCAGCCGGGCGAGCGTGTACGCTGCGTTTTCGGCCGTCTTCTCACGGAAGGCTCCACAAATGACTGGACACAGGAAGCAAGTTATCTTGATGTCTGCGACCATAAAGCACGTCTACGTGCGGCAACCTGACTTGAGTTATTTATACAATACTCCTTTCATTCACTTTTCCAAAATATGAATCGGGCAGGTTCGTGACCGGACTCTAAATAACATGACCGCAGTGGAATACAGATGTGCTCCTCCCCGTTAAACAAACCCTAATATTCATGTGTGCGCTCGGCTCGACGGTGCACCGGCGAATTTTTAATTAGGCGATTCGACAGACGGTCCCGCTGCTACTACTTGGCATAGTTAGTTCGGGGACGCGTAATTAAAAGTGAAACAGTTGTTCGGAAATGGTGCCAGCAAAATAATTCCTTCAAAAATCACCAATAATGAATGTAACTGGGTTCTTGCGGACAAAAACGGTAATACGTCGCGCTCAGCGGAATCGTAATGAGTACTGTGGAATAGTAGCCAGTGAAGCGTGTAAGGAATGCCGAAGCGTTCGATTCCACACCCTTTAGAACGCGATCGGCGTTGCATAACTAAAGGTGACACATAAAACGCCGGTGATCACAGATGTCCGTCGTATGTAGGCCAGTAATTTAATTATTCTCGTTAAGCTATTAAACACTTCACACGGAGATTTGTAAAATAAGTTTTTGACTGTTTAATTATAGGTTTGGCTTAATGTTTGCACCTCAGTGATTAAAAATAATAATGATAATAAAGGGTTTCTGCTGCGTTGGATTATCATCGCAGTAGCTCCGTTTTCGGTACGTGCACGTTCCGCGCGGACCGAAGACGGGCCAGGCCGCGATCGGAAAACGGTTTTCCAGCAGATATGGTTGCATAGGTGTTATCCCGCGTCCAGGTGAGGATGCTCGATCGCGAATCTGGAGCCGCCTCGAGTGGGAGTATCTCGAATCCTGGGAAGGACCAACGTGCGGCGGGGGCCGCCCGCCGCGGCGTCACGTGACCGCGGACCGCGTGCGTGGCCGAGCGCCGCGCTCCGCCTCCATTAACTCTTTCGCTCATTCAACACGGGACGTACGCGCGATCAATGGCCGAGTGTCCGCGCTCGTCGCCACACGCGCCATCCGCGTCAGCCAGTGCACCAGGAGTCCGTGAAGACGACGTGAACCACCCGATGGTGGAGCAGTGAAAGGGGCAGTGCAGTGGTAGCGGACCGGTTGATGCACACGAGTGTGACGAGAGTATTCGAGCTGGATCACCCAGGGGGATTCGCCTCATCGCCGTGGGCGGCCGTCTTGGGGCACCACCACACGGCGGCCGCCGCCGCCGCCGCGGCCGCTGCCGGCACCATGATGCAGACCGGCGACCACCATGCGTACGCGGGCTCGCACCACCCCGCGACGCCGATGGACCTCCACATGCCGCAGGCCTTCCCCTATTATCGGTGAGTCCACTTGGACGTTATGCGGGCGATTCGGCGGTGGCCGTGCCGCCACTTGTTGCTCATTTGCATTTAGGGCCGACACGTGATATCGGACCGCTGGGCACGTGCTGGCCTTGTCTGCCGACTGGCACGAGGTTCAGTTTGCGACCATTTTAGCCAGTTACTGGTGACAATTTTTCTATCCTTCGCGGAAAAATTTCAAGCGAAGCGATACAAGCGACAACGCTGGATAAGGATACAAAGAACTTGCAGCTGGAATGTTTTGAACGTTCTCCGGGGTACAAGATATTGAGATCAGAACATTTCGAAGAGAATCTGTTATTAATTCTGTAGTGAAGCAGTAAAAAATCTCCGTGTTTTGAAATTCTGATTCAGTATTAATATCTTAATTAAAGCTTTTATAAAAACGCTAATTTTCAATTAAGCTTCGTTCCAATTCGTTTGTGACGAACTCGAAGGGAACGCAAAATTATACGGGTTTTTAGAGTGTCAGTGTCTAAACTTGTGCGACGATAGTACATCAACAGGCCACCAAATCTACAAACAAATAATAACACGGTGACAAAGAATATATGGAAATCTAGGGTAGGTTACACTATGTTGAGTCATCAAAAGACATCAACAACTAGTTGATATATTTTAGCCATTTTACTTTCCAATTTGACCCATTCGCAGAATTAAATCATGTTTTCTACATTCTACATCTAAGAAAAATGCTTTAAAAAATACTTTATGATAGACACAAACCACAAGAATAATTTCTTGCAGTTGTGTGATACCAAAAATGTAAGTCTATAGTTCAATATCGTTCCTCCGTGATCTGTAAGTACTTTTAATAAAATCAATATAAAAATTCGCACTAACCTAGCAGCGGCTACTAACTCTACTTGCACACACAATGCAACTCCTGTATAATAAAATAATATATTCTAAAATAGATCTCCATAGACAGCCAGTATGTAACCACGTCTAACTAATGTCGGATTTCACCATGCAAGCGAACAAACACCATTTTGAAACCGCATGCTTTTATTTAAATTTGACAACCCTTTCTGAAAATCACGAAATTATTTGGGGATCATTGCAATTTTCATAATTATTAGTCGGGGACAATCTATTTTAAATTACAAAAAGGTTTTTTAGTGCGATGGATAGACTAAGAAATCATAAAATTACAATCTTATATGAGTTTTTACCTGATTCCATAAATTGTCGTTCGATAACTAAGATAAAAACTGGTTATGGTACAGAATAAAGAATTGGACTAGTAAACCTCTCTACTATGAAAATAATACGTGTGACTGCTGGACTCTTATCAAAACATTGAGAGTGAAGTAACTGTTCTTCATCATCTTTATGCAAGTTGTTCTCAGCCTTAATATTTGTCATACATCGTCATATCCAGCATCAAAAATCATCATTTAATGATAACCATCAAACCGCATATCAAATTTTGTATGAAAAGGGGTATTTTGACCCTAGGGGCAGCACCCTAATCACACTACTTTAAAAGTGTTTGAGCACGCCTAATATATCGTAAGCTACCATTTGTTGAAAAGTTCAGTTGCACAAGCAGTACAGCACCTGTAGTAAAAGATATTCTCAAAAAATCGCCATGGACTGCCAATATTTAAGGATATCTAATGCCGGAACCAACATGTAGTAAAATGGTCGCAAAAATACCATCTTCATGTTTTATTAAACAATTTACAAAGTGAATGCATATCTCACTGAATTGTTACTTATTTTTTAAATACTTGTGAGGATTAAAATTTTTTAGAAAAGTTTGCATTAAATATATTGCCACAAAACTGTCCTCAAAATTGTTTCAATTATATCTTGAAAACACAATTGGTAAACCGCTGCAGAAGTTTAAAATTTCGATCTAAAGCTGGGGTGAGTAGTGTTTACAAATTTGGGCGGTATAACTTTCATAAAATAATATAGTACCTACAATCTTACGTTATGAGGAATCTGATTATGATTGATATTTTTTCTTTATATCTGTAATTGTCTGTTGAAGACTCGAGTGGTAACATTCGACCCGAGAGGACGTGTTTTTGAGCACTATGAATTGACTTACCTTATATCTGTTTGTTTTGTTTTGCGATTAAAACAAAAAAAATCGGCACACATTACTTAAATGGGTTGGGTTGGCCAACAATAAGAGAACCAAAAGGAGTGACGCAACATTAGCCAGGGGTTTAATAAGCAGATAAATTAAATTCTAAGATTTTAAGTTCATAGGGTGTTATAGTGCTCTGTTTTTGCGTTTACCTTGTTATTGTGATTGTCGTTACAGTGAAGTAGTTCCGTGTATCTAGACAAGTGTATACAAAAAAAAAATCACGTAATCGCGGTACAAAAAATCTAACAAGACGGAAACTACCAAATATACGTTGAGAACATTACCAACAGCAACACAAGTACCCTGTAAGAGAAATAAAAAGAAAAGCTGCAAATCACATTAGACAAAACATATGCAAGCTCAAAAGGACCCTGGAAGAAACTATTCAAGAACCAAGACCATCAGATACGGAGAAGAAATCATATCGACAACAAGGGAAAGAAGGAGTAAGAAACGACAGCGAAATAATACTGTGCAGAAACTAAGTAGACATGGAAACAAATCCACCCACAAAAAAGTTGGAACAGCCGTAATGAATCGTGGAAAGAAAAAAAATGCACACAGACGGGAAATATCCTGTAGAACAACGTCACCCAATCTACAGCCCTAGGAAACGAACGCATAAACATATGAAAATACTCAATACCCATACTTCAGATCAAATACGGAAACATTTAAGTCAAGCATTCACTAGTTATGTGCACCTTGAAAATCTCCCCATTCCAGTCCCCAAACTCCTGTAACATGCGCTACGTGGGAGCCACTAGCAACAAGCGTGTCACCCCTCCAACCCCGTGAGGACGTAGCCGGCCTGATGGTATATCCTGGAGCGGCAGAAATGCCTACCGTACGCTGGTTCAATGAGTCAGTAAATATATCTGCAATAGTCTGGTTTTTCATTTTAGTCATCGGATTCTAAAGTAAATGAACTGACTAAATATAGTCCGTGGAAATGCTAATGCTCATAATAATTATGCAATTTAAGTTTTCTATGTGTTCACTTAATATTCGGGGTTGTTCAGTCATTCTGAGCACGATTTGAAAGCGACACCCCATTTTATTGCTAGTCAAGGGAGGGTCATCGAAACCATTATACCCATCTTTGCTGCGTAGCGATCTCGAAGAAAATTTTGTCGCGTTATGATCTCCGGGTTCGGTGGCTCGTTTGATTGAGAAATATGTAAATCCGTAATTGAAATCGCATATGTCGCCCTGCGAGGGAGTAAAGGTAAGAAGCTGCATGTACTGCGACGGGGAGTCCCGGGCTCCTGCTGTCCGTGACTCCATCATACCATCCCGAGCCGAGAGAGCGCACATTTTTAAGCGGCTTCTTGTCCCAGCAGGTGCTACCTAATCTACACAGCGTGGCTAACATATTCACAGACAATTATTTACATTTATACATGCAGACGTAGCGTCGAGGAACCGTGCACGATTTGTTCCAACATCCTCGGGATTTATGCGTGTTTGGACCGCGCGAGTAATACAGCTGCTTCATATATTGATGGGGTACACATCGCTCCCCATCGGGTTACTAATGTACCGCGATTTGTTAGGACGCCGTTTTTTACGAGAGGAGCTGTCGAGAGATATTAGACGTCTTAAATTGCAAACAGCTACGAAACGATTATAATAATGGATAGTAACTGTTATTTCCCACACCTTAGCACCAAACTATAGAAAAAATAACAAAAAAAGGTAAATTTTTGTTTATTTCACACGACACTACAGTTAGATGTACGGTGTGTCCACGGAAGTTGGTAGCATATAAACAGCTTTTTTATATTTTAGTTTTTCGAAAAAATCGTTCTATAATTAAGTTCTCTTGGTACCCCCTACACATGTCAGGAGTTATTCCTTGAATTGTTCCTGTAATTATTATTTCTAAATGATTTACATTCTCAAACGGTCTACTTCAAATAACTCGACAAAAAACATCTAGGGCAGCGCCTGCTTTGGCGGTTACTTTACCAAAGACAAATTGCCACCCTTTAAAAATATATATAAATTTTTGTAATAAAGTTATATATTTTTACTATCATTAAAAATCTAATCCATGAATTCAAGATTACTAATAAATTAATGCATGTATACCTGAATGCATACTGTTATCGGATAATAGATTGTCGACAAGAAACAGATAAGTATTCAGAAATGATCCCCTCAAAAAGCTTTGCAATTGACCCGAATAGCGCTTACTATACATATGTAGCAAAAATTGAGCATTCTTCAGTTCCTGTATACGTAACTAAATTTGTTGTTATTTAAAAAGAACTATAATCATTCGGGTTTCGGGTACTTTGAATTCAACTTTGAGATCTCGACGTGTAAATTAATTTCACCCTTGACGGAGGATTGAAGCTTCCTCTCTATATAACTGTAACTCCAGTAATATGTAAATGCCGTTTTCTGTTTCGTATAATAACTGTGTCGTCGATGCCGTCATGTAGCTCTCCCTCTGAAAATGAACTGACCCCAGTTCCTATAAGAAGCGGTCTACGCCTAGTACTTAGCCAAAAATTGTTAATCCTGTATTGTGGGACCAGAAATATTCTACGAATACAACTTAATGGTCTATTTAACTTACCCTAATTTTTATGATACTCAACCACAAACCGCCGTAAAACTATTTGCCTGTTAGGCGGTTGTCGTACGCATTACATTACATTGTTTAAGGAATAAATAAACACTTTACTTTAGCCAAACTATCAATATGGAATTTTCATTAAAAAAATTTTGCCTTTAGAACCTCCAAAAGCTGTTTCTTTGTATAACATTCCTCAAAATATAAGTAAATACAAGTTTTAAAAGAATATCTTTGATTTCTTCTTTATTTGAATACGTATTTGGAGTTTTTTTCAGTCTGAGTAAATGATAAAACACATTGTCTAATACAATTACTGCATTGACCAGAAGTTTTGGCAGCAGTTAATTCTCAAACCAATTTTCAAAAACTTCAGCCGTCATACTTTGATGGTACCTACCTTTGTGACCTTCATATTCATATTCAGATATAATGCAGCTTTCATCCATCTAGTTTTAGATCCAGCATGTAGAATAATTATACTTTTACCATGTGACGCCATTTCACACGCATTTGTTACTCTTATCGCACCAACTTTTTTTCATAGTGTCATGGGTATCGCAGCAAATTTCGTCGACCTATATGACTGGTCTATGTAAATCTCAATTTTTTAAAATTTGGTTTAAGTAGTTTACTCGCCATTCCCAAATTCGTGGAGACCCCATAAGCACTTGGCGTATATTATTCTTATAATGAAACTCCATTTTCCAAACAATTGCGTATACCCTCCTAACAGCATTTAATTTTTAGCTCAGTTTTAATTTTGTTTTTCTGCTAAATTTGCGTAATCATCTTTGAAAACCCTCCATGAACCAACGTCTTTTCGCACTTTTCTGTCCTGAATTTCATTTACAGCTATATTTCTTGATTCTCCTTGTGCATTTTTGATGTATTTATAAACATTCGAAACTATTTATTTAGCTTCAGGTGGTAAGTGATTATGATCCCTTTTAATAAGATTTGACTTTTCGGATACATCGTTTTCATTTATTATTGTCAAAAACATCTTCCGCCAGTTCGATTTCTTCAACAACCTCCACGTTGATTTCACTTTCTTGTGGGTGGGAAACGTCCACCCCAAAATTTATTGCTGTTTTATAACAAACCTTACGTAATGCAAATAAAATGTTTCTTGAAAGAAACTAATAGGTAACGGACAACAAACGAAAAACATGGGAAAATACAAGGATTCGACTGGTTGACACACAAAAAGAAAATGATTGTTTCTAAATTTGATACAGCACAAGAAGGGATTATAGGAGATTTAGGTGAACAGGTAAATATTATTAAAAGAGTTTGCTGGTGCCTATCCAGGAATTAAAACTCTTTATACATATTTTCTTACAATATATTGAAAAGTAGGTTGCAGGTAAATTTGTTCCAATAAATAATTTGTATTAATGTTAAAGTATTATTAATGTTGAGTAAGGCCCATCCTCACAGATATCGTTCAAATCTATTCTAAACATCTGGGCGTCATAACTTTTATGGGGGTTTACGGTCTTGCCGTAATAAAGTGCTTAAACAATCAAAACTAAATTCGCTGAATATTTTTGGTCGGTCTTTATTTAACCTTTAAAATTTTTAATTGCTATGAAAAAATGCAAATACTATTATACGCACGGAAACATCTTTTTTATTAATTGGGTACTTAAGCCTAGCCAAAATGCCGCCCCTAAATGTACCTTTACGAGGTTCCACTATATCACTTGCAAGACGACGCACTTCCAGATAACAGCAAGTTGGTCAGAAAATATTTGAACGAAGTTTCCCCGAATAAATGGATAGGAAATCGTGGTACAATTGAATGGCCAGCCCTGTGACCATTGTAAGTCTATTGGAGTATTTTCTGCTAGAAAATTAAAAATGTTTTGTACAAGTACGATATGGAATCTGTAAAACACGCTTCTAGCAACCTGTCAACGAATTCATCCTCGCACAATTCAACGAGCCATAAATAACGGTACAAGAGCTGAGGTATTTATTCAATTATTTCCTGTTCCAGCATTTGTTGTAGCATGTTTATTTGTTATTATTGTGCCTTACTAAAAACCCAAACTTTGTGTTAAAAATTCTAAGGCGTCATCATGTAGAACAATGTTTCCCAAAGTGGGCGCTACCACCCCCTGCTGGGGGCTGTAGCGATCCAGAGGGGCGGTAATGGCCGCAGATGCTTTTGGAGGCGATGAATAACTGAATAACAAAAAAAGAAACCGACTACAAATATTTAATCGCGGTGATTTAAGATTACGGCTGACCAAAATAGAGCCAAGAATTATTAAATTGGTAGCAGCACAATAGGTTCATCCTTCCCATTAAGATGATTTCAAATGTTTTAACTTTTCTTGTATTACCTTTCTATTCGTTCAATAAATAGTTTCATAATTGCAAACTTCAATGTTTCTAATTTATAGCTTTTTTACTATATTTTACGAAAAAGGTAGAAACTAATACATTATTTATCTTTCTGTTTAGCTGCTATTAAAATTAAAAAAAAACTAATTTCCAGGGGGCGCTGAGTAATATTTTTTCTGGAGAGGGGCGGTATCTCAAATAAGTTTGGTAACCACTGATGTAGAACATAAAAATGTACGATAAGAAAGCGCTTTTAGTATTTTTATTGCTTTAAAAATAGAAATATCAACTTGCAGCTTTTCAAATCATTTTCATTTCTCACCGACATACTGCTGGACTTAAAAAATGCGCCACTTTGCCGAATTTAAACCTAGTGTGCATAACACTTCAAACAGCTAAAACTGCATCATTTAGACAAGCGATGACTCTGTCGCGGGCGTTTCTGCGTTTCGGCGGTCGAATTATCATTTTAACACGGTCGCAACACCCACGTTCATGCCAGGCCGTAATCGGCGGTAATAGTACCGTGGGCTTTTAGTACTTCATCTGGGACTTGCGGAACATGAGCCTAATAAACATACGTTGCGTTGAGTCAACACATGTGTTGGTTGACCGACACGTATCTTCCTCGAACGGAGTCTGGTTCAGTTAGAACAGGTGCTTCTCTTTGCTGCCTCAGCACTGTTTGACGTTGGCAAACACGTCGTGATCTCGCGGACAACCCCGGGAACTGTCCATTCATGTTCCAGTTTCTCTACGAAGTCACCATGGTAGTTACCAAAATTGTACTGAGAAAAATGCTCTGTTGATGTGAGTGAATAACATCCATGGGACAATTTTGCAGTTTCTCAAGATTGATCAAATTTAATTTATTTCGATGAAGTTAATTTTCCCTTGAATTGACATTCTCGTTATGCTGAATTTTATTATTTTTCAATGTTGTATAGTAAAGGGCCGGGAAGGCCTGTAACCAGGTTTTGATTTCAGAGTAGACAACTGAAATTTTATGGAGGAAACTTTTATAAATTGTTCAAAGTCTGATATACTAAATTTATGTATTAAGAATGTAGTAAAATTGTTAACAGATGGTGAAGAACTTTTAGCTAACGTTTTTCAAACGTATGTACAGGGTGTCCCATTTTCGTTGTAATTGTAGGGTATCTCGGTAACTATTAATGCTAGAGCGTTGCGATTTCGACATTACTGTATTCCTTTTTGTTATGAATTCAACTGTACCGTCGCCATTTTTGTATCATCTTTCATTTTAAAGCCATAGCCAACTTTTGGAAAATGTAACATTTCTTCAGTTCTCAATATTTTTGAGATATAACACAAACTTGCATTTTTTAAATGGAAACCATAGTTGGCTTTGCTATGGTTGAAAAGAACTATTTTTTCTGATTAAGAAAATGTATACATTGTTAGGTTTATGTTTACTAATTTTGGTATTATTCAAATTTTTGTAATAATTTAATGAGATTTTACGTTTTTCGTATGTATCGATGTAAATATTTGATGATAAACAATGCATAGGTACTTTCTCCAAATAAACAATCATTTTCATTAGTTACATGGCCTTCTAGATGATCGATGAAAAAATACATGAGCGCTTTTAGGAGTCTTATGTTTGTATTCAAATATGCATATATTATTTTTAAAGGATTAAAATTTTTATTTAATAATATAAATTATATCGTGTATTTTCTTATCCCATAGCCTCCTGGATGTAAACGTAAAATACGATTAAATTAAAATGCATGTCTATGCTGTGCTGTCTGCACCTCAACCAACTGCAGATAGATCTATTTCGCTGTCATTACAGCTCATCAGTGCAGTTTAGGTTTAGGAAGTAGTACCCGTTAAGGCAGCTAGGTGGCTTTGTCATCATGCTGATAGATGGCATTGCCATCCTAAAATCTTACTTATATGATTAAATTATTTTAAAAAAATTTGAATAATTACAAAATTAGTAAAAATAAACCTAACAATGTATACATTTTTTTGGACAGAATAACAGAATAAAATAGGCCTTTTCAACCATAGCAAAGCCAACTATGGTTTCTATTTTTAAAAAATGCAAGTTTGTGTTATATATCAAAAATATGACCTCCTAAAAAATTGCGGGGTACGCCACTGGATTCTAAATAAAAATATCTATAAAATGTCTTTACAGTTTTTTGTATCTACATACACAAGCGAGAAATTAAGAGCTGGAGAAATTTTACATTTTCCAAAACTAGATATGGCTTTAAAACAAAAGACGATTCAAAAATCGCGACGGTACAGCTGAACTAAGAACAAAAACGTAATACAGTAATGTCGAAACCGCAACCCTCTAGCATTAATAGTTACCGAGATACCCTACAATTAACGAAAATGGGACACCCTGTACAGGAAGTGATAATATGTTAGTAAATGATAGTATTCACATTTCTGAACAAAAAAACTGGTATCGACTTATGCCGTACCATACACAAATACCATATCGGCATATTCAATGTGTGTAAGCAGACTAGGCATGACTGACTGTAAACCGGAATCTGAATAAATTTTACTTAATTGTGACAGTAATATAGTTTGTTTTATTTGTCATAGCCTAGCTAATGTGATTCGAATATCTCATTTCTGTTAAGGCTGTTCATACTTTTTGGGCCAAGTAAAATTTTTAGGGCGGTAACATAAGTAATTAGTCCACGTGGACATAATGAAGTCCATTGCATCCACATTGCAGTTATAGTATTGGTCTGCAAGATAATAAGTTATGACCCCTAACCTGTCACTCTAATATTGGCAGCACATTGCACATAGACCGAGCATTTATGAGCACGGTAATTTGTCATTTGGGCAAAAGTTTCTTTTTGTGGCGAAGCTCTGTTTATAATTTAATCGAGGTACGTGTAATTAATTTTACACCGAGTAAATTTATTACATTCTTACTTCATGGCTAAAAAATATAACTCTGACTTCTACCATTTACCATTTATATTTTATTATAAAATACAATCAAGATAGATTTTGTTTGTGAATATATTTGAAAAATTCAGAAACGTGATTTTTTGCTATTATATATTAATGAGAGAAGCCGGTTAAAATTTAAACTCAAAATCATAAAAAAGCTTATTTTTGTTTCTGTAAAGTAATGGAGACAAATGACTATTACTGTTAATATATTTATAAAAGTAATGTATTATAAAAATAAAGAGTTTTATTATAACAAGTGTAATTGTACAATAGTTATTTTTTCAGTATATATTTAAACATTTTATTTTTAATAAAGGATATTAATTTCGGCAACATTTTTTGTTCTCAAAAGTTTCTATCTCTTGATATTTTCTCTATAAACATTCCTTTCCGAGTCTAGACGACGAAATAACAGAGCTCTGCATTTGCAATAGCTAGCTGCCACTGAATCTGATAAAAATATTTATCGGTTCTACGAAATATATTTTTTCCATTTTGTATGGTTATCTATTTAAGTTTCTTGTTCTTAATTGCATCTTCAGGAGAAAATACACCACAGTCCTTAATTTTAAATCCAGATAAAGTTTCAAAATTTATTTTGTCAAGTCTTTATTAACACTGCCCCACGCGTATATTTATTGCTTTAGAACCACAGTTAATATACAGTTAACCTATATGATCGTTCTTCGAACCACCTCGGATTAGCGGATTGACCTATGCCATCTTTTTCTATTTCATTAAGTTCTGTTGAGGTTTTTGAAAACAGTTCTCTCATTTGCCGCTCTTTATAGTCATCATCGATGACATCTTCTTCATCAGATTCACTGCTAACTTGGTCATAATCTGAATCGGGACCAGCAGACTTGTTCTTCATGTTTTGTGGTTGAACATCTGTAAAAAGTCTTCTACAAGCTCTATCTTGTTTCCTCTTAGGAATGCGGTTCGTATGTTTCTTTTTGTAAATTTTCTGGGGGTTCGTTTGACAATTTTTTGATGAATTATACGTCTCTCTTGCTAGTCCTGTTTAATAAAAGGCTATGAACACTTTGCGCTAATCTTTTAGAGCAGTAAACCGTCAAGCAAACCACATTTGTCCATCTCAGAAATGAAGTTCTCTTCGTTTGGTTTTGGTTCTGTGCAAAAGTAATTTTCACAATTTTTATGATCACCAAATACATGCCTTGGGCAACTTTCAATGTCTCTAGATAATCCTGCCGATTATTCATCAAACGAAATATTCTCCGTTTCCCTGAAATTTAGGGCTTTCTTTCTGTGCTCTGCAATAAGATTGTTCCGTTGCACAATTGATGCAAAATTAATTTCGCGCACCTATGTATAGCAATTTTCCTGTTTTAACCCCCAAAAGTACTCTTTCCACCTGTCTATTCAAAACTAAAACCTTCGAGTAGCATCTAAGATTTCCCTAGTGATAAAAACAAAAGTTTCAAGAAGGAACAATAAATACAGATAATTTACGAGCACAATGGTCCATCTGCAAATTATAAAGGGATACATTTGCATAGTTTACGAGCGCGAAGCTCCGCCCCGCAAAGCATTAAAGGTTAACTCCGTCGGTGCTAAAATTATTCAAATTTGATGCAACAAAAATTCATTATTTTTGTTGCCATAAAGAAAGAAACAAATGTTTTGCGTGTCAAAATTAAATTTTATTCTGGTGCTCTCGTCTTACTTTTTTTTTGTTTTAATCTTTATTTTTCTTCTCGCACCTTTTTATCTTTTTTTCGACAAAGGTCAGTGTGAATTTCGGAAAAGTACGATGACAACTCCAGGGAGAAATAATTTTGGCTCCCAGATAAAAAATCTCAAATCGATATGATGAAAAATATGGATTTTATCCTGCATAAACCATGCAGAGTAGTACGTATAAAAAGCCTTAAGGCATGTTCGAATAAAATGTCGTTTATCTCGAAAACGGTTAATCTTATCGACACACAAAAAGAGTAACTTTTTTGTGCAAGAAATATTAAAGATTTCAAAAATTAGTTCTGAACCGTGAAACCACTAAGTAATGAAAAGTTATTGGGAAGAAAAGTAACTTCCCTTAAGTTTTCTACCCCTTAGTCTAATCTAAATATTTCTAGATCACTTAGATATTTCAGAAAAAATGGTTGTTTAATTACGACTTCTAAGGGTTGTATCTCTGAAACGAAGCGTTTTAGGGTATAAGTCGACATGAGATTTTTTCTTCAGAATTGTGAATACTACCATTTCCCAAAATATTGCCACTTTCTCCTGAATCACCCTGTATAAGTAATTACTGCTGTAAAGAAAATTTACAATGGCATACAATAGCAATCTATTGCTTCACTGTTTAAAGCTACTCATAACATGATATCAAATTAAGACGAATTGATATCTGCATTTACTGAGGGATCAATTGAAAAAAAAGTTAAGATATATCCATGGTTAAATTCTTCTTGATCTACAAGACGGTGAAAACGGCTTAATTCTTCGAGGTCATTGAAGACGTCACATTTTTTGAAAAAACTCAAACCCTATATAATAGCACACTGAAAATAAACAAATGAACACAACATTAAATCTTAGGATAGAAATAATTAATAAAACAAGATAATCCTCTCACTTAAAATGCATGAACTAAAAAAGACAAGAAAATGTGATTTGAAATAAAAATGAGAACAGTCTTTATTTTTTTGACAAAAAAAATTAGGGTGTGTGGAATAAACCCATGGGATGAATATATTATCCAACTTAATGTTTTGTTTTTACCATAAGCTTTTGTTTGTTGGTAGGTACATAGTAATCAGTAATAAATAATTGCAAAAGATTTTTTCATATATAACACCCTGTATAACAGAAAACATTCAGAAATGTTTAACTATTACTATGTAGAAGTTAAATAAAGCATAACGTGTATTCCAAATAACACTCTTTGTTGTTGTAACAATAACATTTACTATTTGGGAAGTCTGTTTCAAAAGCGAAAATTTATTTAGTTTCATAATTTGAATATTGATTTAAGCGAACTGAAGGCAACATTCCACAAAGTTTTACAGCGACCATTTTATTTTTCTCATCGTAGAACCATTTCTTTTTTGGCCTCACAATCACGACTTCTGCGTAAAAGCCAAATTGCAAAGTCATGATTATAACCAGCGTGTCTTTGTCTCCAAATTAGAAGGAGATCGTAATCTGCTCTTTCAGGACCGTCGTCATTTGTGTTTACAAGCAGGGGCGGCGAATTAACATATGACGCACTGGGGGCCGGCATAATTGACCTTGACCTAGTTCTTAGTTGGAATCTTTAATGGTATATGTTTTATAAGATAATTTGTCACACTAAGTGTATAATAAACGTWGGAAGAAAMCGGCTACACGCTTGAATGGGTCCATTGCATTTGGACGGCTGGAAATCTAGTGCGCTGTTTTTTTTTTGTTTTCGATTTGACGCCGATTTCGTGGGCTCGTTGCGTTCGGATATTAACCGTGTTCCATCAGGATGGCAAATTGCCGATTGCACGCACGTTTTTTCTTTTTTCCCGCTCCCTTAGGACGCTTGCGACCTGGCACCCTTTGCACGGGCCTCACCCTACAGAAAAGAAATGCGGGGTCATAGTAATTAACTTGGGAATAGTGCTATAAATCCTCAAAACGTTAATTATACCGGAGTGCGTTAAAAAGTACGTAGTTGTGACGAATGAAATTTTTCTCCCATTTTTCAATATTTATTCCATGTTATCTCCGCTGATTACTTTTTAAAGGTTTGTCTAAAAGGTCAGTTCGTATTATTAAATTAATTTCCGTTACATTGTATCCGAACGAAAAATTAATATTACCCTAAAAATCTGATATTCTAAACCGCATCAGTATTTTATGTTGTCTCCTTGTTTTAAAGCGATTTTTAATTTTTTGCACCATAAATATACTATCTGCCATACCCAGTAATAATAGTTTTGTGTAATAAATTTTGGTACAAATGTTGGTTTTATAGGGACAAAAATCTATCAGTTTTTCAGCCTTTTATCATGTACTGGTTTTACTCTTATCGTTTTTGTTTTCATTTAACCAAAGAAGAAAATATCGCTGTTTGTGGCTGACTGCAGCTTCCTTGACTTGTTAGTATGCCTAGAGCAAGAAATACCTTTTCGTCAACTTTAACAAATATGTCAGAGTATAATGGGTTTGCTAGCGGCCGGCTTATCATTTAAGGATATTCCTAAAGTGTACCCAAAGATATACCGTGTTTACGACCCCAATAGCCAGTCTCAAAACAGAGTTTCTCAATGTCGGTTGAGGCTCATTTTGAGTAATTTCATACCTAACATTTTTAAGTATCCAGATTCACATGTTCAATTTCCATTATTTAAAGCACAAATTATTTTAAAAAACCTTAAATTAATCACTGCCACCATAAGTATCACTACATTAATAACTATGTACTATATTAATCTAGTTTTATAGACATCTTCACTTTCCAACTGACACATATTTTCATAACTTCCTACATAATTAAATTGTAGCACTACTAAATTTCGCAAAGGTGTTGTTCCAGTTTCAGTCAATCGAAATAAAATTTTAATAATAGGGGGAAGACGAACAACTTTTAAAACTTCTTTGGCCATGTTGTCGATATTACATTTTTTTGCAAACGTTTTCGTTTTAACTTCCAACAACTGCTATTTGTCTACGTTGCTTCAAAAAAAGAGATAACTTGCATACAAAAATTATTGAATTTCCTCTTTTTTTAGATTGTCCATCACGATTACGTTATTTTTGAGTACACTCAATTTTTCGGAGAACCAATATTCATAAAGTGTCTGCTGACATATGCTGATGTAGACTAAAATAACAAATGATGCCTAATAAAAGGACCGTCTATTTTGATTGGCAAGTCAGTCCCGTGACTCATTAGTTTCGCTGTTTTTCAGCTCACCAGAGGATGATGTCAATTTAGTTTACTTCATCCTTTAAGTTACATGGATCTCTGCAATTGCAGCTTAGTATAGCTATACTAGCCCGTGGCTCTAATTTGCAGTGGATCATATAGATGACGCTGTGCACCTTTGTGCATTATTCACGTTTTCATGTTTCAAATATTAGGATGCGATCTTGAAAATCGTAAGTGGTTGCTAACACAGTACCTATACCTTTGTGCAAATTTCACTAGAATAACCAGGACTTAGTAATGGTTAAACAATTCTGTTAGAGTTTAATGGCGTACATTTTTTTAAAAATGGTGACCTCGGAGCGGAAAATTTATTTGATTCCGGGTTATGGAAACGTTCAATGAGAAACTTCCGAATATTAAAGTTTCTCGCATGGTGCTCCAAAAACTAATAAAAACGTTTTATACAACTAGAGCCATACAATAAATAAACAAAATAAAAACAAAGAAGACATTTAACCCACCCAAGTGGGTGAATTAACAAGAGTACAAAACAATTATTGATGAATATCATCTTTACCTATTTTGCTAAAATCCCATTAAAAGCAGTCGCCTGTTTTCTATATCGTCAATCCAATAGTCCTTGATGAAGCTAAAAATGGTAATGGTAATGATGGAAGTTATTAAATAATAATAATAAAACACTGGTCGTGATCGTACCAAATCACTTATTTTTGGCAAAGCCGAACGCCAGCATTTCAACCGCCATGCGGCTTATTCGGTAGCTTAACAATGTATAACTAAATTAAAAAACAGTTAAACGTATCGCAAGTATACATACAGTGTTGTGTGGTGCGGGAAAAGAATTTGTTTATATTACATTTTTGACTTTACTATTGGGATAAGTAGATTATTTAAGGGCGTGAGATCCGTATTTAGCAGGTGCTTTAAATTGCGTTTCGTGTAAACAGCCTCTAAGGGTTTCAAGTTGCTGCATGTTTTATATTTTTGGGATTGGTTTGATCTTTCAATATAATGTAATGCTAGTACAGATTTTTCTCTATTTGTATTGTTCATGTGGCACATATATTCTTTGAACCTAAAATATTAGTACTAAGCTTTGTTTGGCCATTGTACTCTTTTGGGCAGTTCGAGCATTTAATTTTATAAATTCCAGGTTTATTTAAAATGTTTTTAAAAATAAATTTTGAAATTTGTGTTCTATTGAAGGATGATGAGCATTTATGTGCAATATGGTTTTTTTTCAGGACAAAGTATGACCATTTCATTTTTATAAATTATAAATGTATGGTAGTTCATTTCCGTGGTTGGAACATTTAGAGCAAAACCTGTTTTTAATGTTGTGTCGGTTTTCTGTAAATATTAAACGTGATTTTATCCTTTCTTGATACTAAATCTAGAAATTATAATTGGGAGTCCTTTTTTAGTTCATACGTGAAATTTATTGACCGATMTAAGGATATAAAACTATCATTACTAATTTATTGTTTATTATGGCAAAAACATCATCTCTATAAGAATATCGGAAATTATTTGTACTTTTTAGATTGTTTTCACGTAGTTTAAAAAAGGTTAGCTAAAAAGAAAGGTGGAAGAGGATTTCCCATTGCCAATCCAAATTTGTCTTTATAAATTTCTTGTTTAAAAACAAATAAGTTTTGTTCGATGCACGATTTTTTAACTTCCAGTATTCGTCAATGTCAGCTGTATCGAGTATATTTTGTTTAAGAAAGTCTTCCAAAAATCTAAAGCTTGAGGTACTGGTACCCTAGTGAACAATGATTCGACATCAGTAGATATTATTAACCTATTTATCTCAATAGCCAAAAATGTAATATAAACAAATTCTTTTCCCACACCACATTGTATCTATATTTACGATATGTTTAACTGTGTATTAATTTAGTTAAACTTGTAAGCTACTCAAGAAGACCGCTTGGAAATTGAAATACTGGATTTGGCTTGGCCAAAAATAAATTTGAGGATCCGGACATTTATTACTTCCAAAACGACACAATTGAGTATCGAAAAACGGTAAATCCCTTTCTTCTCGCGCGAATTTATACCACGTCACAGGTTGTTAATATAGCAGTCCCGGAACGTTCGTGGAAAATTCATTTAAGCCTGTTAAAAAAATGAAGCGAACGCCTAAGTGTGCTGGAGGGGCCCGGGAGCGAATACATTCATATTACAAGCTGTTGCGACAGTCTAGAAATTAATGTAAATACTTCTGACTCGATGACTGCTCCCGTGACATTAGGGCTCGCGACTGCAAGTGCTGGGGTCCCGTTCCCACTGTTTTAAAGAATAATCAGTCGGCGGCCCTATCCAAAAAAAATCAGACTTGCAAATTTTTGATTGCACCCTTCACACTCCGTAAAGACATTAGCCTCCTACATTTACACCACCGCTTCCTTCTGTGGAACCATTATTTAGCCAGGTCGTATACGAGGGCGGTTCATTTGAAATCGTGGCGTCACGGTCGCCATCTGTAGCGGTCTATTCGTATCGAATATATTTGTTATTAGAATACGGCAGAACGAATATTCGTTCAAAATATTCGAAAATGAATAAACAAATGTTCGTTTTCGTTTTATTCTGAAACGAATAGTCGAATACTTACGTTTGATTCTTTCGGAAACGAATACTTGTATATGTCTTATTGCTTTTCGAGTACCTACCTAACCGTGTTGATCCATATATAGAAAAATGGAATTAGGAAGAATCTGAAAATTTGGCAGCACACTAAAATCGATGGAGGACACACATTACATTTTGCGGTTATATGCATTATTCTATATAGGCATATTTCATGTTCCATGTCTTATACCTCAGAGTAAGCGTTTTCGACTATTTGGAAAGTTTGTAGTTTTCTAAATATTGCCAGTTTAATATATTTATATGGAGGTTTTGCTGCTGATTTTACATTCAGTTACTTGGTTGTGACGACAACAATCAAACATTAAAGAGATGTATAAAGCTGTTACTTAGCATTTAAAAACCATTTATAATCATGCCGAGGTGTTTAAATTATAGAAATGAAGATTATTTAAACTTATTTATTATATATGGAGAATGTAATAAAGTTATATTAAGAAGATGTAACTTAAAATAACAGTACACGTTTAATTCAGAAAAAAGTTAAAGAGCTCCTGTGTTTTTAAAATATTTTTTCAGTTAATTTTGGGCGTCTTCTAAATTCATTTATTCACGCCCTCTATGCAATCTTCCGTAGTTGTAATGGGAGTGATATACACTCTATTTTTAATTGTACCCCGAATAAGAAAATCGAGCACTGAAAGATCCAGGGAGCAGAGTGGGTACAGGACCGTGTTAGCTATCTATCGGTCATCAAAAGTATGGTAAAACAGTGAGTCTAAATAGTATAAATAGTCAATTTTAAAATTAAGTAAAATGTTCAAATATCCTTCACTTATAAAGTTTGTAAGCACATTTCAAGCATGATTTAAAAACCTTTTAATTACCATTTAAATTTTCTTGCTAACAATGTAGTGCCACAACGCTATCACGCCTTATTGCACAAACTGTCAGGATTCTTGAAAATTTTGCTCTCTAATTACATGTAAATTTGAACCATTCTAATAATAGGAATTGCGTCGATTAAGAGTAGGGATTCACGACTTGACTCGATTTTCAAGCTGCTTGACTTGAATTGACTTGAAACCAAGTCAAGCAGTTAATACGTCAAGTTACTTGAAAAATCAAACAGGCTTGATACTACTTGATTTATTGACATAAACATAAAGAGTACAACGACGAAACAATAAAATAAACAACATTCTTAAAAATCCCATTTGTCGTATATGTTTAAACTTACATACAGTATTATAACTCTAAATTTAAATCTTCCTTAGCTAACCATAGGGTTTCTAATGGATTTGTTGCTTAATCTATTCCGAGATTTCGTAATGGTTAATGCAGCCCTAGAAAATTCCCTTTCTACAGCGCAGACGTGGCAGGTATTGACAAAAAATTGGTAAATATGTTTTCGTGGATTTTCCACCATTCTAGAATATTTTCAGGAAGATCAGCTGGTGGCTTATTTGTATATTTACGTATTTCGTAACGCCAAGACAATTCATTGTCTGCATTAATGGGAGATTTCCTAAACAAACTGAAAATATTTATATCAAACGCCTCTTTTGCTTGATTCTCATCTGGATTTGAGGTTGACGGGATAGGTGGACATGGACAAGAATGCTGAAAATATTTATTTTTTCTAAAAGCTTTCTAAAGCTTTCCCCCATTGTGTATACGACAATGCCTCTATCTTATGCCGTGGGTCTAAAGCTGGGCGATACCATTAGACAGGTATCGATATTCGATACCTGTGCAGTATCGATACTACTCAAAAGTATCGAAGTATTGAAAGTATCGAAAGTATCGAACTATCGAAATATCGAAAGTATGGAAGTATTGAAGGTATTGAAAGTATCGAAAGTATCCAAGTATCAAAAGTATCGAAAGTATCAAAAGTATCAAAGTACCGCAACTATCGCAGTACCTAAAGTATCGAAAGCATCGAATAGCACTGGGCGATAACATTAGACAAGTATCGATATTCGATACCTTCAATATATTTGATACTATCAATATTTTGGACGCTTGTATTTTTTTGATACGTATTTTTCCAACTTCGCATTGTTTCAATTTTGAATACTTTCATTACTTTAACAACGCCGATACCTTGGATGCTGCAATACCTATGAAGCTTCTCATACCCTAAAATGGTGCAATACTCGATTTTCAACATATTTGATACTTTCAATACCTTTGAATACTTTTAATACTTGAATACCACGACAAAGTGGCATCGATACTCGATACTGGCAGAGGTAACGGTACTTTGAGTAAGTATCGAAACTCCGCCCAGGCCAGATCAATGCTTCAATATTTTCAGTATATTTTATACTTTCAGTACTTCATATAATTCTAAATACTATCGATACTTTTCAATACTTTTGGATTTCGATACCTTTCAATACTTACGATATTTATATACTTTTAAACACTTTCGATACTTTTGAACACTTTCGGACTTTTTTGAATACTTTCGATACTTCAGATAATATTGAATACCTTCGATATTTCGATACTTTTTAATACTTTTGGACTTCGATACTTTTGATACTTCGATATTTTTGTATACTTTCGATTCTTCGATACTTTTGAATGTGGTATCGATACTAGATACTGCCGAAGGTATCGATACTTTGAGTAAGTATCGATACTTTGCCCAGCCCTAGTCAAGATCATGTGCCCAAATCTCTAATTTATCCAAAAGCACATTTAAAGCAATAATTACCATCGGAATTGTGAAATAGGTTTCACTCTCTAAAGTAGTAGAAATGGTTTTGAAACTTAAGACACTGGCATATTCGCTCTATCAGGGACCATTCGGTGTCCAATAACTTTAAGATTTTCATATTATCTGTACTACCACATAATATATTCACTCAAGCATTTCAAAAGTTGAGTTCCATCGTGTTATGATATCAATTTCTAGCATCATCATTTTTAATTGATAGTGTTACAATACCCTTGAAAATCTTTGCTTAAGTGTTCAGAATTTTTTATTTAGCTAAGATTTCTATAGCATGATTTTCTTACTGGCGAATTAGTTACTTTAATTGTATTTTGATCATCGCTTTTCTCAGGACAATAAAATTCAGAATGAAGAACCTTCATGAAATCTCTCACCCCCAAAGTAATTATATGTGCAAAACTCATAAAATGACGGTTTTCGGAATCCACAATATTAATAAAATTTTTCAGTTCATTCATGAACGTGAAATTACTGCCACATCATAGAAATGAACTACATATCTGAAAATAACTTTGCTATGGAAATACCACTGTGCTGGCCATGCGCCGAAATAAAATCTAAAAGAATCGAGTGCAGTCTCCACTTTTTATCTATGAAATGTGCAGTTTTTCCGTAAAACCCTTTCATGTTATCATCATTAATACTTAACTAGGTAGGTAGGTAGACGTTATTGACCGCTGTAATAACTCGGCAAAATTCTGTCAATATATCCTTACGTGGGCTGCCATCATGCATCAATCTGCTTGAAAATGCTTGATATCAAGTCAAGCAGCGTAGTGGCAAAATCAAGTCAAGTATATATTTTTTTCAAGTCAAGTCAAGCAGTTCAGAGAAATATCAAGCTGCTTGACTTGATGAATCCCTAATAAGAGCACCATTTTTTGTAAATTTAATTACATCTGCCCAGATGCTGTGTTAAAAAATTGTTTCTTTACGTCCAAGTTAAGATAAATTTGCAGAATACCACTCGTCTTGAAAAATCAGTCTCTTTTAGACGTTGTACTGCAGAAAAGGCGTATGTTTGAAATTTATGTTTGCGTAATATTGTTTGAAGAGTTGATTTAGATAATCCTGACTGTAACGCAGTTTGCGGACATAATAGGAATCTCAACATTCTCATTATTAACAAGAGGCTTATATCTGTACTGTTGCTTTGTCAAATGTCAAATCCATAGTTCTTGAAATATTCTACAATTTCATTAATTCGACGAGTTGCCACATTAATGTCGTTTTGAGCAAATGTATAGTACAGCTGCGTGCCTTCTATGATATGGACAAAAGCCTATATATTTTAAAAGTACCGAGAAATATATAGTAAACAACAGCGGACCCATTACTGATCCCTGCGGGACACTTAATGACCTTACCTGTCTAACACCTACTCCTACTGCACTACTCTATAAAATAAGCATGATTTATTCTGCCTCTACAGGTTGTGTGTTGCATTTTGAATAAAAAAATACCAATATTGACTTGGTGCATACTCGAATATCGAGTCAAATTTTGACAGCATTAATTTACACCACTGTTTCTTCCAGAGGAGCTATTATTCCTCCAGGCTCTGTACGAGGGTGGTTTATTTGAAATCGTGACGTCACGGTCGAAGTTAAATATGCTGTTGAAATCGCGATGGAAAGTGAGCCATTCGCATTTCAGCGGGGTTTTTGTGTCGCCTATTTTCGCGTTTCTACACCTTCGAACATGCATTGCAACTGTATGTAAACATGTCCGCGGAAAAACTGACATTCTTACGCAAATCGAACCGAAGCCGTTTTTTGTTCACGATACATACGTTGAAAATCGGTTCCGCAACGGCGGGGCAAGAAATGTGAACCACTTTTCGGACGTTGGCAATCGACAATTTGCAAAACACCGACCCACATCTATACGGACTGCTTGCGGTCGAAATGGCCGGKGATTTTTTGAATTATACGGTTAGWTCGATTAACCATCGACATAGATATATGGAGTTTCTTGTCACCGATTCGGGAACGGGATGACGAAGCGGTCCGATGGCCAGTCTGCGTTAAATGCGACGACGATGGGTTTTCTAAGGCAGATGAGACAGCCGGTCTGCTTTTTTTCGGCAGAAAAATCGTATTAGTTATTCGAGATTCACGACCAGTGGCGGCTGATGACTGCGGCACACAAAAACATTTTTCAATCCCTTTTAACGCAAGAAACAAACTCCACTGCGGAAACTGCCCAAGCCTTTACTATGTGTATTTTGAAAAATTATGGTACCAAATAAGTTTTGTAGAATCATATAGATGGTTATGGCTGGAACTATAATTTTCTGACTGATATATTATTCCTACGAATATTTTTTGGCAGTACTCCAGTTTAGATCTTTATTAGTGAGTAATATAAAGAAATCAGACACAATATGGAATATACAGAAATGTAATTTTTGGAACAATTTAGCATTAAAGAGAACACTTAGGTCAGTGATGTTATTGCAGTTGATTTTATTTTATAGAAGAATACCAAGTTGTTTTTTTTAATGTAGGTCATTACATTACATTTATTTATTATAATATTTTTAAGTCATCAGCGAATAACAGTTTTTCACATTCAAAATCCTTAGGTAAATCATTCGCGAAAAGAAGAAACAATAAAGGGCCCAAGTTGGATTCTCGAGGCACACCTCATTTTATTGATGACGGCAGAAACCAGTAATTGTCGCGATTCCACGCATCAGATGAAACTAAATCAATCAAGGACTTACTGAAACCAAAAAACTGTCATTTTTGTATTAGCAAATATATATCGATCTGAACAAAAGTGTTTTGAATGTCCATGTATATAACATCAACTTGACTTTGATTACCGAGAACACACACACATATTCCGTAAAACGTGAACAACTGGGAGCCATAGACCTTTTTTTAATAAAACCGTGCTGAGAATCAGTATATTTGCATAATATAATTTCGAAGATCTATGAAAAATCACTGAGAATATATTTGTGTCTATAATTCCAAATTGTAGGGAAGAAAGAAAGAAAAAAAGGTTTTTAATGTGAAATTACATATATGTAAAACAATATCAGCCAAAACAGATCCCAATGCTGGAATCCAGTCAATTCCAGTTGTATTTTTTCTTACGCCATCTAATAAAAACTAACATTATATATAATAGTCCTGTCATTTGCTTGATTGAGATCAGAATTTATATAAACACTGTGAAAATAATCACTAAATACATTGCCTATTCTATCAGCGTTAGTAAATTCTTTGGCTACTGTGAAGATCCTTTTTGGACTTAACATAGTTCCATAAGTTATGAATATCATTTAATAAATTATTTTCATTTTTATTTAGATAGTCATGGTGGGAATTTTTGATTTGATCCTTAAGTAAACTAGGAATTGTTTTCAATTGCTAATGTTATACTTGGACTCCGGCGTTTTGAGGATTATCATGTATTATAATCAGTGAAATCAACCTTTCACGTCGTAAAATAAATGCAAAAGGCGCAACCTGATATTACATAATATAATGTTTATGTCATTCTATCTTTAGGTGTTTTGTGTTACCGAATTCCTACTAAATATTCATTCTTGTTAGAATTCGCATAAAACATGTGAATTTGTAAAATAATGGGATACACTTGGTTCATGTAAATATTTTTCAAAATATTTGTCAAATAAAAATGGGGAATAAATTAGATATCCAGTCCGAGTTGAACCAAATCCTAGGGAAGAAAGACAGAGTGTTTCCTTAGGATTTGGCTAAGCTCGGACGCATTTCTGTGACATATTATATATTCTGTCCTGAAGATGCCATTTATAAGAGCGGGCGAAACATCAACCCTATTTTCTAAACCGACGCGGTCCAACCCAATATTTCAAGATTTCATTAAACATTTACTATACAGTAAAATTTTGACAACTCAAAAAAGAGGGACCATGCTATAAACATCTACAGCTAGCCTTTCCAAAGCCTACGTTGTGGGGCGAGTCATTGTTTATACCTACATAACAACACTTCGTCCTCAAGATAGTGATTATCAGAGAATCTATAAAAATAACCGTAACTTTTAAATTGTAAACAATTGAATAGTGACATGTGGTTATTTCGATTGTAAGTGAGCTACTCTACCATCCATATCAATTTGGACAATCACTTTTAGGACTGAAAGTTTATTCAGATAGAATAATTATTTCTCAGTTCGATTGAAAAGCTGGTGCCCCGAGCCTCGGAGGTAGCTGTATTAAAATTTAAACATCTTATTCCACCTTTCCGACTATTTGCCGAGCAACCACGGCCTTTTGTTGTAGCGAAAGGCAGTACTCAAAATATTTCAGTTTTATTTTCCGACATTTAAATATTTGTACTATATGTATACACGTAAGAAAGGGGAACGCAAACACGCCGGTATAAATTTAAATTTTTCTGTTTGCCTTAGTTTATTAGTTGTTTGAGTCAAACAACTGATGCAGATGTCCGAAAGGATCCGAGCCGATGAGGTGTGCATTAGCTTTAAAATCAATTACCGCGCGTTCCGAAAGAAACGTCCGGGCGCAATCGCACAGGTTATAAAATGATTTACACAAACGATATTTCCAAGTCGCGGCCGAAACATCTGTTAAAGTGTGTACACACGTTAAATCATTTAATACCCGCTTAGATTCACGTGATGGCTATCAGTTGTTTTTAAAACGACTGGCGCATAGAAATTAACGTAAACGAGCGCCGCAACTTGAACAAGATATGTAAAGCGTACACCTGCCACATAACCAGCACTGAAATTATCTTATCCGGATCTAAATTGACCGAAATTTGTCAACAGCACAGTTCCAACGGGCGTAATTGAGAGGTCCCCGCTTTTTAAGAGCTACCGATCCCCCGAATATAAAAACCGGAGGGTGTCAGGGCCYTTCATCTCAATCTCTGCATATATTAATGCTATCGGATCTAAGTTCCGTTCCACATTAATTTCTCCTTATTTAGGCTTAGGTTAGGAGTGGTGTAAGGATAAGCTATGCATTTTGATTAAGTCTATCCCCGTTGCGGTGTTATCATATTCATATTTGTGGGGGTAAAAATCAAAGTGCTCTCCTTGCCTCCTTGGATCTTCGCTCATGAATATGTTATAAACTTGCATCAAACATTTCTTTTTGCACCGGCGAGAAGGGGCTCGCGCTAACGCTTTTATTGTCTTACGTAATCGAGAGGAAACCGCTCGAATATATCCTGCGAGAATTATGAAACGAAATGTCGTATCGGTGTTTATAAAACTTCTTTTATGTAACTTGCAAAATAAATTTCGTCCTCTGCCGTCACAGACAACCCAAATTCTGTAACATCGACAAATGGTGATATGAATGGAACTTGATTTGGTGTATTGGTTATTTAAAAGCTCACTCAATAAAGTACTCTGTACTAATTACAGACTTGAGCGCTTAAGTATTTGACCCATCTTATGTACCGTAATACGGGGTTATGTTTTATCAGATATTTACTTGTATCTTCTTTATTCTTAGGAATATCGATGCGAAAAAATTATTACTGTACCTACCTGACTGGCAGGTAATATGATTTATAATACAAAGCACTCATTATTTATCGCTGATGTAAAAATTTCACATAATTCAAAATGTATTAGCAGACTGGTTATTACAGTCACCCACAAAAAACATTTATTTATTTATTATTACATTTTAGGTTACAAACAGTACCTACTAGCAAAATAACATCCACAATTAAACCTATAGCAATTTTATATAAGAAAATTATGTAATAATCTGTTGTATATCTAATTGTATATAACAGACACATAAATTGTCTCATAAACAATAACAACTTCTAAAATTCAATATCAGATATATCTTTTTTTTCCTTTAGAATAAATATAGCAGCATCCTACAAAATTTTGCCTCTTACGGTGTCGAATGGCAAATAGCACACTCTTAACAGTCGGCAAAAAGGCTCCGATTCTGGGAAATAGCCTGGACCGGAGATAGCAAGTTGTTTATGTTTAAGAGGGCAACATGCGGAGAAATGGGCATGTTCAAAAATAGGTCAAAATGTAATTGTATCGACTTGTTTCAAGCGCGATAACGATATCTAGAAAACTCACATAGCATCAAGGAAGCTTAAAAAACAAATACATACCGTAGTAGGAACAAGTAGAACGAACAACTAATTAGCAAAATAATAAAAACTGCTTTCGTGTTTTCAGGCGTTCTTTCAGAAAAAACAAACAAAAAAATCACTTACAGTAATAACAAATCAATGAAAGAAAACAATAAGATAGATGCATAAGGAAATGGGAATATGCTGGCAACGTATATAAGCCCAAATATTAATACAGCTTGTGGTTAGCTCACGATCGGCAACATACCGAACAATTGCTATTAACTCTTAGATCTCTTCATAATGTGTTCTAGTGTTAGGTTCTTGTGTTGTCAATATTGTTGGTGTTGTAACAGTGATGTAGTTGCGTGCGTCCAAAAAAAGTGTATACAAGGAATCACACAATTGTGGTACAGAAAATCTCGGGAGACGGCAGCCGCCTTCGAAGCACATTGAGTCACCAAATGTACAGGGAGACCACTATCCAACAAGAACACAAAAACCACCCAAGAAAAATAAGAAGAAAAGCTGGAAGAAGAAATCGTAGTGACAAGAACAAAAAGAAGCAGTAAGTAAGAAAGCACTGTACAGAAACCAGGAAAACATGGCAACAAGTCCAGCCACAAAAAATTGGGATAGCCCTAAAGAAACTCCAATGTATAGAAAAGAAAACAAACTAATACACAAGACGAGAAAATTTCCGGTGGAGTAATATCATCCCATCTAGAGATCCAACAAGCGAATTGATTTAGCACATACGAAATCACTCAAAGTATCGACTTACCATCAAGAAACAGCAACATAAACAGGAATCAAACAATTATTTTAAATTCCAAGATTTTAAGTTCAAAAAGTGTTCTAGTGCTACGTTCTTGCGTTTACATTGTTATTGTGATTATCGCTACAGTGAAGTAGTTCCGTGTATCTAGACAAGTGTATATAAAATCACGTAGACGTGGAAAAAATCCAGCGAAACCGAAGCTACCAAATATACATTGAGAACATTACCAACCGCAACACAAACACCTTGTAACACAAATGAGAAAAAAAACTACAAATCACAGACGAAACATATGCTCAGAGGGACCTTGGAAGAAACTATTCAAGAACCACAACCAAAATACAAATCAGAGAAGGAGAAGAAATCACATTAACAACAACAGAAAAGAGCAAAAAACCAACAACGATGGGGAGAATCATAGCAAAATCAAACTTAACTGAAGAAAAAACAATGGTCAGAAATCGCAAAAGACAAGAAAGCAATAAATAGGGAAGTCCTAAAGTTGTAAACAATCTCAGGGAGCAGCTCGTCCGAGGAAGAACAAGAACAATGCAGCCGAACTAAGCTATCATCCAACACGGATGATAATAAAAAAGTATCCGCTGGTTGGATGCCCTAAAAACCTCCCCATTCCAGTCACCAAACTCCTGTAACATACGCTACGTGGGAGCCCACTAGCAACAAGCATGTAACCCCTCCAACCCAGAGAAGACGTAGCCGGCCGGGGGTATATCCGGGAGCGGCAGAAATGCCTACCGTACGCTGGTTCAATCAATCAATTAAAAATTATGTAATAATCTGTTATTTTTGTATTTATTATTAAATTATTGAAACTAATGATATTCTACTGGGAATAAATGCTAATGGTCCTTGAAGTCTCTATAGAGTTTCTTTCACAAAGCCAACCATCCGATTAGAGATGTTTGTTATTCCTTCTATGAGTCTTAAATGACAATTTTTCGTCAAATTTCATTTTGAAAATCTATTTTATGATAGATTTAATTGAATATCTTGGTAAAAGAGACGCGGAAGGACTCGAATAAAATACAGTATGTTTCAAGTCCAATAATATCCCGCTGTATTGAAAGACATTCACCTTTTAACACGAAAGAAGTTTAAATCGATCGTCATAATACGTATGAATGATTGTCATGCGCTTCGTGCTTGACATTTAAAAATTTGGTCGATTTTAGGTGTTTGATTCGACAGTTGACAGCCGGACTGAGCGATATTATTAAACTGTCCATTAAAATCGGCCAAACCGTCGTGCATAACACTTCCAGCTGCTGATGAATGGCCGTAATAGTGATTGTTTGCAGCGCACAATTTCCTTAGAGTGACATGTATCCGGAAATTGCTGCCAATCTCTGGGGAGACGCGCCCGATTAGATATCGCACAATAGCTGGATGCTCGAGACGAATTTAATAAAGCACTCTTCGATTGTCCGACGATATCCGACCGGTATCCTCTTCATCTCTGCTCTCTCGGATCGGGGACCTTCCCATTGATATGCATTGGACCTTTGCCGCTAGACTGGCTGTTGCTCACACGCGATTTTCCTATTACCTACGCCATCCCCATACCCCCGATGTGATAATGCAACAGTTCAAATCAATCTTTTACCCCGCGGACTTTTCTGACGATTTATTTTATCAGAGGCGCGTTTTCTCCACAAGGTCAAATCGAATGAGACACTTCATCAAGATGACATCAAATTATATAGGAGTCACTTGACATCTCATGTCAGATCATTCAGGATCTGAGATAAAAATGGAAGGAAGATTTAATACCACGCGTTTACAGTGAGTGGATAAACCCTATAAAGCACTGTCTCTCTTTTTAACACTCGGATACGTCTACTTTACATTGAAAATAAAAGATAGTGGATCGACTTACTTTTTCAGTAAGCTTTTTTCCACTGACAATGATTTCAAGATAGAAACATTAAGGAGCTTTTTTAGTGTATAAAAACGTTTTCACTATTTTAATTATAATGGCCCAAAGCAAGTGTTTAAACTTATGTACGGTAACTCTTCCTTCTTTTTGATAAACTGAAAAATTTTCTCCAGTTGGACATTATGGAGTGTTTCATGGAATAAGTTGAATATCTCGACTACTTTGATCTTGTTCGCTGGTTAGAATTATAATAACGAGCGAATCTGTTAATTTAACATTGCAAGCCCTACATACCATCACTAAGATCCCCGTCCGAAATCACAATGGTTGGCCGATACTAATTACGAGTTTGCGGATTCTAGTAATTACGCGGAATCTACTTCATTTTAAATGAACTATATCAAAAACTTAATAAAAGTGTATGTATGACTTATCTTTATTTGGACACTGCTACCAAAGTTACACCTGAGCGCAATAAAATTATTTTACGCAAGAATGAAGAACTACGTTTCGAACAACAAATATTTTAAATAACTAATTATCAGTAGTAATCAATAAAACTCATATATTCAAACCTCTACAATATCTCTTACAATATTATACTCTATGAAACGAGAATATGACTTCAACCCTTAAATTAACAATTTTGACCTACACGCGAGTTTGAACTAATTAACAATGAATTTCCAAAATACCAGGACGCGTGACTAACCGTCTTCTAATCTAACTTTCAATACTTGCTAACTGACTTTACTCAACATTACTCTATACATCGCGAGCTGGACTAGAATCTACATTTTTCTTTCAACCGATATCTAAAAGGGTGGAACGCAGATTGAAGATTCTTAACTCTTGAAAAAATGCATTACTTAATGGAGTTTCTGAATTGAGACCTGATTGGTCAAAACTATCCTCACTTGCTACTCTCTAAGTGCGGCACTGGTCATATTCTCGTTGACAAACAATTGTCCAATTATCAAATTATCAGAATCTAAATCAAAGCTAACCAAAGCTAAACAATTCTAATCAGAACTATCTAACCGGTGGATATTCCGTTTCTGAAATTAAGATATCAAGCGATATGGCAACGACTTTGACTACTAATATCCTTCATTCCAATATGAAATATGTAAAGAAAACTTTAGAAAAAACTTCACATGGATGCCAAACCGTAGCTAAATCCGTATTCAATATCCTGATGAGATTGAGTAATCGAATCAATCATTTCTGATCAACTATTGCCGAATCTAACTAAAACTAAGGAGTTTCGCGCGCTAATCAGCATAACTTTTAGGTCTTGTACTTCAATCACAAAAGAGCCACAAACTGCAACGGCTGCATCCTTATAGAACATCTGGTTGCAATAAAATATACCGACCGAACTGCAATAACCGAGCCTTTGACGATGCACTACTGCTTGAGAAATTTATGAGAGTACTCCGAAACGAACAAAATAACGTGAAAAATTAATCTACGTATGCACTAAAGCCAACCATTTTGCTACAGGTCCTTTAGTTATTCAGTGCTATTATATTAGGATTGTTAATATGCACCTTTGATTTCACATAACCTTACAGATAAAACTTTAGTTCAAGGGACCTAAGTGCAGAGCCGGCGTGAGACCGTGGAAAAGGAGGCATTTGCCACGGGCGCAAAATGGGACTTTTTTAATAATATAATAGTCAGGCAAAAAATCTTTCTGGAAAATTCGAACAAAACCTTATATATACATACACTTTTTCAAAAAAAATCTTTTTTGGGGAAGATTTTTCAGCTTTTTCAGGTAAAAACATATAAATTTAGAAAAAAGATACCTTTGCGTACCCCTAACTGCACATTTGAATATCACCATCGTAATCAACGTAACTTCATACATATAATTATGTTCCACGAATCGGGAAATACGTTTTTAAAAATTATTTTTATTTACTATTTGGTTACAAGAACAAAGTCTTATCACAACAGATGACTGATAAAGGACAAGGTCTTTATCTTGTGAACGCTGATAGTAGAGTTGTCGCCAAACGGTGTTCACGGCTGTTGCACGGGGATGCTGCATCAGCAGGTTGACGTCAGGGTACTCGGATGCTTGACCTGGCATCCGTCTATTTTGAATGCGTCAGGAGATTCTTGTATCGTAACACCTTCCCCCTTAAGTTTGAACGTCCTCCGTTCAAATTTTGAGATTTGGGCGCCCACTTGATTCGGATAACTTTTCTTGGCTTGCAAAGTAGCTCCATGATGCGACTGCGGTATTTGATTGCTAAAATCATTATGGTTATTAGACATAAGATAACAAATAGTGAGATGGAGTAGTGGGACTATGTGGACCCAAGGGTTGTAGGTGTAACGGCTTTTCTTGCAGATCCTCGCTCTCTCTATTAGGTCCGTTGGATCTTCTAAGTGCCTGGGGTGTAGCTTCATTCCCCGAGTAAATTGTAGGGTCTCTTCAACCAAGTTTGGTGGTTGTATTTCGAATATCGGTGTGACATTGTAGAATACTGATGTTCCAATAATAATTTTACATGAAGAGCCTTAGTAGATTAGCCCCCGCGATCCATTTTCGGTTTAGTTCTCCCTGGCAATCTTCAATTACTTCTTCAGCTTCTTTGAATAGGACCATCAGCTGATGATTCTTGAGACTGTGGCTCACCTTGTAGTTGTTCGTAATCTTGATAGTCGTGCAGAGTCGAACATCTGGTAAAAGACATTTTTCGGTGGTTGGTTGCTGTTGGCATAGAATTATGTTGACGAAAACTGCACAATCTTCGTCGGTCCAGTATGAAGAATTACTAAATTCAAGTAGATATCTCCTAGGCGGTACGATTGCAACATCTTGGTGATTCGGTACAGGATAAATTCGATAGTAATTTGCAGCAAACGGTTTTAAGATGGGGAATTTTAAAAGGAAAGTAATTGCTTTATTTGTACCTATCACAAATAATTTCGCTTTTTTCTAATATTTTGTACAAATGAATTTGATCAAAAGGTAAAAGTTGAGATAATCTATAGATATTGCCTAAATAGTCATGTATTCCAGTAAATCTTTAACATTAAATAGTTCTAAATTTGGAGTGGTTGACCAAGAAAGACTTATTGTTCGTTCTAACATTTGCAACAGATTTAATAAATTCAGAGACTGATAAATTTCGTTTTCAATTAATAGCTTGATTTCTTCTGATTTTTTGTGAATTTGTAGCAGTAACTGCGTTCGTTTATTGATTGAGACAAAGTACGCAAGTCGTCTGAATATCTACGTGTAAGGTGATTTGCAAAGGATGTTATTTTATTAATTTGTTTTAATTCTGAATTTTGATTTTGATATAGGCGATCCAGGTTTTCGTTTATGTTTTGCAAATCGTTTTCGTCTAAATTTCCGGTTATGAATTTTATTGCGTGACCCAGAAACACTAATTAATGCTCTTTTCGGTCTTTTATAATTAAGTTTGTTGAGCAGCTTTTTAGCTTCGTTAACATTAACCCAAAGTTGATTAAATACTTTGCTTAGTAAAGTATCTGCAAAGCTTCTGCGTTTTAATGCTAGCATATTGGTAACTAATTTATCAAAGGTGTGTTCTATTTTAGTCATGTTTACGTAAAATAAGAAATTATGGTAATGATCCAAAATTTTAACTTGCCCTAGGGGTTCTTGAAAATAGCCATTATTCCTTATTGTTGAGACCTGAAGGGCCTGGAACTGCCGGATCAATGGGATCCAGAAGATCAGAGTCCTGCAAAGAAGATTTATGTCTTAGCCGTTTTTATTTTCTTTACATGTGCCGTTGTTTGATTTGCTTTCTGTGTTTTACCAAATAATTTACTTTGCATTTGTTTCTCTACTGACAACTTTTCGTAAGGAGGGTCTGTCTTTCTCGGACGCGATCTTTTAACGTACCACGTCTGTCTGTTCTAATTGAGGGGGGTCGTTTAAATTTTCGTTTCTTTTCTCCAAAATTTGCTGTGCTTTCGCCTTATTTTTTAAATAGACCTGATCGTAAAACGGTAAAACCTCTTCTTTCCTCTTTTGATTATATTGTTCGAATATAGTCATTTCTAAATCGAATTCTGGCTGTTCTTTCGTAAGGACCGTATAATAAATGAAATGGTGAAAATCCCGTCGACGAATGGATAGACTGAATTGTAGATAAGTATAGCCGAAATCATAAGATTAGATGGAAACTCATGAGGGTTTTTGATCCTGAGTATTCTTAATTTCTCCAAAATAGTGAGTGCAATCGCTCAATGGGTGAATTGGAACTCGGGTTATTTACTGTTGTAAAATGTAAATCTATTTTATTTAATTTACAAAATTCTTTGAAAGTATTATTTTGAAATTCTCTGCCTTCATCACCAAACAACCTTTTGCGGAAATATTATGATGGGATAGAAAATGCCTAAATTTATTAAGAATTGTCAAGCCCGTACCATCTTTAATTAGATACGCTTGTGCATACCGAGAAAAGAGGTCAATGATTGTTAAAAATTTAGAATTTGAAAACGAAAATGTATCTAAATGCAATACTTCAAATGGTCTTTTGGCAAGTAGTGGACCAGAAAACTTCAATTGGTATGGTTGCCTTTCATACTTAGATTGTAAACAAGTCTCACAGGAATTAATTATTCTGTGATTGTTTCTTTCATTTTGGCCAAAATATTTCTTTTTCAGTTGCTTAAAGGTTTCCGTTATACCATTGTGTGTTCTTTCGTGATACTCTAATACCAAATCTTTTTGTTCTTCAGTATTCGTTATATCTCTACTGTAAACGTTACTTATAAATATTTTGACGGAATAATTAAATATTTCTTTACAAATTTTGTTAAATGGCAACTTTAACGCTTCATCGATAAAATAGATCCCATAAAATGCATTTGGTTTGAATATTTCTCTTATTAATTTTGTGAGGTCTTCATTAATAGCATTAGCGCGGGATGGTCACTTATAAGTATTTTTGTTAAAAGGTTTGGTGTATCTGCACTGATACTGCTCACCAATATTTAATATTAATCTGTTCGAAAAAACATTTAACAATTTGTTCAGATATGGGAATAACTTTTCCATTATCTTCTTGGCGTTGAATGAACTGTTTCCAGATTTGAATTATTGTCAGCTTGTGGGCCGTCGTTTTCTAGTTCATTAATGACATTCGAAATTGCTTGAGGGTTATCAATTTGTGAATTTAAAATTTGGTCAAGATCCTCGTTAGTAAGTTCAGGAAGTTCGTCAATATTTGGTACCATAGATTCAGTGTCTTCGGGTTTCTTTATTATTTATTTCAACTCTGGATAAAGCGTCTGCGACTTTGTTATCTTTACCCCCTTTTATAAAACGATTTGAAAATTGAACTCTTCTAATTTAAGTTTCCAGCGTATAAGTCTAGAATTTGGTTCTTTGATTTATACAACCAAACCAACGGGTTGTGGTCGGTTTCTATGATGAAATTTTGTCCCGTACAGATAAGGCCGAAAGTGTTTGGTGCAAGCTAAAATTGCGAGAAGTTCCTTTTCAATGGTTGAATAATTTTTTTCTGCTGAATTTAGAGTCCTCGAATAATAGGCAATTGGTCTGTCACTTTGAGATAAAACACCACCAATAGCAATATTGGAAGCATCTGTCGTTAATTTAAATTGTTTGTTAAAATCGGGGTAAGCCAAAATCGGTGCATTTGTCAAAAGTTCTTTGCATAACTCAAACGCTGAGATATAATCTGGGTCGTCTATGTTAATTTTTGCTCCTTTTTTTAAGCATTTAGTGAACGGTGAAACTACTTTGGCGAAATTTGAAATGAACCTTCGATAGTACCCTATCAAGCCTAAAAAGGATTTAATTTCCTTAACGTTTTTGGGTATTGGAAATTTTACAACAGCTTCAATTTTGAGAGGGTTAGGTTTGATACCGGTCGGAGTAATCACGTGGCCTAAAAATGCAACATTTCTACACAGAAATTCGGACTTGTCTAATTGTATTTTTAGGTTAAACTGACGTAGTTTGTCGAAAATCAATTTAATGTGGTGGACGTGCTCCTGCAGGGACTTTGAAAATATAACAATATCGTCCATGTAGACGAAACAAATTTTATAGATGTAGTCCCTTAGGACGTTGTCCATGACCCTTTGAAAAGTACTAGGCGCCGATTTTAAACCAAATGGCATACGAACGTACTCGTAGTGCCCATTGTTGACGGAGAACGCAGTTTTTTCAATCGAATTTGGATGCATTTCAATTTGGTGGAAGCCTTGAGCAAGGTCCAATGTCGAAAAATAGGTGCATTTGCCTAAACTGTCAAGAATTTCTTCTATCCGTGGTAAAGGATATTTATCTTCGATTGTTTTGGAATTTAGTTTTCTATAGTCAATAACTAGCCGAAATTTTTTCTTTCCAGACGCATCAGCCTTTTTGGGTACTAGCCAGACAGGTGCGCTATAAGGTGATATAGATGGTCTAATTATGTTTTTGTCCAATAATTTTTCGATCTGATTTTGAATTTCGGTTCTCATTGCATACGGGTGCCTAAATGATTTCACGTAAACTGGTTCCTCATCGGTGGTTCTAATTTCGTGCTTTACCGCGTTAGTGAATGTCAAGTCAGAGTCTTCGTGGTAGAACAAATCATGGTAATTCTTGCAAAGTTTCAGTATTGCTTGCTTTTCTTCTAAATTTAAATGTGAAGTTCTAATCACGTCAGAGATTTTCGATTTTTGATTATTAATTTTAGGGGGTTCCGAAATGTCGTCTCTAGTTAGAGGAGTAACGTCAATACGTTCTGTAAATTTATATCTAATTCTAGAGGTTCGTCCAAAGGAAATAAACAGTAACCCTCGTTAGCAATTACTACTGATTCTGGAATGCAAACATTTTCGGTAATCTTAGTTTCTGGGAAGATTACTTCACCATTTTCTATTGAAACTGGGATCCTGATGCAATCACATCCAGTAGATTTTCGTGGTGTGATTTTTTTCGAGACGTAGCCGAAATAAAATGGAATTTCAATGTCATTAATTACGAGTTTGTTATTTTTGTAGTCTATCGTTCCGCCTAAATTCATCAAATCATCACTACCAATAAGCGCGTCAAATTTCGAGTGCCAATTTATTACATGAAAATGAATCGAATTGTTTATGCCCAGTTCTGAAAGTAGTGGAACACAAATATTTTTATCAGAAGTAATTTGTCGTCCTAAACCTGTTACTACAAATTGTTTTCTATAAAAATACTTTGAAAATTTTTCGATTGCTGGTTTTGGATTAATTATAGAATTTGATGCTCCTGAATCAATCAATATTTTCAAATCGAGTTCCGGAAGATAAATAAACGGTAGTTTTGGATGTGTAGTTAAAGAATTTAAATCTACTATTCTGACATTTCTTGTTCCGAGGCCACTATTTGAAAATTTTCGTCATAATCAAAATTTTCGGGTAAATTTTGTTCTAATTCCTCATTATTTTGTTCGATTTGATCCGAATCATCCATTTCTACGTTAAACAATTCCTCACTAGTAAAAGTAGGTCTAGATCTATTGTTAGAGAAGGCAGGCCAATTGTTTCTATTTTGAAAAGAATTTGGTTTCGTGGTTAAACGAGTTTGCACTGACATGGGTGTCGGTTTCGGTTGTCCTAATATACTAGATCCTGGTTTAGTACCAAAGACTTGTCGGTTTGTTGGAAATTTTGTCGGTTGAGCTAACGGCTTATTTATTGGTCCAGCAAAACCTTGCGATTGCAAATTTTGACTACTTTGGGGAGTTTGTGCTAAAGCAAACGAACTGGTGGCATTTCTGTTTATTTGATGGGGTATAAATCGTCCAGACTGCGAATTTTGAAAAGGCATTGTTTGTTGACTAACTCTATTTTTGTTTTTATTTTGCGATTCTGGATATTGTTGTGTCCTACGTAAAAATTCTGAATATTCCCATTCTTGTTTTCTGTTATCGTATAATCTACATTTATTAATGCACTGTTCAATTGAGTCCATTTCAAAGTGGCTTAAATAGCTCCTGTAAGGTTCTAATAATCCAACTTGAAATGTTTTTAATGCCAAACGATTGTATTCTACAGATTTAAATGTTAGGTAATTTTTGTCAGTTTCATGCAGCGTGATGTACTGCATAAGAGCGTTAAACGACTTTAGTACTCTGCTGTAATAATCTAAATAATTTTCTCCTTTTAATTGTACGCATTGCCTCAAAGCAGATGTCAAGAGTTCTTCATTTCTCTGATCACCGTATTTTTGTAGCAAAGCGGCCCTAATACTTGTCCAATCGGAAGCATTGAGGTACGCTATAAATTCTCTAGCGTCCCCTTTTATTTTAGACCTGATTGAAAAATTAACAGCGTAGCTTAAATCTGGTGTTAATCGTCCGTTCAGGTGTGTTAGTAAATTATCAACTTCGGTTATAAAAATTGACAGGTTTTGGCCCGGATAGTATTCTGGGATAGCCTGCATAAGCATTTGAATTTCATTCTTATCCGCGACTGCAACAATGTTAGGTGCAGGAGGATTCATTTTATCTACTTTATTGTTACTTTTATGGTAATTCGGCGAGAACCTGGATTCCCGTAAAGTAAATTTGGACTTAGATTTAAACTGATTAGTTAAGTCGGAATTCTCTAAATCTAATAACTGTTCTGCTTGATCAGCTATAAATTCTGTTTCAATGTCTGAGCTATCACTCATTTAAGCGATTTTAAAGTTTATAAAGCAATTACTTAACTATGAAAAAGAAAAACAAAGGACTTACAGCACCAAGATGCGCATATCGATCCTCTAGCGAGTTTGTCCCTAGATGGTTTTCTTCTTCGCCTGTTCGATCTCACACGATGACTTGATAGCCGCCTGGCTCCGAATTCTCCGAGGAAGAAGTCACTCTCGAGTGGGTCAGCCTCACCAATGGAATTTGGGGTGCCAGTTGTGAGATCCTGTTCGCAGCGCC